>LPNX011142432.1:153078-280399 GCA_001517045.1 Pseudotsuga menziesii | reverse complement strand
ATATAAATGTGATGAGTGCACAGATTAGAGGGGATACCCCTCATATCTGTATACTCCCAGGCAAATGCCCCCTTATGTTCCTTCAAGAGGCTGATCAGGCATTTATGTTCCTCTGAGGAGAGACTCGGATTGATATTCAAAGTCCTTCCAGGTTCTACCTCAATCGGAATGCTCTCTGATTTTTTCACAACCGGGATTATATTTGTGTCACCAACCAAGGCTTCCTCCGTAAGGTTTTCTTGCTCTTCCTTGCCCAGGGTAGTGTTAAGAATTTGATAGACTTCTCTATTTACTGAAGTGGGTTCACTAATGAAATTGCTAATGGTATCATCTTCTGTCTCATTTTTGAAAGTTAAGGCCTTCCCTATAGTTAATAATGGCTGGACATCCTCCTCCTCCTCCTCCTGCTCTATCCAAAGGGATTTTTCAGCCTCTAGAATTGGCCGAGCTGGAGGATACAGGGTGAGGTTTTTAGTATCCACACCATTAGATATAGTCATGGACCCCGATCGACAGCTGATGCAAGCATCAGCTGTGGCCAACCACGGTCTCCCCAGGATCAATGGGTGTCCCCCCAGCTGCGATTTTGGTTGTAACACCAAAAAGTCAGCTGGGTACTCCCATGAATCTACTGATATAACAAGGTCGTCCAAAATCCCTTCGGGTCTGATGGTGGATCTTTCTGCCAATTCCAAAATAGTAGGGGTCGGTCTAAACTTGGTGAGCCCAAGCTTCTTTATAGTTTCCATAGTTATAACGTTGATTGCTGCTCCCAGATCCACTAGGACGTTGGGTATCTGTGTCTGTCCTATCTGTACAGTAATGGTAGGATTACCAGGGTCATAGTATTTAGTCACAGGGGATTTCCCTGTTATCAAGGCCGATAAGTTTCCTATGACATGAACCGTGGGAGGATCCCTGAATTTCCTTTGTGTTCTTCTTGTACACAGCTCCTGAACTGTTCTAGCGTAAATGGGCACATCTTGGAGCACTTGAAGGAGGGGAATTTTAACATAAAGGTTTTTTAACTCTCTGAGGAGGTTAAACTGAGGTTGCCCCCCCATTTTTGGTAGCAGTAATCTCTTGGGGTATGGTGGCTGCTTTATCAGATGGGAAGGCTGTATCTCTTCAGGTTTATCGTTGGATGGTTTAGCCGTCCCTTCTAAGGGATGCCCAGCATCCTCAATGATGGGCCTTGAGTCAAATGGATGCTGTAAGCTCTCCTCTTCTTTATGCGCAGAGGATGAAACATCCTCTGTAATCACAGGTTCTACAATTTTCCCAGATCGTAAATGAATTTCATTACAGGGTACAGGGGAAAGAGAGTAGGCTGGCATGTTGACAGTCTCCAATTGGTGGACTGCTTTATTGTTTCCTAATTAGTAACGGTCCCTCCCCCAAGGCTCATGAACCAGCGTAATGCATTGTCCTTAAGGGTAGCAGGAAAAAGTTTTAGTTTTTGGGCATCGGTGATATAATCGTAACTGCGACAAAGAATATCGAATTCGAAAAGGAATTCGTCTGGGTCTTCTACCTCCTTTCCATGGAAACGAGGTAACACCGATGGTGAGATATTCTTCATAGGAGCTGCCCCATCTGGTTGTTGAATAGGAAATTGCAATGTAGCCACTATTCCCTCTGGCACGGAGCGATTCTCATGATGATAGTTTTCTCCCATCACTTCCTCCTCGTCGGCTCCGTGTCTGTTACTCATCTCTTCTTCTGTTTTCTCCTCTTCGTCTCCTCCTATACTCTTTTCTTCGTTCTTCTCTTGTTCCTCGTTCTTTTCTTCATTTTTTCCTTATTCCTCGTTCTTTTCTTCGTTTTTCCACTGTCCCAGGAGCTTCTGGTGGTACTGATCCCACTCTTCCTTAGTTACACTCCTCCCGTTGATGTGATAATTCGGACCTCTACCAGCAGGTCCCGTTGTAAACGCTGTGTCTTTGTTTACAGGGATGGCTGAGGACATCGCAGTTGCTCGTGTATTCTCCAATGTGGATCCTGACGCTAGCACCCCAGGATCAACAGGGTTTCTTCTGTTAGGAGTTTCTTGAAGACGAGCTCCAGTGGATGAATCAGTTTTGTCAACAAGGTTGTCAATGAACGTCCTTCTGCCCAATGGTGCTCCTTGACCTCGACCCGAGCCACCTGCACTGTTAGTATCTTGTGGGGTTTTGGGAGTTGGGAATTGATCGCGTTTTACCCTTCTAGTATTCATACAACCCAAATCATTTCATCACAAAAATAAAAAGAGAGTGACTAAAAATAATTATCAAATGCAACTACTGATAGTGTTTAATTACCCTTCCCCGGCAACGGCGCCAAAATGTCGAGCACCCTAAATGCAGATAAGTTATTATCAACACACAGAGCTTACGAAATTCATTGTCAACCCAAGGAAGTCTTTTGTTTCAAAGGGTAAGTGCACAATATATGCTAAACACCAAATCATTGTAGTGAATACTGTTCTTAAACAACTATGTTCATCCCTCAAACTTTGTGTGATCCCACCAATCTTCTAACTCTACAATTTCAACCTTGTCCTTCTATGCATCAACCAGAAATGAAATCCACAATTACTGACAGAAAGGAAATCCTATTCACAGCCCAGATTAAAGGAATTGCCTATTGATCTAATCACACTCGGAATCTGTAACCATAAATTAATTGTAATCTAGAAATTCAATTGCGACAGATAAAGCTCGGCTATTCTAAGAATTGAATTGCAGAAATAAAGATCAACAATTATAACAATCCAATAATTACACAGGGTTCGTGGGATGTCAACCTGAAACCATGAGATGAACAGAGTTGTGTACAGCTATTGAATAAATTGCATAAAGATTATCTCCTCAGTCGACTGTTACAGTTATTGATCTTAGGAAAATGCAATGCTGTAAATCACACACACCACTGCTGCGCACACAGAAAATATGATTAACGAAACATCACACAACCACAATTTAAAAGATCCTACCTTAACTCAGCAATCTCTGCGGAAGGTGGGCCCAGCCGTCACACAGAGACGCTGGATGAACAATGTACAGCTCCCTTAAACCAGCAGTAACTCTTTGTATTAAAAAGGAAGGATTATTACAGATTGCTCCCACTGTTAATACACCAAATGAATTAACTATCTTCCAACCCCCCTGGGTCAAGACAGCCTTCTGCATTTATACATACAAGCGATAACATCCAATCCTATTACAAAGGGAAGCCATGAAGATCTCTGATATTCAGGCGCCCTGAATAACACCGGTTGTTACAAGACGTGGCATGATACAATTATAGAAAGTGCGAGAAGACTGTTGACTGGCCCAGAAGTGGCGATCTTCTCAGATTGCCATAATATTCGAGCAGCTACACTGGAGATCCCTCGATCATAGCACATTCTGTTATGGCTACTCTGACCGGCTCTTGTCTGGAATGTCACGTGCCCCAATCGATGATGGACAGGTTGAGGATCCCTTTTGTGTCACGACCATCCCTCGTCCCTGGACTTGTTCAGCTTCATCCCCCTGCATTCTGCTCATCTCATATTATCTTCATCCATCACACATATTAGCACAATTTCGAGAGATAAATAGCCTTAATTGTCACAAGAATAAGCATTAATAAGGTAGAACAATAATCAGTCTTACCTTGACAATTTAGGGAATAAAGGTGAAGAAAGTCGGTCTGATTGGCATGCTAAGCAGTGTAAAACAAGGGAAGAAAGGTGATTAAAGGTGGTTAAAAAGGGACCAAATTTGGACTCAACAGTTCTCGGGCACCCAGAATACCAAAAGTCGAGGATTTGAGTAGACTATTTATTTCATCCTTGAGAAGTATGGATTTATCTTTCATCTCCATGGATTTGGTCCTCGTCCAGTCTTTTACTTTACCTTTTAGTAAACGAAGTTTGGCAGAGAGGTCTTCCATATCATCCACCAGGCTTCCAGAAGAAATAAGTGGCCATTTCGATCGAATCATCTGGCCAAAGTCCTCATTTGACAACCATGAGTGATTGAACTTAAATGGAAAAGGACATGAGACAGGATGATCAATCCATTCTAAAAGAACCGGGTAGTGATAAGATATCCCAGAGTGATGAGCCCAGACCCTATGTCTGGCTAGAAGGTTAACAAGGTTAAAAGAGAGAAAAAATCTATCCAGCCTTTTACAAATACCTTCATCCCCCATCCTTACATTACGCCAGGTTGGCCCAGCACATGAAGGTGCCACATCTGCCAAATGATGATCTGAAAATATTTTAGTAAAATATGGACCTAAGGGATTAGGCTGTGCCTTAGAACCCCAGATCTCAGACCCATTCAAATTAAGGTTCAGATCACCCGCAAGAATTAGGTTAGGCAAAGAGAGAAGACCACACCTAGCCACTGAATTCCAGAAAGCATCCCTATGGTGATAGGGACCATAACAATTAAGGATGGATAGAGAGATAGATGACCCCCTGAACTTTTCCTTGAGGAGGATCCTAGCCACAGTCTGAAAGGCTTAACATTTGACAATATGTGGGTTCCAACCTGAGAGAATGCCCCCCGAGAGGCCAGAAGAGCTGATGGCACAAAATTCCCAACCAGGACAAAGTTTGGAGAAGGCACTTAGGCAGGATAACAACTGTTCATAGTTTCTTTTAGAAGAATAATATCAGGCGAAAGAGAAGAGAAAATATAGCGAAGGATTTTTTGTTTAGATAAGCTCCCCAAGCCTCTAACATTTAGAGAGAGAATGCGCATCAAGAACCACTCTGAGGAGGGGTCATAGCTCTAAGAACCATGTGGGGAGAAGTAGACTGGTGTCGAGCCTCATTTTTTAGCATGGTAGACAAAGGGGTATAAGGTGCTGAAACAGGAACCAGAGACTCAGAAGGGACTTTTTTTTCTTTCTGATAGTAACATTTTCGAATCTGATGGAGTCTAAGGGTAAGACTGAAGGAGAGAGAGGAATTTTTACAGTAAAAATTTCCAGAGACTTATGTAATGAGGGATCTGCAAAGGAAGGTGAGGAAACAGGACTGTGAGGGGAAGAAGAATTAACATATGGATGAGGACAAATCAGAGGAGGGAAATCAGAGTCCAAGAAAATATATGGAAGGAGAATATTAGGTTCCAAGGAGGGGGATGATGAGGGCAGACAAGTGGATGGGGGCTGCTCCACAGGGAGGGTAACCACATCACTTGAACCTGGATCAGAGCCTGACATAGGAGGAACAGATTCCTCAACAGATGAGGGAAGGGAAATACAACCATCCACTGAATCCAAAAGAGAGAGTTCTTGTTCAGAGGCATCATCAAAAAATGAAAAAGCATTATGATAAATACCTGGTGCTGGAGGGACAATAGAGGGAGAAGAAGTCCTTGCCAAGGGTTCATCTTGAAAAGTAGGAGGTGTACCATGTACCACAGGGGAACGATGCGTCAACGAGGGAGATGTACCCCGACGGAGGACAAGGCATTCTTTGCGAAGGTGACCAATATCCCTGCACCGGCTGCATCTGAATGGAATATTCAAGTAGTCAAGTCGCTGAGAGAATAAACGTTCAAGGCAAAGAATATCAACATCAGCTGGCAGCCCCTCCGAGATGTCCATTTCCACAAGGATTTTGGCCATCCTTTTATCAAAAGTATTCATGAAATATTCCTCCATGGACACAAAATGTCCAATGGTATTACCAATGCCCTCTAGCAAGGAACGGTTCCAAAGAGGAAAAGGAAGGCCTGGGAGAAATACCCATAAGTGACATTTTTTTACACGCTCCCTGAGGGGGTCAAAATTGACATGCCATCGATCGAGGACCAGAGACCCAACTCCAATGTGCCGGAGAGAGTTTAGAACAGTTGAAGCATGGGAGTCTTCCAGGAAAACGAAAACAATCCAGCCTCGTGCCAATAAGCTGATCATAGGCACATAAGAGATGAATGGCTTCTAATGCTTAGAGGCCCAAGAAAACCAAGCCTTATTATCCATTTGGCAGTATTCAATTCTGCCAATAAGAGCATGCAAACATAAATCTTTGACCCTTTCCATATAGACATCACGCCCCACAACAAAATGTAGCTTCCCCTCCAAAGCCTTATGTGCTTTTGCTTTCTAGCGACGACGTGAATGGGCATAGGTAACATCCGACAAGGGATGGGTTGCCGTGGCTAAATCTTCCGACATGGAGTATAGACAAAACAGACAACAAAACCAAAACCCAGAAGTCAATGGAGCAGAAAACCCATGAAAAGAATCAATAAACCCTTGGTTATCGTCCAAGTAGGAAGAAACCACTGTAGGACCAGAAACCCCAGCTAGGAGTGGAGACCTAAGGGCTTATGGGCATAGGTAAGGAGACCTAGGGTCAGACACAAACCCAAGAGTTTGTAGAAAGCACATGAAACTACCGGAATAATAACACAAAGTTCAACCCAAAATCACAGAAATAACAAAGGTGGTGAACACAAAACGACGTAGAGGAAAACCCTGAACTTGTCAAGAAACCGCGGGCCCAGTGCAAAGCTGAGTGCCAGCAGAACCTAGAAGAAATATAGGTAAACCGAAAAACAACTAATTAGTGCCACAAATATTCCCACTTTTTTTTAACTGGTTGGTACTAGTCCTCTACTAAGAGGAGGGACTCCAGTCACCGGTTTCCATAAGAAGGGAGACAAGAGAAAGGGAATATAAGACAACAAACCAAAAATCATGGGTCATGCCCAAAACTCTAGTAGATATAACAGCTAATTCCCAAAGAAAGTAACACCACAGGGAAAGCCCAGCTGGACAAAGCACAGAAAATGAGACTGTGCTACCCCAGGAGAGAAGCACAAAGAATACCAAACAAAAAACCAGAGCCTAGAAAATTCCAAACAAACAGGCAAGAGAACAACTGTGACCAGCCTAAAAACCAGAGAAGATGATGAACTCACCATAAGCATGGCCATAACATTCCAGAGCCAAAGAGACTGTCAACAAACCGCACTCCTCCTGCAAACTACTCTCCAGCTCCATTTTCCTCATCACCAAGCCCATCTCAAATTAACTAATACGATTCCCCCATTCGATAGCAAAAGATTAAACAATTTTCTGGGATTTTCTGGTTGGCTGAAGAACTGCAACAAAAACTAGCTTCTTTTGTAAATAAATATCCTTGCTCCATAATGAATGGCCTCATAACTTATTTTATGCTTTATAATAAATATCCTTTTAATCAATACATTTGGTGTGAATTTTCATACATTAAGACTAATTTTTTTTTATGTTATGTTCCACATAGCTCAACAATTTATATAAAAATAAATTAGATAAAAATGGTTATCTCGATCGATTAGAGCCTAATATTTTTTATGTAAATAATGAAGGAAATACTTCTTTTCTAAAATACTTTAACACATGAACTACAGGTAAGCAAGTTATAATCTTAAGAAACATCTCTGACAAGGACCCTATGTGGTCAAAGGAGGATTTGGTACATATCTATTTAAATAATGTAGTTGTAATGAATGAAAAAAATTTAATCATTGAAAATAATGGCCAAATTTGAACTCTTAACTTGCATTATGGTCTTGGTAATTGTGGTGTTCTTTAGCCTTGAAAATTAAAATAACACTAGATATACAAAGATTAAGATATAATAAACCAGAATTTACACAGTAGAACAAGAAAAATTATACAATAGAAAGATAAATATTGAAGGAAATAATATTCATATTATGATAATAATTTTGGGAACCAATGTTCACACGCCTCCTAAGTTTGGGCGAACTTTCACTCAAGTATAGCTCCAATTCAACAATTTGCCACGAAACCCTTCATCGACTTATAGATATTTAAATAGGATTCCAATATCCAAAACCCTAACTACCTAACATGGTCAAACAATTAACAAGTAACAACTTCCATGTGGGTCTTAGTTAATAGAGAGACCTTTTTTACATTGATTGATGAGTACCACCTAATTGGCCTTATTCCAATGAGACAACCATACACAATGCATGACTAACTCCTAAAGTATGGTGGGTTGGTGTAGGACCATAACATGCCCCCCCCCCCCCTTCAAAATTAGTGTTGTTCTCAACCGTAAAGGTTAGGAAATTGCCATAATAATTTGATTAGATCACAAGTGGCATATTGTGGAATCATATATTCCATTGGATTGAAACTTACTTGATTGTGTGCTTGTGTAATTGTCATTCCCTAGAAGCCAATAATGTTTCTAGATAGAGACAAATGAATCCTTCGTCATCTAGTTCTAGTATGTTGGGATACACTTTACAATTAGACCTTTCCACCTTTTTTAGGCAAGCGACATGAAATAATAGGTGAAACTTAGAGTGATACAAAAAATAGGGCTTGTAGGCCACTTGTCAAATGCATTGGACGCTAGTGTAGCGTCCATAGAACTTTGAAGTGAGATTTTGGTGGAGATGAGACTTGAGTGATGTTTATTTATAAGGTTGTACTTGAATAAACACTTGATCCCAACTTCAAAAAAACACTTAGAGTGATATTGTTATGCATATTGTTTAATTCTATTTTGATCAATATCTAGATTGTCTTTAAGGGTTCAAAGTGTGTTTTCCATAGCTTAAACCCTAGAGTTACATGGGATATAGGGAATCACTGATAAGGGATTTTGTCCATAAAGTACTTCATGTGGTTTAATTTGGGTGGACCCATGTGTTAGAGAATCATACCACCTAGTACCATGATCACATAGCACCTAGGAAACACTTTCATTTGTTTTTCACTCATGTTGTATGGTCCAAACCTTGGTTATATTGGTATACTAAGGTATTTGGGGGGGTTGGACTAATTAATACACCCACATTTTATCATTCAGGAGACTCATGCACCCTCATTAATGATGTTTTTGTCCTTGGAGTGCTCCCACTCCTTAAAACATGGAAGTTGTTTGACTAGAGGCGCTCATGCATTATATTTGAGTATTTTTTGCTCCTTTGGACAAGTTATTGCTTCCTAGAGCCACTCCCACTCACCCATGCACTCCATCACACCTAAATTACCCTTATTTATGTCCTATATTTCTTCACCCATGTTCACATGGCAATTTGTGACCGTTTGAGGTGGTTTGGGAGCTCAATGGTCCACCTAGGGGGTTTTCAGGTCCAATCTAAGCTTGCCACATGTATGCCTCCAATTTTCCTCCAAAGGCTAACAATTTTCACTTATTATATTATAATCATGTTCCAGAGATATTTACATTTTGGAAAGTAATAGAAACTTCAATTATTGGCACAATCTCTATGTGTTAATATTGCTCTTTTCACTGTTTTCTGCATAATTTATTAAATTATTGAGTTGTGAGGATTCTCTTAGCTCCTAGATCTTTTTATGAATCATATTTTCACATGGTATCAGATCTCTTTGGAGATACAAATTGAATTTAGAGAATTTGAGTCTCTATCTAGTGTCTCCTCTAGAAAAAATCAAGTTTTTGCATTGTAGGTAGTTCGAATGTCTTTGTCACTTAGTGCTCAAGTCAAAATGGAGTAGAATCATGTATTTCTTGATCCATTCAATTATTTTGAATGGAAGGCCAGAAATGGTGATCTGGATGAGGTCAAAAGGCCTCTACAGAGCAACCATGGGAATAGAGAACGAGCCCAACTCTGCTATGGAAAAATCCAAGTATTTCAATAGGTTGGATGAAGCATTTATGATGCTTTGTCTCATTATTTCTAGGGATATATTATTTCATGTAGATAGTCTTAATACACCCAATGAATTCTGGCTCAATATCGAGTCACTATTTGGGAATGCTAATGAGATGAGAGGACACCAACTCAAAAATGAGTTGATCAGATTGAGCCCAACTCACTTTGAGACAATCCAATATTTCTTCACCAAGTTCAAATCCTTAGTGCTTTATCTGAAACAATGTGGCATCAAAAATAAGGAAGAGCACCTGACCTTGTCCATTATTTCAAAGCTAGGCCCTGAGTATTCATTGTTTGTCTCCACATTCCACTCAGGTAAGATTACAGTTTGAAATTGGACAATGCCTACCATGGAAAAATTCACGGAGTATTTGACTCGGGAATAATACAAATTTGTGCAAATGGGTACCATCAAATACACCAAGGATCAATCCCTTGGTGCATATGTTTCAAATCAAGACAAAGGAAAGAAAAAAAGACAAATATTGGAAGTAGCAAGAGAAGCCCAAATATTCTTATGGGGGTTTGAATCCTAGCAAGGACAAAGAGAAGAAGAAGAAAGAGAAGAAAAAATGCACTTACTGTCACAAAGGTTGGAATCCAAGGAGTGCATGCATGAATAAAACCATTGACATGATGGTGAAACTCCTTGAGAAGAACAACATCCCCATGACAGAAGGCACAAGGAAGAAAGAGGGAGGTTCAAGTTGAGAGAACAAGGACATATGCCATGCACTGGTTGTTGGATCTTTTGGATCTTCCTCCTTCGTCATAGATTCTAGTGCCTCAAGGCACATGGATTTCGTACAAGACTCCTTCTAGACCCTACATCCATACAATGGTCCATCTATATTCATGGGCGATGACTGTGAGATCCTAGCCAAAGGGATTGGACGGATTGACCTTGACATTGGGTACTTCAACAATGTGTTGTATGTGCCTGATCTTGCATCAAACATACTATTTGTATATCAAATGAAAAATACAGGTTCAACCAAGAGAGTAACATTTACTCAAGAATATGCAGAAATATCGTAAATTTCTATAGGCCAAGTTGTTGCAGTGGGTATTGCAGATCATGAGTCGAGGTTGTACAAGTTTTCACACTTTCTTTCTTACTCATCAGGGAATTTTCTCCTCTCACATGCCATTGAGACCAAAAAGATATGGAATGAGAGGTTTGGACACCTCAACTTCATATATCTTCACGAATTAAGCAAATAAAACATGGTTGAAGGGATTCAAAGCATCAAGTTTTCCAAAGGAACATGTAAGGGATGCATGGTTGGGAAGCATGCAAAGCGCAAGTATGACAAGGGAAAGGTAAGAAGGGTTGTCCAAGTGCTTTATTTGATCCATTCATATCTTATAGGACCTCTTACCACACCCTCCGATAGAAAATCAAGTGTTATAGCATCATACCACCTAGAACCATGGTCACATACCACCTAGGACATACTTCCTTTGTTTTACACTAATGTCATATGGTCCAAACCTTGGTTGTGTTGGTGTAGCAAGGTATATGGGGGTGTTGGACTCATTAATTAACCCAAGAACCCACTTTATGGTCAACCAGGAGCATGAGTTCCCTCATTAATGCTATTTTAGTCGTTGGGTATCTACCACTCCTTAAAACAGGGAACTGGTTTGGTCAGAGGGGCCCATGCATGTATTTGGGTGGTTTCTTTCCCTTATGGACCATTAAATTCTACATAGAGCCACTCCGACTCACACATGTACTTGAGAATTACCATCCTACCCTCATTAATGTCCTATAATGCTTCACCCACATTCACATTTCAATTTGTGACCGTTTGAGTTGGTTTGGGAGCTCATAAGTAAACTTAGGGGGGTTTGAGGTCCAATATAATTCTGCCACATGTATGCCACCAATTTTCCTCATAAGGCTAAAATTTTTATCCCATTGTATTATAAACATGTACCATACATATTTACAAGTTGTACAATAATAGAAACTTTAGTTTTTGACACCATCTCTATGTGTTAATATTGCTCTTTTCACTGTTTTTCTGCATAATTTGTGAAATTATTGAGTTATGAGGATTCCCTTAGATCCTAGATCTTGTTGTGAACCATATTTTCACATAAAGGTATGTCTTAACATTCATATATTATTTCTCAAGATATTGTTGGGTGTATTTTCTCAAGCAAATATCTGAAGTGTTTGAGATCTTCAAAGTTTTCAAGGCTTTGGTTGAGAACTTGAGTGGGAATAAGATCAAGGTATTAAGGACTGGTAATGGAAAGTAATATGTTAATAAGAACCTACAATATCTATGTTATTAAAATGGCATTCAAATGAATCATTTTGTGCCTTACACACCTTAGCAAACTGGTGTGGCAGAGCGCAAGAATAAAGCATTGAAGGAGATGGCCACATGCATGTTGGAGGCTAAGGATTTGTCTCCTAATATATGGGATGAATACATAAATTATGCTGGATATATTCATAACATATATCCACACCTATAATTGGAAGCAAAAAATCCATTTGATTCATGGAGTGGTCACAAGACCAGTGTTTCTCATTTCAGGGTTTTTGGCTCAAAGACTTGGGATAGAATTCCTAAAAGAAGAGAAAGGAATTGAAACCTAAAATAAAGGAGTCCATAATGTTTGGATATGATAAATGTGCAAAGGGATACAATATCTTTTATCCTTCATATTATAAAACTTGCATTGAGAGAATTGTATAGTTTGAAGAAGAGCCCATGCAAGAGATCATGAACTAGTCAAGGGGGATTGCTCACACCCTCCACTCAATGATGATGTAAGTGATGATTCCCTCTCTTATTTTTATGATCCTGATATGTAATATGAATATTATGACATGCATGCAGATCATGACTCACCCATAAATCCAAAATGGGCTGAGAAAACCATACAAGTAGTTAGTGATCTTGTTGGAGATCCACTAGACTCTAGGAAGACTAGATCTCAATTTCACAATGTTTTCTCCACTTGTGATTTGAGTATTCTAGAGAGATGATTCATGATGGTTGTATCTGATCCTAAGTCATATTATTAATAATAACATGATCCAATATGGAAAATAGCCACGAAATAAGATTTCAATTCTTTGCAAGACAATGAAAGTTGGGAGTTGGTTCCTCTACCTTCCAAGACCAAACTAGTTCAATGTAAGTGGGTTTATAGAACCAATATGGCTGGTGATGGTTCAAATATGAACTATAAGGCCATGTTGTTTTCCAAATTCTTCTCTCAAGCCCACGGAGTGGACTATACAAAGACATTTTCACCGGTTGCAAAGATGTACTCTATCAGGTTAGTTTCGGCCATTGTTGCATCTAAACGATGGGAGGTGCACCACATGGACGTGAAGAATGATTTTATTCATGGTGTTATAGATGATTTTACCACACTTGGTTGATCACATATTTATGGCCTGCCATGTCCCTCTACAGACTCTTTGGACCCCCTTTTCCCATATTATACTTTGATGTTCCAAGATTATCCCCAAAAAACACGTTTATGTGTATACGCGGATTTTAAAGCTATACTCACGTGTATACACAGCTTTTGAGCCAAAACCAATGTACATCAGGAATTGTGCATAAAGACAAAAAAATTGGATTTTTCCTCCTAGAGTCCCGAATATCTTGACTCTTAGCCCCGAATATCTTGACTCTTGGCCTTCCATATTCCTTGAGAACACTCAGACTCAACCCTCCATTGCCTATTTGGAGTGCTATATATTGAGCCTCTTGGATACATTGAAGGAGGAAAAAATGAGAGCAATGAAACTATAGTCCATTGTTTCCTCACTTGTTATGCTTGACTTTGCATTTCTTTGTCCCTTTGGAGCACACCGTGCTACTCTTCCCAAGCTTGCCATTGAGAGATGGAGGATTGAAGTGGTGGAGGACCATGTGGAGGATTTGGTTTCTCGGGTTTGAAGAAGTGTCGACAGAGGTTGTCACTACTATATCTCTATTTTTATTAATAGAAATATCCATTTCTTGTCAAATACATGTGCATAAAAATGAATATTGTATCCATTGATGTATTTATTTTCTTATACATGATTGATTATATATGCTAGAGTAGTCCTAACACTTGAATATATAGCGTTCTTGTCTTGTTTTCTGTTATTGAGAGCGAATGGGGAATACAAGCGTGATTGGAAAAGCTAAATGAGGATCTACATCAACCGTCTAGAATAAGGTACGATTGAATATCCCTTAGTGTTAGATGTCTTTATTTCTCTGCATATTGGAAAGGATTTCTGGTGTCATTCGGTCTGTTGTGGTACACCCCAAGCCATAGGAAGTTTCTCTCCATAACAGAATTGGCGACTCCACTGGGGATGTTCCTTTTTTTTATTTGGGATTTTTGAGAAAAATATGCTTGACTTGCTCTCTGTTTCTCCCTGTTTCTGTGTCGCATTTAGTAGTATTTTCATCCATTGACACCTACCTATATTGGTTTGACCCTTGTCCTTAAGTTTTTACCACTTTCTTCTCTGTATATGTAGGTTTTTAGCTAAAATCCGTGTACATACGTAGGTTTTTTGGCTAAAAGTCGTGTATACACATAGGTTTCTGGCTAAAATTCACGTATACATGTAGGCTTTTGGCTAAAAGTCGTGTAGATATGTTATTGTTCTTTTAACAGTCGCATACATCCTCCCTTTTGGCTAAGTTTGATGTTGTGGGAAGTTGTTGTGTGGGTTGTGAGTTTGGATGGGTCTTCCTAGGTACTGATGTTGTCTTTTGATTGCTTCTTTCATGACCAGAGACCGCTTTTTCATTGATTTTTATTTGAAAGTAGTTCTAGTCATTTATCTCCTTTTTTGTTTTTCCATTAGTGCATTAGTCTTTTAGTCTTGGTATCTTGCTTGGCTTGTGTTTGATTCTTGCTACAGAGACTAAGAATTTTAATGAATTTTATTGCATTTTCATTATTTTATATTGAAAATACAAAATAATTATATAGTTGCATTCTTGATTGCATCTCACATATGGATTTAAAAAGGTACTTGCATTGTATTGCTTGGATGAGAGTTGTGTTTAGGCTTTCATATAGGAAGGATTGCATTGGAATTCAGAAGGGAATGAATATTTATATGCATCTCATGTAGTGGAATACCCCATTTTCTCATTTAAAAAAGATTGCACTTTCCATTATTTGTTAGGTGTGCACAATTATTTCACTGCTGAGTCATAATACCATTGGTTGCATGGTCATTTCCCTTTGAGTAATCACATCCATTAAAATCAACGCTTAAATTAAAATGAATTACACATTATTGTTTGTTAGGGTACATATAAATATTAGGTTTTAGAGTCTTGGAATAGATCATTGTGAGTTAATTCTCCAAGACTACTAAAAAAAATAAGTGCGTGTCTGTGCACGTGAGAGATTGAAATCCTTGGTATAATTAGTGTTATCAGGAGGCTCCTCTTACATAGGAGTTAAGCACGAGGAAACATACACTATTGGGGTTGGGATAGCCCCTGGCCACTTTCTGTGAGCATTGGAGATATTTCTAGGATCGTATTTGTATCTGGGGTATTTTAAGGTACCGGTTGGTGCTTTCGAGCTTCGGTATTTTCTACCCTTCACATACAGTCGATCCCTCCTATGACTTTCCGCATGAGCATTGGTTATATTGGGGTGTTATAGCTGATTTTACCACACATGGTTTATCACATGTTTATGGCCTTCCCTGTCCCTTTACAGGCTCTTTATACCCCATGGACTTATATTATCCTTTGATGTTCCAATATCATCCCCAAAAACCAATGTTTATTGTTGTATGCGACTTTTAATCACATACTCACGTGTACACGTGAATTTTGACCTCAAACCCGCATACATCGGGATGTGTGCATAAGTCCAAATATTTTTGGAATTTTCCTCTTAGGATTCCAAATAACTTGACTCTTGGCCTTCCAAATGACTTGAGAATGCTTGGATTCGACCCTCCATTACCCTTTTGGAATGCTATATAAGGAACTCCTTGGATACATTGAAATGGAGGAATTGAAGATCAAGTAAACTATAGTCCATTTGTTGCCACAATTTGCATATACTTTAGTCTACATCCCCATTATGGTCTCCAATTCTGTTACGGAGAGAAACTTTGTATGGCTTGGGGTGTACCACAACAGAAAAATTTGACACTAGAAATCAATCTTTCCCAATATGCAAAAGAAACCAAACATCTAACACTAAGGGATACCGAATGTTACCTTGTTCTGAATGGTTGAAGTAGATCCCCGTTGAGCTTTCCAATTTACGCTTGAGTTAGCAATTCTCTCTCAACAACAACAAATAAGACAAGCATGCTATATAATAGTGTTTTAGATCTACTCTAAAAGGGTAGGTATAACACACTTCATTATAATAGGTGTGCTATATGATTCCCATTTTCATTATCGGTGGGTGATCTCACGTCTGTTAATGGTATACATCAATGACCAGTAATCAGACAATGGACTACTATGTTTGACCTCGACACATCTGTTCGCATAGTAGGACATGTACTCGTAGCAGTTCATGTAGAAGACCTTCCAGCTTGGTGGCATTCCATATATGCTACCTCCTTGATCGAGTTAGTGTTCATGAGATTTCATCTCTCGTGATTTGATTCAAATGTATAGCAGATATATTCAACTATTATGGATATCTTGATCCATTGTGTACCTCCAGTCATTATGGAGATCTTGATCTATTGTACATCTTCATCCACTTTGGAGAATCTGATCTATTGTATATTATACATGGCGATGACCACACATGTCACATTTTGTATATCATTCATATTCATGGCCATTGTACTCTTATGTATCTAGGACTGATCCATGTATTTGTAGTCACATGCATAGATTTATCATTGTATTGTATTGATGAGTGGCTGGTTCTTCCACCTGGGTCTTCACTACTCCACTTCTTGGATGGATTTTATATTGTATTTCGGCCATCATGTTACCCCTCTGACCTCACACATTAGGGGGCATCTTTTATAGCTGATTTTAACACACATGGTTGATCACATATTTATGGCCTTCTCTTTCCCTCTGCAGACTCTTTAGACCCCATGGACTTATATTATCTTTTGATGTTCCAATATCATCCCTAAAAAACCCTTGTTTATTGGTGTATGAAACTTTTAATCTCATACTCGCATGTACACATGACTTTTGACCTCAAACCCGCATACATTGGGATGTGTGCATAAGTCCAAATATTTTTGGAGTTTTCCTCATAGGATTCTGAATAAATTGATTCTTTGCCTTCCAAATGCCTTGAGAATGCTCGGATATGACCCTCCATTACCCTTTTGGAGTGCTATATAAGGAACCCCTTGGATACATTGAAAGGGATGAATTGAAGAGAAAGTAAACTATAGTCCATTGTTGCCACAGTTATCATATACTTGAGTCTGCATCCCTTTGTCCCTTTGGAGCACTTTGTGTTCTTCCCAAGTTTTCATTTGCTTGTGAGATTGGTATCGAGAGATGGAGGATTGAGGTGGTGGAGGTCTAGGTGGAGGGCTCAGTTTCTCCGATTCGTATACATGCTGATAGAGGTTGTCACTATTGTAATCTTTGATTTTATTAATAAAAATATTTTTCCTATCCAATTAGGTGCAACTGAATATGAATATTGAATCCATGGATGTGTTTAAGTGTTTATTCATTATTGAATATATATGCTAGAGTAGGTCTAACACACTATTATATAGCATGTTTGTCTTGTTTTCTGTTGTTGAGAGTGAACTGCTAATGCAAGCATGAATTAGAAAGCTCAATGGGGATCTACTTCAACCGTCCAAAACAAGGTACGATTCAGTATCCCTTAGTGTTAGATGTTTGTTTTATCTTGCATATTAGGAAAGATTGATTTATAGTGTCAGATTTTTCTATTGTGGTACACCCCAAGCCATAGGAGTTTCTCTCCCTAACATGGGGTGACCTTATCTTCCTTACCTAGGTATCATAGGGGGTACTTGCAGAGTTTATTATGTGAGTGTCCTGGCTAGGTAGGGGTCAGAAAACACAGCCTCTTTATGTGTTGAAGCTGAGGGCCACTATAATTGGTTACATACCTCCACTTGTAGTGTATGGGAGTTTCAAGCCTCTCCTAGGTGAGACATACTTTCTGCATTCGGGAGCTTACATATCCTCCCCTTGTTTTGCTTGTATTTTGGCTGTAGATTCTCTTAGGATTTTTCTCCTTGTGCGTTAGTTAGATTTAGGGATCATGGTTACTTGAGTATATTTATGTTCTCTTGAGTTCAGATCCTTTTATGTTTAGCATGGATGATATCACTACTAGCATCTCGTCACCCATTCCAGGTCCTAGTGCGGACCTTGGTGTTGGACTGGGGGTACCATGACCCCTTATCTTTCTCATAGATTCGGGAGTGTTAATATTCCATCCTCTACTCCATTTTTGGAGGATTTCACTCCCTTCGTTTGGTCTTAACACTAGTGTTAACCCTCACGGGGGTGGTAGTGGATACATGAACGTTGGGTCTACACCTTACTTTCCATCTTATGCCCCATCGTCCACTGCACTGTTTCTTTTGAATATAGTTTCCATGATCAATCCTCCCTATATCCTATAGTTTGGACTCTTTACTGATTTCTTCCTGTTGTTTTGGACTATTATCATTGTCATGTAGGGTCCATTTTTTGTACACTCTCGCCAAGGCTTTGACCTATTCATGCCCATGACAAGTACACTTTTGAACAGGAATATAGGTTAGGACTCCATTTCTGCTTGCATTATGCATTCCCTTATGACCATTTCATCTTTACCTTAGGTACAAACCCACTTCATAATGTCACAGAACCTTGATATTGCTACTAGAAGTGAAATTATGAGAGTGGTAGAGCTTTCCAATACATAAGAGCCCTAGTTAGATCCCACTTTGCATTTGGTACCCATGCCGATATTTCTCCTTTAGGTTTAGGGAGTCCCTTATAGTCCCACCATGTCCTTGAGCAAGAGCTTCATACTCCTCTTGAACTCTATGCCGGCAATTCCCTGCAAGGAATCCCTTGTATATCAAGTTGTGATTTCATTTCATGAGTTTTTATTGTGTTATTGAGCTTTATTCCAGCTCCCCACTTCAAAGTTATAATCCATGTAGCTCAATCTTGTCTCAATCCTAGCCAAGCAGAGCCTTTTACATATCCTTTGTAGCTTGATCACCCTTTACTAGGAGGATACCTTCCCCCGAGTGTCCTTATCCTGCACATGCTTCCTTGCATTGAGCATAGGTATGTTCCATTGCTTGGAACTAGTTCGATTTCCCGCGACACTCATATCCTCCTACCTATTCACTATAAAGCACTTTTATTCTTTTTTCAAGATTTTCAAAATTTGAAAAAGTACAAAAAATAAAAAAACATAAAAATTTAGATGAGAAATGATATTATCTTTGGCAGTTGTCGAGTCATGTCGCCTTCAAACAGAGCATCGTATATCACATGCATTGGTTGGGTTGCTAGTTTGAATATAAAAGTTGTAATAGTTGCTCTGATTTTTTATCCACCAACTGGTTATGCTTCCAGTCCCTATGGAGCCTCTGTAGATGCCTTCTGTGTCACAGAGATGTCCCATTTTTCATATCGAGTCTATGCTGCCTACCTTTAGTCACCACTTACCTTATGCTCTTGTTCAAAGGAATTTTAAGCCTTATTCGACCATTCCTCAGTTATCTTGACTTTGTATGTCGGCCATTCCCAATACAATTACTAGTTCGTGCACATCTTGTTCGTTTGATTTCTTCCATATTATCCATTATTGTTGAGTAACTCGTGTTGGTTGATGGGGGATGCATTAATTCCCTCCTTCCAATGAATTCCATTCCATCAAATTTAGATCATTTATTTTGGAATAGGAGTCTAGAGTCCATTTGAGTGCCTTGAGACGTACAATCATCAGTGGTAGGCTCTCTCGTAATCAAAATTTTTGGTAATACATCAATTCCCATTGATCGATGGATTATTTCAAGTGTTTGAACTCAACACATCTATTCACACTTTCTAGATTGCACTCTATACCTTGATTCCCATTATCATTATCAATGGGATATCTCGCGTCTATTAATGGTATACATCAATGACTGGTAATCAGACGATGGACTACCATGCTCGACCTCGACACCTTTATTCACATGGTAGGACATGTACTCGGAGCAATTTGCGTAGAAGACCTCCGAGATTGGTGGCATTCCATATATGCTACCTCCTTGATCGTGCCAGTATTCATGAGATGTTAGCTTTCATGACCAGATTCCAGTGTATATCATATATCTTCATCCATTATGGAGATCTTGATTCACTGTATATTGTACGTGGAGATGAACACACATGGCATTTTTATATCATGCCTATTCATGACCATTGCACTCTTATGTATATGGGATTTATATATGCATATTTGCAGTCATATGCAGATATTGATCATTTGATTGTACTAATGAGTGGCTGGTTCTTCCACCTAGGTCTTCATTACTCTACTCCTACAAATATGCATATAGAAATCCTGTATACATAAGAGTGCAATGGTCATGAATAGGCATGGTATAAAAATTCCATGTGTGCTCATTGTCACGTACTTCAGCCATAATGTTACCCCTATGGTCTCACACATTAGGGGGCATCTATTATAGATTATTTTAGCGCACCTAGTTAATCACATATTTATGCAGGCCTTCCATGTACCTCTGCAGACTCTTTGGCATCCTTTTCCCATATTATAATTTGATGTTCCAATATTATCCCCAAAAAAACCTATTTATGTGTATACGCGACTTTTAAATCTATACTCGCGTGTATACGCATATTTTGAGCCCAAAACCATGTACATCAGGAATTATGCATAAAGCCAAAATTTTTGGAGTTTTCCTCATAGATTACTGAATATATTGACTCTTTCCCTTCCATATTCCTTGAGAACGCTTGGACTTAACCCTCCATTTCCTATTTGGAGTGCTATATATTGAGCCTCTTGGATACATTGAAGGAGGAGAAAATTGAGAGCAAGGAAACTATAGTCCATTGTTACCTTACTTGTTATGCTTGAGTTTCCATCCCTTTCTCCCTTTGGAGCATACATTTATTCTCTTCCCATGCTTTCATTTTCTTTGTGTGCTTTCCACTGAGAGATGGAGGATTGAAGTGGTGGAAGACTAGGTGGAGGACTCAATTTCTCAGGTTTGAAGAAGTGCCGGGAGAGGTTGCCACTATTGTATATCTATTTTTATTAATAGAAATATCCATTTCCTGTCCAATACATTTCATAAATATGAATATTGTATCCATGGATGTATTTATATGCTTATAGATGATTGATTATATATTGTAGAGTAGGCCTGAGACTTGAATATATAGCATGCTTGTCTTGTTTGCTGTTGTTGAGAGCGAATGGGGAATACAAGCGTGATTGGAAAATCTCAATGGGGATCTACATCAACCGTCCGAAATAAGGTATGATTCATATCCCTTAGTGTTAGATGTCTTTATTTCTCTTGCATATTGGAAAGGATTGATTTCTGGTGTCATTCAATATATTGTGGTACACCCCAAGCCATAGGATGTTTCTCTCCATAACACATGGTGACATTCATGAGGATATTTATATGTAGTATCCTAAAGGTTTCATTCATGATTCTTCACTTGTATTCAGGTTGAATAAGTCTCTCTATGGCCTCAAGCAAGCCCCTGGGGCTTGGTATGTCAATATGGACAACTTTCTTCTATCATTAGGATTTGAAATATACAAATATGATCCTAATGTATATTTTAAGTATTTATATGACTCATTTTAGATCATAGTATTGTATGTTGATGATAGTTTCATCATTGTAAGTTTCATTGTTGATATAGGTTCAAATAAGTATTCATTGCACAATGTGTTTTCAATGACTGACCTAGGATTGTTGAAACAATTTCTTAGCTTGGAAGATGAGAAATATGATGCGGGTATTAAGGTAATGCAATAAAATTATTCTGAAGACCTATTATTTAAATTAAAAATGACTGAATATAATGCAGTCAAGTGTCCCTTCCTTTCAAGAGTTAAACTAGGTAATTTTGGTTCATCTCCATTGGTGGATAGCTCACTGTACAGACAACTAGTTTGGATCTTGTTGTAGCTCACACACTCTCAACCTGATTTGGATTATGTAGTAGGTGTTTTTGGAAGGTACATGTACAAGAATCAAGAGATCCATTGGAAGGATACTAAAAGGATCTTGCATTATGTTCAAGGAACCAAACACTTCGGGATATACTATGCTGCTAGTTCTCCACTAGAACTAGATGGATTTACTGATTCTCATTGGGATGGAGATTCCATTGATAGAAATTACACTTCAGGTTATCTATTCATGCTTTCATGTGGTACCATATGATGGTTAAGTAATAAATAGAACACTATCATTTTCATCAGCTGAGGCCAAAGACATAGGAGCATTGAATGAAACTACACAATGTGTGTGGTTGCAAAACATTCTTGGAGAACATGGTTTTGCATTTAAGTCACTCACTTCCATTTGGTGTGAAAATAAAAGTGAAATTAATATTTCCACCAATCCAATATAGAGACATAGTAACAAACACATTGATAGACACATGCACTATATCCGTAGCTTGGTGCATGAGCATGTGATATCATTGCAGTATTGCCCATCTGCAAAGAAAGCTATTGACATCTTCATAGAGAAGAAATTCACCTATATGAGGTCACTCCTTGGAGTGGGTGACACATTTTTATGACTGATATTCACTTTCATATTTTTCTCCATGTCCATTTTATAGGGGAGGTTTTGTTCCCATGTGGTTTTCCTTCTTACCTTGGTTATATGGACAAATAATTTTTTGTAAAAGGTGACTTGAGCCTTAGTTTCCAAGGCCTCAACTTTTGATATGGTTACAATAATTCAGCCTTAAGGGTGGGTGTTAGAGCATAATGCCACCTAGGTCCATGGTCACATACCCCCTAGGACACACCTTCATTTGGTTTTTACTCATGCTGTATGGTCCAAACCTTGGTTATGTTGGTCTATAGAGGTATTTGGGAGTTTTGAACTAATTAATGCACTAAAGCACCCACATTTGATAATTGAGACTCATTCACCCTCATTAATGATATTTTTTCCTTGGGGTGGTCCCTCTCATTAAAACATGGAACTGGTTTGACAAGAGGCACCCATGCATTGTATTTGAGTGTTTTGGCTCTTTTGGACCATTTATTGTTGCCTAGAGCCACTCCCACTCACCAATGCACTCCAGAACACCTTCCCTACCCTTATTTATGTCCTATAATAATTCATCCATGTTTACATGGACATTTTTTATGGTTTGAGGTGGTTTGGGAGCTCATTGGTCCACCTAAGGGGGTTTGAGGTCCAATCTAAGCCTGCTGCATGTATGCCTTCGATTTTCCTCCAAATGCTAAGGATTTTCACATATTGTATTATCATCATGTTCCATACATATTTAAATTTCGGTAAATAATATAAACTTTATTTATTGGCACTATGTCTATGTGCTAATATTTCTCTTTTTCACTATTTTCTGCATAATTTGTGAAATTCTTGAGTTGTCAAGATTATCTTAGCTCCTAGATATTGTTGTGAATCATATTTTCACACAATGATAAGGAGTATTATACCACCACTCAACCAAATGAATTATTTATTCCTAGTGGTGTGTCCTATTCTAGTGCAAATCATCTCAAGTAAGTTTCCAAGAATTTATTGATCACTTCCATTTAACCATCCATTTGAAGGTGATATCCTATGATGAGCTTAAACTAGATTCCTTGAAGTTTAAACAACTCCTGCCATGAATTTATTTTGAATTTAGGCCCACAATCATATACAATAGAGGTTGGCATGTCATGGAGATTAAAAATATGATCCATAAATAGTCTTGCCACCAAGGAGGTTGTAAAATGTTGTGGTAATGCAAAAAAATAATAATATTTTGTCCGACGATTGACTACCACCATAAGCAATTTTTTATTTCCCACATTAGAGATGTCCATCCATATATGGTTTGGAAATGGAATTGTTTGCAAAGAATCAAGTGACTTAATTGTTTTTTTTTTTGTCATTGCAAGTGTCAGGATGCAACAAAGTTGCAGATAAAATTTTTCATGCCTTCCCAAAAAATGAGTTCTTAATTATTACATACTTTTTATGAAAACCTAAGTGGCCTACTATGGGGGTTGAATGTAAATCCTCCAATATTCAGGGTTTTAAGGTTGAGTCCAAGGTGAGAAAAATGCCTTCCTTATACCTCAATATATTTTGGTTCCATATATACATGAGAAAAGGGTTCAAGTATTATTCTATATGTTTGTTAAGGTGTCAAACTATGTCTTAGGATATCCATTCCTATGGTGATTTATCAATCCATCCTAGAACTGGAAAGGACAAGGTGAAGAGGAAACCCTCCTCTTTAGATTCCTAGACAAAGAATCATCCACCACATTGTCATGCCCCTTATTATATATGGATCATAATAATAATTTAGCATTTGATTAACATGTTTATGTTTCTCTAGTGAAGAAAATTGGTGCTCCAGGAAATACCTGATACTTTTATGATATATCTTCATTTAGAAACACCATTCAATTAAATATGGTTTCCATGTATGAACTGCATGAAGGATAACCTTCATTTATTTTTCATATATGAAATTTCTCAAGTTCCAATCACAAAGTTTCTTACTGGTGAAGGCCAATGGGAATTCATATTTCAATAATACCATTTCTTAGACAAAGCTAGAGGTATCGCATTCTAATAGAAAGGTATTAGTAAAATACAACATGGCTAACATAGTCATAGTGCACATAGATTCCTTAAGGTTGGATAAGGACTTATCCACTACATCATTATAGGAAAAAAATTTATTTTTTCGTAATGATATAAGAGGATATGCATCTTTACATATTTTTTCACAAACTTACAGTATTATCCCATAAGTGAGGAACCCTCAATATTTTTTGGGTAGGGCTAATTCTGCATAAATTCTACTTTCTTGGGACCCACCCATACACCATCCTAAATAACAATAGGGAACAAATATTCAACCTCAGTTTCCCCAAAATACATTTGGAATGTTTCACAAAAAACCAGTGATCTTCTAATAATTGCAAGGTATGAGAAACATGCTAGAGGGGGGTTTTCCAATTGGGGTTGTAGACCAAAATATCATCGAAGAAAACTATGAAAAAATGGTAGAGAAAAAGGGATAAGATCTTATTCATGAGACTTTGAGAAGTGTATGGGGAATTACATAGTATGAATGGAATGGCTAATAAATCGTAATGAATCTCATGTGTGAAAAATGTTGTCTTGGGTATGTGATGTAGTGATTTTTGAAGGATGACAAAAAAGAGAAAAAAATGCAAGGATTTCTAGGGGTCATAACTTTTTAATCGGTTACCCTGTTTGAGCTCAAATTTAACAAGAAGTTACATTTCAAAGCGTTCAATGCAGTGACCGATCAAACCCTAATAGTTAGAGTTTTTTTGGACACTTTTTGAAGGCCAATTTTATTCATATAAGGCCTCAAATTGAGGTTTTAGTGTTTTGCAAGATTTTTTTAATTTGTAATTAACAGTTATCTCTCAGTTTATAAACCTAATTAGAAAAACGAGTTGAAAACTAGTGTCTCTCTAGTTATATTATAGTTAGTGTTTAGTTTCATAGCCATGTGAGAGTTTTCTAAAATTAACAATTTTCAAAAATCTCAGATTTCGAAAATATTAGATACTAACTTATATAGGGTTGGACCTTCATTGTAATAGTTAGGATGGAGAATGAATAAAAAGATAGTTGTTTTTTCCACTCTTGTGAATTGTATCAAATATTATTAGCTGCATCATCTAGTATCAGAGCAAGAATATGGATAGGAGAGGAAGAGGAAGAGAAGATCTTGCTCAGAGGTGTAGAGATATGTAAAACCTCCAAAGGAAAGTAGCATATCTTACAGCCATGTTGGATAATCAAAGGATAATACGAAGATAAGAATTTGATGAGGAAATATACCAATGAGATGTAGATCAATATACAAAAAATGAATAAGAAGAAGTAGAGCACATACCTTTTGATTAAAGGATGCTCAGGGCTCTAGAAGGAAGAAATGATGGGATCAAAATGGAAGTTTTAGACTATGCAGGGAGTCTTAAAACATAGGAGTTAATAGATTTGTTGAAATCCATGGAATTTTTTATTTATTGGAATCCTATGATAGAAGAAAAGAAGATGACATTTTCATGCACAAAGTTGAAGGGTCATGCCATGATTTGGTGGGATCATGTGCAGAAAGGAAAAACAAAAAAAAAATCTAAAATAAAGGCCTAGGATAAGACGGGAAAAAGTTGCAAGAATTGTTTTTCTATTGGACTATGCACAAACCATTTTTTATAGATTTCAAAAATTGAGGAAAACCTATCTACCATGCAGGAATTCACAAATGAGCTTTATCAGTTTCTCGTTCGTGTGGATCACCAGTAAACTGTTGAGCAGCTTGTTGGAAGGTATGTGAATTGTTTGAAATTTTATATTCAAGATGAATTCAACATGCATAGGGTTCACAATGTGTAATAGGCATACCCTTTAGCCTTAAAGGTTGAGGAAAAACAAAACTGACAATTTTCTCAAAGGAATATAGGAGCACATAGGAGCACATTGTGTACCTCACAGGGTGGTTTTATTCATGGAAGATGTGAATAATCCTAAGGATATGAAAAATAAGAAGATACTAGAAAAGGTAACCTGAACCAACTACGAGGAACATGATTTTAGAGGGGCAAAGGATATGATGGTGGAAGAGGAATACCTTATTGGTATTTTAGGTGTGGTGTAAAGGGTCATCGAGCATTTGAATTACCAAGTTACAACATACACAAGCTGAAGCAAGGAAAACATCCTAGTTTAAACTTGGTCCAAGATGAGAATGATGAAGAAGGATTTGGATCTTAAGTCCCACTTGATATGGGGGGAAATCTCATGATACGAAGGTCAATGGTGATTCACGATAAAGAGTAAAAGCAGAGTAGCAACAATGAAGATGCGTGGCTTTAGAAAAATATTTTTTGAACTTGGTGCACTTATGGAGGAAAGCTATGTAAATTTATTGTTGATAGTGGAAGGTGTGATAATATGGTTTCCAATGAGATGGTAGATAAGTTGAAATTACGTTGTGAAACAAATCCCCATCCTTACTAAATTGTATGGTTCAAAAAAGGGAATGAAGTCACCATTAATAAAAGATGTTTGATTAAGTTTGACTAAGTGGCCTACTATGGGGAGTATGGTGTGATGTCATTGTGATGGATGCATTCCATTTGTTATTGGGGAGGCCTTGGCAATTTGATAGGAAAGTCATACATGGTAGGGGAAATAATACCTACACATTTTGGAAGGATGGAACAAAATTCATCTTATTGCCCCTTAAAGTTGAATGAAAAACTAAGAATAGGTTGTTAGAAAAAGATATTTTTAAAGAAATGAAGGAAATAGGATTCTGCTATGCATTAATAGTGCAAAAAGGAGTCGAGGAAGACATACCAATACCTATGGAAGTGGAAAAGGTACTAAGAATACATTGATTTATCCTAATGAACTGCCTAATTGAATTCCACCAAAGAGGGATATTTAACATCCCATTGATCTAATCCTGAGATCATCCTTACCTAATAAAAAACCCTATAAAAACAACATGCAGAGATTAACCAACAAGTAACAACACTTATAAAGAAATATGTGGTAAGATAAAGCATGAGTCCATGTGTTGTGGTAACATCATTGACTAAAAAAAATGATACGTGGAGGATGTGCACAGATAATAGAGAAAGCAATAAAATTACCATCAAATATAAGTTTCCTATATTGTTCTTGGATGACATGATGGATGTACTATATCGAGCTAAATATTTTGTAAAATTGAATTGTGAAGTGGATACCACCAGATCCGAAGTCATGAAGGAGATGAATGGAAAACTTCCTTCAATACCAGTGATGGACTATATGAATGGATCATGATGCCATTTAGGTTGTCCAATGCACCTAGTATCTTCATACAGTTGATGAATACTGTGCTTTGACCTTGCATTGTTAAGTTTGTTCTTGTTTATTTTGATGTCATTCTAGTTTTCACTTAAAAAGAAGAAGATCACTTGAAATATTTAAAGATTATATTGGATACATTGAGAAAACATCAGCTTTATGCAAACCTAAAGAATTGTAGTTTCCTAGAAGAAATTTTGGTATTTTGGGTTTTTTCATCTCAGTAGAAGGAGTCAAGATGGATTCAAAGAAGGTCAAAGCAATTTTGGAGTGGCCTAATCCTAGGAACATAACAGAGTTAAGAATTTTTCATGGACTAACCACCTTTTACATAAAATTTATTCAAAATTTTAGAAGTATTGTAGAACCCATAACATATTTGTTGTAATCTCATAGATCACATAGGGTTACCAATAATACACATTAATAACAGACATACATAATAGAGACAAGAGACAAGAACAAGTAAGTAGAATAATAGATTATATTATAATGAAAGTGTCCATACAATACAGAGAATTGAACTGAGTTCTCATTTGGCTCAACAGCCTAATATATATGAATTACAAACAGTTACAAATAACTACCTGTCGGTTTGGTGAACCGACACGACCTTATGTGGCCGAGCTAACCTATAATTAGTCTATTGATTGACTAAGTCGGTTATCATTAAAGTTGGCTTACCGACTTGCTTCTCCAACATCTCCCCCACAAACAAAACGTTTCTTTGTCCTAAAGAAATAGGGAGGTACAAAAAGTTTTATTTTCCTGTCCTTAGGTGGTTATTTCTGTGCTTGGTCTTCATGGGCTGTGAAGTCTGATTGTTGGTATTTCATGCACACAGAGTTCGACAATTGCTTCAGCTGTCACTGCCAGCTGATGTTGAAATGTTGTTCAACTTTGCAGTATTTTCTGGATTTCGATTGTTAATGTAGTCAGACTTGATAATATTGACATATTTTCTTGAATGGAAAATTCTGCTATCTTATCCATGTTGGGACCCATAAACTGGTCCTTTTCCTCTGCTATCTCAAAAATTCATCTCATCTATGGGCAAATGATGTCTAATTTTTCTAGATTTGGAATTGCTTGTTGCACCCACTGGTGTGCTTTTCGCTTGTGTTTCTACAATTTGGCGGTTTCAACACTATTTGATTTTCAATTGTGCTCCTGAGTTCTACCTCTGTAATTTTTCTCTTTTTGAGCCCTTGGATTTCTTGTTGGGTTTGTCGAACTTGCTAATATACTTGCCCATAATATGCAAACCAATATCTTAGTACTTCTTCTGTGATGACCAACTCCTCCATGTGATCTCATAGTACCTTGTATGCTTCTGCAAAAGCTATGTGTTGCTATGTTAGCAGTTCAACTATTTCTTATTTTTGCTCTTTTTTTGTATCCTACCTTTGTGCCTGTAGCACCGACACCCCGCTCTCAAATAGATGAGAAGCATTTTCTAACGGCTTGTCGGTATTGACCTCTGTCGGACCTGGTATCACAAATTGCACCAAGTTTTTGCATTTGTTAAGGAATTCTACTTGTTCTTTTTCATTCTCGTCGAGCTCCCTATGTCTATTCTGGCTCCTTGTTTTTGCTTTGATTGCCAATGATTCCAAGATTTGCCCTAATTCTCCATCCCTCAGTTTAGTTGGATTGAATGCAGTGGTCGACCCAAGTTGACTTATGTGGACCATTGTCGTCTGGCTTTGATGGTCCTTCTTCTTTTTGTCTTTCTTTCTTTTGTGATTTTTCTGCTCTACTTGCTTTGGCACCAGTGTACCTACAATAGAAAAAATTGGATTGTATGGTTGCTGGCTAACAGTGGTCAATGGTATTTCTGGTTGGGCTGGTTGGATAACTGCTACAGCTGGCTGTACATCTAGTTGGTTGGATTTAGAGGGTCTAGATGTGGGTGCGGTTGGTGCTAATGGTTGTGGTGGAGGTGGTTCAGGTGCAGCTGGTTGGATTAGAGACTCTGGTGGTGAAGCGATGGTGATGGTGTTGGTGAATGCTTCGGTTTTATTGGATTAGTGGAGATATGGTCGGGTGAGGGGTCATGGATTTTTGGAGGTGATTTTTCCTGGAGGTCAGAGAACAGTTCCTCGATTTCATGATTTATTTTGTCCATGTCCTCTCCTTCCTCATCTCCAGTCGGTTCATTTGCTGGTGGGTTGGGTTCAGGGTCGGTTGGAATGATAGATGTGGTTCGACTTGCGACAAATTCAGATTCTTTGTCGAGGTTTCTCTCAAATGTCAAACTCACAATTACAAAGGTCCTTGGCCTCTAGAGTACTTGGCCAGGTTGGGGAGTGGTCAGTATAGATCCACCAGCTTCAAACAAAGGGGCTTTGGTGGTGAGATTTTGAACCAACATGAGTAACTCAGGAAATTTTTCAATGTATGCCTGGAGGTCTCTGTCGCGGTTGAACTTCTCCTTCAGGCACTCCGACATAGCATTCTTGCATATGTCGATGGGGATTATGGAAGGAGGGTCTGGGATCTGTTCTTACCTTATTTTGGTCGGGGATGGGGGTGGAGGTGTAGACACAAGATCCACAACATTTTCAGCTGTTGAAGTGTTTGTGCTTTTTGCCTTGTTTGGTCAACCTTGTTGTGCCCCTGCTTCTATAATTGGGTCTCGATGGGAATTTTGTTTGCTACAACATCTTCTATAATGTCGTAGGCTATAGCGGCTAGTTCTTCCTCATATTTCGAGGACTCTATGATGATAATATTGCGCTTACCCTTCCCCTGCTTCTGTTCCTGGGTTCTTTTTCTTTTTTTTGAGGCTGCTATCTCCTTCGACAATTTGCGTATATTTTCTTTGGTGACAACACACTCGGGGTTTTCATTGTTTATCTCTCCCCCCTGGTCTTCAGTCGAGACAAGGTTTTCTTCAACTGGATTGGTTACCAACTATTGTGCTTGTGTCTCTTACCTTTGTAGTGTTGGTGGTCTGATTATAATTTGCAGTCGACCAGTGCCTTCTGCAGGTGTCTCCTCCAACACAAATGTGTCGATATATAAGCTGAGCTCATAATCCTCTTCTTTCTCTTGGTCGATCAGTGGCTCTTCTATCGACATGTCTATTTATTTGTCCCTTGCTGGTATCGACAATTTTGTGCCCAACTTTCGAGCCAACTCCTAGAAAATTTCTTTGACTGTCGGTTAATAGTCAAGAGTTTTTTCCTTTACTTTGGTGCCTTGCATGTACCACACTGCGGTATGGCCAAGCTCTAACTAGATGTGAGCGGTTTTGGGCAGATTGTGTCAAATGTTTTGAGGAACCCTCCATCTGGTCGTGCGGACTTTCATTTGTTGGAACCAGTTTTCTAGAAACACTTTGCCTTTTGCTAGTTCCTTCAATGTTCCATTTTGAGAGAACGGTTTGAATCTCCACATATGGAATTTTTTCAGTTCTTGAAACTATTTGTCTCTGACAGAGCACAAAGAGTACATGACTATCCATATCATAAGGGATGGTAACCTTATGATCCCTCCTGACTCCTAGCATTTTTCACAGATGCCTTTGAGCATGTCGACGGCATACTCATCCCATCTGTATATTTTTCCTGTGTCGGCAATGGTATCCACTACCTCCAACATATCCAATTTGAGGTCGCTTCCTCGGCTTGTCGGTGTAATTGCAATGGCTATGATTTTGGCCACTATTTGTAGCGTTTGAGCTTGTATTTGGCTAATCATTATCCCTTTGGATTTTTTTCCTGATGTTGATCCTGTTAGCTCTTCTACCAATCCTTCTTTGATACTGACTAGTACTGGTTCACCTTGGTTTGATAACCCAGTCAATTTGGAAATTACTTCCCCAGAGATTTCAACCAGTCAGTCAAAGTAAAATCTACCGTTATGATACCGACTTATGATAAATTTCACCGCTGTTTCCTTCGTGCCTCCAAAACTGGCCATGATCGGTGCATTGATGTAGTTTACAATGGTATTGTGGTTGATTTTCTCTGCAGCTTGTGTAGGCCTTTTGTCAACATAATCCCACTCTTTGATCTCAGCCCATAGTTTTTCCCATGAGCCCTCGTGAACCTTAGCGTTCTTGATGAATTTGAGTCTCCTCATCAATGGTGTCTCTGCGATCTGTAGTTCTTTAGCCTTAGCTACAGCTTTGGTTTGTTTAGGTGCCATCTTGTCAGTTTGCTGGTCGATTTTGCTTTGGTATTCTTGGTTTTTAGTCGTCTCGTTGCTAAGTTGCTCTCTCTGTTCGGAATGCTGTAAATGATCCTTTGGTGGTTCATTATTTATAGTTGATGCATTTGACATTTTTTTTGATGGGTGTATTAATGGCAGACATGATGGTGTAGCATGAACACTTGAGTTGGCATTAATGGTGATTTGATTTTGTCGTCCATAGTCATGAAGGCAGGATGGGACTTCCGAGGTTGTTGGTCGATGTCGATTATGTGAGCGGTTGATGGTGTTATGTCGATGGGCGTGATGTCTGTTGTCATGGTGGTGATTTCCTGTCATATTGTTTTATGTTTTTCAATCTTATTTTAGTTTTTGGATTTTCACATTTTTATATATTTTGTTTAACCATTATGGTCGTTATATGTTTTTTCTTTTCTTTTTTCGAACTAGTTTAGTTTCTGTACCGCTTTAGTCGAGCACCATTAATAAGTTTTCGAAATACTATGCCTTGTAACGTCCTTAGTCGGACTGATCCGTTGGCATGTACCTCTTCGACAACATAGGGTCCCTTCCATTCTGTATGTATCTTTTTGGGTTTTCCTTTTACCTGACTATTGTATAGTAAGGCAAGGTCTCCTATTGACAGGTTTTTTTTTTTGATGTTTCTGTCGTGCCATGCCTTCTGTTGTTGTTTCTGGATTTCCTGATGTTGTAATGTGATTAGTCGGCGTTCCTCAAGTTTACTTAGTTGTAATAGTCGGTCATTTCTTCCTTGTTCGACATCAACATGCAAAATTTCTATGATAATAGGTGTCTGTTGTCGAAAGTGTAGAGGAACTATTGCTTCCTCTCCATAAACTAGTTGAAATGGTGTTTGGTTGGTTGAATGCTTATATGCGTTCTGTATGCCCATAGTATTGTAGGTATCTTTTCATCCCAGTCATCTTTGTCGATGTTACATATTTTTGTTAATCCTTTTGTTATTGTTTTGTTAAATGCTTCAATTGCTCCATTCGACTGAGGGTGGTAAGCTGTACTCCGTTGGTGGTCGATTTGGAATTGGTGTGTTAGTGTTTTAAGAGTTTTATTGATGAAGTGTGTTCCCTGGTCACTGATTAGGGTTAAAGGACATCCAAATATGGTAATGATATTCTCATAGATAAACTTAGTATATATCTCATTAGAACATGCGTCGATTGGTTCTGCCTCTACCCATTTGGTTACGTATTCAACTGCAGTTATTATGTACCTTGCACCTGTTATTTTTGCTAGTACAGGAAATGGTCCTATGAAGTCGATGGCCCAAATTTCAAATGTCAAACTTTGGTTTACTGATATCAAGGGAATTTCTGTACTAGGAAGGGGTCGACCCAGCCGTTCACATCTGTCACATTCGCTTACAAAATTTTTGCAATCTTTGTGAAGTGTCGGCCACCACAACCCTGATTGTTGGATTTTCTTTGCAGTTGTATCTGCTTGGAAATGTCCTCCTACAGGTCTGTAATGTACTTCATACATAATATTATTTCTTTCATGTTCTAGTACACACCTTCTAAGGATGTCGTCTAAACCCATTTTATATAGGAATCCATTTATGAGACTATATGGTGCAGCATTCATGGATAAGATTTTTTTCTTCTTCGTACTCATGCCTTCTGGTGCTTGTCCATCTTCTAAAAAATGATATATTTCCTCTAACTCTGCTGGGACTGCTTCTATTCAAAATAAATGTGCATACGGTAAGTCATCTTTGACTCCCGTCAGTTCCTCCCCTGTGTCGATTCGGGATAAGTGGTCGAGACCGACATTTAGCTTTCTTGGTCTGACAACGACTTCGAATTCAAATTCTTGGAATATAAGTAGCCATTGACAAACTCTTCCATGGTGTAGAGGCTTATTTACGAGGTATTTTATTGTTTGATGGTTAGTGTAAAAGATAAATGGATTATCTAGTAGATAATGTCAATATTTTTGTAGTGCAAAGACCATTCCTAATGCTTCTATTTTGGTTGTCGAATAGTTTCTTTTAGCTTTGTTTAGTTTCCTTCTACTATAAACTATAAGATAGTCCATTCCATCATCTCCTGGATGAGTTAGGATTGCTCCTATTGCTAGGCTTGATGCATCGATGTGAACACGAAATTTGATCGACCAGTTTGGAAACCTTAGGATGGGTGCTTGGACTAGATTTCTTTTTAGTTTTTCGAGTGATATGTTGCACTCCTCTGTCTAGTTAAATTCTTGATCATCTCTTAGCAATTCTTCCAATGGGTATGTCATATCTGAATAGTGTCTTATGAATTTTCTATAATATCCTGTATGACCAAGTAGTACCCTGACTTGTTTTGGATCCATCAGAGGTTTTAAGTCGAGGATGATTTTTATTTTTGTGAAGTCGACTTTAATGCCTTCTTTACAGACAATGTGTCCTAATAGTATTCCTATAGAAGTTAGAAATATGCATTTCTTGATGTTTAGTGATAGTTGGATTTGTCGGCATCGTTCCAGCATAACTCTTAGCCATTTACAATGGTCCTTTAGTGTAGAGTATATTGTCCAATCGTCGAAATGTACTGCCATTGATTTGTAAATGTACTCTTGAAATGTTTTAACCACAATCCTTGAAAAGACTGCAGGTGCATTTTTAAGTCCAAAAGGCATAACCCTGTAATAAAATGAGCCAAATTCACATACGAATGTTGTCTTTTTCTGATCTTCTTTGGCTATTGGTACTTGATTATAACCTGAGAATCCATCTGTTAAAAAATAACATTCATGTCCTGCTACCCCATTTAAGATTTCATCTGCATAAGGAGTTGGAAATGGGTCTGTTAATGTAACTTTATTGAGTTCTCTGAAGTCAACACAGATCCTTAGCTTGGTTGGATCATGTTTCTTTGGTTGAACCACCATTGGACTTGCCCATTCTGATTGGTCAATAGGATAGATGATTCTTGCTACAAGCATGTTACCAATCTCTTTCTTGACTATCTCTTTGTATTTATGATCTAGTTTATATGGTCTTTTCTTGACAGGTCGAACATCAGGTTTAATGTTGATTTTCATTTCGCCCATTTCATGTACTATACCTTTAAGATCCTTATAGTCTCTAGCAAATACATCCTGAAATTCTTTCAGTAGGTTTGTGATCTCTGTTGTTTGTGCTTCAGACCAGTAGTCTCCAATTTTTGGTATTTTTGGTCGATCTTCATTTGATATGTCAAATTCTCTAGTTTTGACTTTAGCATCTAGCCACTCCGGTGCTTTAGATTCATTGATTGGTTGACTTCCTTCCTTAAACTATGAGAATGTGGCAGGGAAGTCTGCTGTAGTCATTTAGTCGGTATCCTCGTTGTCGGTTGTTTCAACTTTGAGTACTGTGTGAATAGGTTTGGTCGTTTCAACATGGTTTGATTTCCATCTAAATATTTTCCCTTCCAATTTTTCATTTTCCAACTGTAGTCTTGTTGACTGTGGTATTGTCCCAGTTTGTATATTGTTACAGTTTATTGTCAGTCGATTGTCCCTTAGGGTTTTGTTTTTTGTCGGTTGTACAAATGCTTTGATCTGTTTTGCAGTTTCGACCAAATTCTCATTTTGGGGTTCAAAGTTGAAGTCTTTGATAAAATTCTCCTTGAGTTCATGCCATAGGAATGTTTCACCCCGAGCTTCTTCCATATTGTACCATTTGTTTGGTAAGTCAGTGAGTGTTGATGGAAATAAGTGTGGCCATGTACGTTCATATTTATATCCAAGTTTTCTCCATTCTTTTTCACATGTATTTATATGGTTTTCTAGATCCCGTCCTTGGGTAAATATAGGTATCTGAGCCTGGTTGGTTAAATTATTTCCTCCAAATATTTCTACAAAATAAGTCGAAGCTATTTTCAATGTCTACAGTATTGACTAATGGGTATCCCACCATCTAGCAGCTTGTCCTGTAAAAGTTTCTACTAAACTTTGTAGTTGGCCATGTTCATCAATGCTTCTAGATACTTGCTCTACATGCATAACTGGTGATTCTCTTTCTTTATACCTTGGGATTTTTGTGGTATTTATATTTGTTGGTTGCAAGGTAGGGTATTCCCTAATTTTCTTCTCAAATATTTTTGGGATGCTGGACACCACAAAGCATTGTCTGACTGGTTTCTTCTGTACTTTTTGAATGGTCCAACATCCTATTGCTTTTGTTTCATAGTTTTCAACCTCCCAATCATATAGTTCTGCATCTGAATTGTATCCTACTGAGTCTTGGTTTCCTAAGTAAAGTTCACCATATGTATTAGGTTCTGTGTAATCTTCATTATTCTGTATCTGATATAGTTGTCGGATGTCAACTTCTTCATCAATTGGTTCTATCCAAGGTTCTCCTTGGGATGGATGAATAGGTACTATGACTTTTTGTCCATTCCCATTTAATTTTATTATTTATTTGTCCAAGGATATCAAGGCTTTCATTTTTCTCCCCCAAGGTTGACCTACTAACGCTAGGAAGGAACTGGATCCTTCCTTAGGGTCAATAATTTCGAAGTTGACTTTGGTCGATATTCCTTTTATCATTGTGTTGACATTTTTACAAACTCCAATAGGTTCAATTAGACCTTGGTCGGCTAGTTTCAGGTATATGCCTGATTCATATAATAGAGGTCTGCCTAACTATTCCCATGTGTCTCAATTCATAATATTCACCTGTGATCCGAAATCGAGTACAAAGTGTCGGACATGGTATCCTTCAATTTACAGGTCGACAAGTGGGTTGACATCACTTTTATCTTGTTGGTTTTAGCTGCATATATTTTTTGTTTGTTTTTTGGTGTTTTTGTTGTGTTTTATTTTCTATAGTAAGTCGATGAATTGCGATACTATTTTATCTTTTTGTACCAAATTTATTAGCTCTTTTACTGTGTCTTGTCGATTATCATCTTCTTCTTCTTGACAAGTAAATTTTCTAAATATATTTGTTGCATATTTATATGTTGGTTTTTCTTTAACTGGGTCAGGATAAACATTCTTTTCTTTTATCTTGCTTATTTGGGGGTTATCATTCCCATTTTTCGTCCCTTGTTGGGTTACGATATGTAAATTATTTGTATTGATAATATCATGTTTTTGCACACACAAAAAGATATTAACATTTTTCTTTTTATTTATCTTTTCAAGCATAGTAGGGAAATCCTATAATGAGTGATCCCATACTCCACAACTAGTACAGAATTTTATGTTAGTCCTGTCCTTGTATCGATAGTATGCATATCGGTGTCCTTCCTTGTAACATGTGAAATATTGGATGGACCTATGTGGTCAGTTGTCTCAATTCCCAGAGAATCGACCATGACTTCCATAGCCTCCACGTTGGTTGTCAAACCGGCGTTCGTACTGACGACCTTCGTACCTTTGATTATTTCAGCCGTTTTGCGCATTGTTTCATTGCTCATTGTTCTGTGCAATTGTGTTAGTCTGATATATTGCCTGATAATTTTGTCGATTCTTTAGATTCAGGTTGCAGTCGGAGGTGTTATGATTTTTAGTTTCACAGATTGCGCACCATGATGCTTTTCCATTCTTCATGTTGAATGGGAAATTTTTTGTGGTATGCTCTCCATGCTCCTGGAAGATGTCACAGAAACGTTTTTTTTGAACAAAATGAACATCTTGTCAGCTAATATCCTGTCGACAGTTGTCCTTTGAATGTCCAACCGTCGAGCATTTCGTGCACCAAATATCCTGACTCTTAAGGTTTAGCTCTTTTAGAGATTTTTGCATGATCTCAAGTTGTTCCTCCAGTTTGTGATCCATGGGATATGCTGGAATGTCTTCATCCATTTCTACTTGTAGAGATTTTGTAAACACATATTCATACGTTTTGAATGTCTCCAGACTGATGTGTCGACAAATTTTCTGTGACAGACCCGCAAGAAACCACTGGATTAATATTTGCTCATCAATGACATAATCCAACTGGCTAAGAAGGTCTTTCCATATTTTTTCGTAGTCACGGACAGTTTCTCCTAGATTTTGTGATGTTGTCTTTAATTTCTTTGCTTCCAGATGTTTTGCATTTAGAGTTTTAAAGAACGATAGAAATTGTGCTTTGACTTCGGCTTTAGTTACTCAAGGAGTTCTCTCAGAAAATGTCATATACCATGTTAATGCCCTTTTCCTCAAGGCACCAACGAACTGTGCCATTTGTCTGTGTTCATCTGTAAGTTGGCTTGTCTCCCAAGTCGACTCACAGACAAACCAATGTCATATGGGGTCCTTGTCGCCCTCATATAGAGGGATGTGTGCTCACCCGTGACCCATGTCAGAGTCACTATCATTGTCTTCTTTAGGAGGTGGCGGTGGTGGGGATAGCGGGGTATTTTGTTTATTATTCTGTGTATAACTATTGTCAATAGAACTCTCGTTTTCTTCAGTCATCTTAGTTGCCATTTCTTCTTTGACAAGTAGTCGGTCGAGGTCTACTTCTCCTGTCGATGTCCAACTACAATTATTTGTCTGCAGCTCCAAATTTTTTGTATCTTCCAAAGCTGTATTTTGCAGGGGGGGTGCTCCTTTGTGTGTTGGGTAAAGTAAGTGGATACTTTAGTTGGATGGTAACGCTTGAAGCATGACCCAATTTCCTTCTTCTGGTCGATGAATAAGTAGATGATTATCATGGTTTCTCTTGTCATCTAGTCGGATCCAAATACCAAAGTCACCAGCTCATAGTCTAAGGTCCTCTTCGACAATGGTTTGTATCTTGGTACTTAGATTCGTCAGAGATAGAGGTCTTACCTCCTCAAGAACTTCTAATTGGAGAGCTTATCGCTACTCTATCCACAAATCTTCTTCCATAGGGGATGCTTCTTCTTCCATTCCTTCTTCATGTCGGTCATGACCTGACTCTGGTGGATTTCTCTCTTGGTCTATCACCCTAGTGCCCATTCCTCTTTGCAGCGCTATAGCTCTTTCTCTTCTCTCTTCCCTTCTTTGCAGCCTCTTCTCCCTCTCTATTTTTTGAAAGTTCATCGTACCTTTATGTGACACTATCCTTTCGATTTTTATTTTAGGTCAACTTTTCATTGCTGGTGAATGGTATCTCTTTAGTTGACTAGAATCCTCTCCACTTTACCCCAACATACAACCATCTACCCCCCCATTTCCTACCCGGCGCTTTAGAAAGACCAGATAGTTCTGTTCACTTGCTTAGGAAGTATTCCCACTCCCTTTCAGCAATGAATTTCTCCCACTTCTTTTGTTTCTCTGCCCAGTTAGTATTTTGTGACGGTTCACGTAGTAATGAATGAGGTTCAATGATATGACCCACTCCTTTCTCATTTAGGAATTTGAACAGCAAGGTCGGTAAGGAACACAAGAATTGTTCAATGAGGTCTGTGTAGAATTTATTCTTGATGGTTTCCACTGAAGTTATTTCCTCTATGGCTTGCTCTTTGCAGAATTCATCGACGATCTTTTCAAACCACTCCGACAGGTTTTTCCTTCCCCCTTGAATCAGTTTGTCTAGAAGTTGTTGGTCTTTAATTGCTTACATCTTTTTCATCCAAGAGTTTCTTCAAAAGCTAGGGCACTGATTCTACAAACTTCTCATGAGTGTCGGTAAAGAACCTTTCTTTCGCTTGAGTAGTCGTTAATCTATTTCTTCATGTGTAATTTTGCAAGTAGTTTTCTATTTTACACTCCCACCAGTCCTTAATCTCTTATTTTGATATCATCTGCTTGTATACATCTCAGACATGTACTACCGGCAACAAAAACAATGTTGTAATCTCACAGATCACATAGGGTTACCAATAATACACATTAATAGCATACATACATAACAGAGACAAGAGACAAGAGACAAGAACAAGTAAGCAGAATAAAAAATTATATTATAATGAAAGGGTCCATACAATTGAGAGAATTGAACTGAGTTCTCATCTAGCTCAACAACCTAATATATATGAATTACAAACAGTTACAAATAACTACCTATCGGTTCGGTCAACCGACATGACCTTATTTGGCTGACCTAACCTCTAATTAGTCGGCTGATTGACTAAGTCAGCTATCCTTCAAGTTAGCTTACCGAATTGCTCCTCCAACAATATTGCAGCAAAGGCACAACATCCAAGTGGAACAATGAAGCTAAAAAACGATTTAAGTTTCCAAAGAAGAAGGTAATTGAGGCACTTATATTATCCTTACCATATTTTGATAAAGTGTTTGAAGTATACTGTGATGTCTCACATATAGGCATTGGATCTGTATTTATCCAAGTAGGTAAACCAATTGCATTTTTTAGCAAAAAATGAATGATGTAAGAAATAAATGATCCACATATGATGTAGAACTTTATCTAATTTGCAAGCATTGCGACATTGGAGGAATTATTTAGTGCCAAAAGAGTTTGTGTTATTTACTGATCACATTGATTTAAAATATGTAAACACCCAAAATAAATTGAATAGTAGATATGCAAAATGGGTTTCCTTTTTACAAGGACACACCTTTGTTTAGAAGCATAAGTCAGGAAATAAAATTAGGTTATAGTTTCTTTGAGTCGGCTCACTATTATTTTGACCGCCATGGAAAATCAAGTAAGTGGGTTTGTTGTATTGGAGGATCTTTATGTGAAAAATATGGTTCTTGGGAACAAGGATCTTATTCAGAGTGAATATTTTATGCAAGGTGACTACCTCTTCAAAGGAAAACAACTATGCATTCAAATTGGTTTTATGAGAGAAAATATTATTGGAGAGATTCATAGTAGTGGTTTTCCATGGAAATTTGGAAAGGATAATATGCTAGCCTTAATCGAAGATAATAATTATTGGATGAAGATGAGAAAATATATAATCAGGTATGTGGCACGGTGTAGGATTTATCAAATGGATAAAGGACATTGACAATATATAAGGTTGTACATGCCATTACTATTTCCCACATATTCATAGGAAGATATTATCATGGACTTTGCATTGGGGCTCCCACACACACGATGAGGTAAATAATCTATTTTTGTGGTTGTTTATATGTTCTCTAAAATGGCTCATTTCGTTTCTTGTAAGAAAAGTAGTGATGCATCAAACATGGCAGAATTGGTTTTTTTCATAAATTGTTAGATTGGATGGTGTTCCAAAAACCATTACCTCTAATAGAGATACTCATTTTTTGGGTCATTTTTGGAGGAATTTATGGAATAAAATAGGACTAAATTAAATTCAACAGTGCCTATAACCCTAAAAAATATGGGAAAATTGAAGTAGTAAATCAGAGTTTGGGAAACCAGTTACATAGCTTTGTCAAAGAGAATCCCAAGGACTGGGATTTGGTGTTCCTCAAGCATAATTTTCCTACAATAGTCCAATAAATAGATCTACAGATAAATCTCCATTTCAGGTTATTTATGGTAGAAATCCTATGTGTTTCCTAGATTTGGTGTAGCTACCACTTGGGGATAGTATCAGTGGTGATGAAGAAGCATTTTTTGAACACATTCAACAATTTCAGTAGCAAGTGAGATAGAAGCTTTTGACCAGCAATGAGAAGAAAAAAATTATAAAATATGCTCACCTATGACACCGTATATTCAATGAGGGTGATTTGGTGATGGTTTAGTTATAGAAAGAGTGGTTTCCTATAGGAACCTACCAAAAATTGAAGTATAAGAAAATTATTCTTTGTAAGATTCTCAAGAAAATTAATGACAATTCTTACAAGTTTGATTTACCAGCTGATCTTGATATTTCCCCTGTGTTTAATGTTTCTAACTTATATATATTACATGGGGATAGTGTGGGTGATGATAGTGAGGGAGGAGTGGAGTGGAAACATGCTATTTCGAGAAATAAAAAAACAAAATATTTCTCATATCTTATATAAGGATACCCTTCATACTCGATAAGGTCAATACAACCAATATCTAGTCCATTGGGAAGGATTAGCACTAACAAAGTGTACATGGATTACAGAAGGGGACTTGCTGAATCTAGATCATGTTAAGTGGAAACAATTTGAAGACAACAACTTGTAGGAGCTGCATTCTTTTCAACAAGAGGATAATGATGTAGTGATTTCTGAATGATGAATAAGAAGAGAAAAAAAAAGAAAAAAAAAGAGAATAGATGTAAGGATTTACAAGGGTCATAAATTTTGACTTGGTTATTTGTTTGGGATCAAATTTTAGTAAGTTGTGTTTCCACATGTTCAATGCACTGGCTGATCATATCCGTTTGATCAGAGTTTGTGTTGACACATTTCTAAGGCCAAATTCCTTCATATAAGACCTCAAATTGATGTTTTAGTGTTTTGTGGGATTTTTTTATTATTTGTAATTAACAACTATATCTCAGTTTATAAACTGAATTAGAAAATAGATTTGACAACTAGTGTCACTTTAGTTATCCTATAGTTAGTGTTTAGTTTCATAGTCATGCGATATTTTTCTAAAATTAGCAATTTTCAAAAATCCCAGATTGTAGTTATAAAGGGTTGGACTTTCATTGTAATATTTAGGATGTAGAATGAATAAAAAGATAGCTATTTTTTCCACTTTCATGTGTTTGCATGGTTTTTAGATCTTGTGAATTGAATCAAGTATTATTGGCTACATTAGTATGTCTATCTCTTTCAAACATATTTGATGGTAGCATAAGCAAAGGTCAAGTCTAGTGAAATTTTTTTCTCCATTAAAATCATCTAAGAGATAATCAATGATAGGAATGGGAAATTCAACTTTGATGGCTAATTTTTTGAGAACTCAGAAATCATGATAGATATGCCAAGGTCCTTCATTCTTAGGACCATAACCATTAGCTAAGCATTGCCACCTGGATCCCGATGCAAACATGAGAACAATATCAACCCAGTGAGAGCAACCTTCCATAGAATTCAACGAGTCACGTTCCTACTATCATCATGACACTTGTCTCCTTTAGTTTAGGACAACTCCTAAACAAAATCCAAGGGAGGTATACCATTGGAAATGTAGGATGGTCACATTGGAAAATGAAACTTAGGACTTAATAAATTACACTAGGAAAGAAATCTAACAAAGGTAACTTAACAAGCGATTCAAAGCTTTCTGGATCTAAGAAAATATAAATTAGTCCTTTAAAAAGGACAGGAAAATGGAGTCACAAAAATCTTGCAAAGTATTCTAAAATATTACCTTACCATTAGAAAATAAGTGTTATCTAAATTACTAGAAAGAATAAGAAAATACAAATTGTGAACTCGTTGAAGCAAGGATTGACTTTGATTGTTAAATGGAGGTGCATCGAATTGTGAACCTACTTGATGAAAGCATCAATTGTTATTAAAATTTCAATTTGTTAAGGGAAATGGGGTTTCCAATATACTAAATGTACGTGGAAACAGGTCTGGTTCACTAAGTGTGATTCCACATGAAAAGTTACTATACTAGAGTCACAGGGGTATGTCCAATGTTGGAACCAATTGAGTGTGTATCCTAATAGGTCACCACGTTCATTTCCTACTTTATTTCCCATCACTGTGGAAATTTACCACAAGTGATAAATATATGGATATTAGACATCATATTTTTGTCTTTTAGGGAGGTTAATTTTAATTAATTGTGGAATTAGTTGGAAAGTTTAGGATTTGATTTTAATTGAAATTAAGCATGTATTCAAAAAGATCTACTTAAAAAAATATGAACTTTAATATCCAACTAGATCTAAGTAACCCGAATGAGCTTTAAATTTTAAAAGGAACATTCAAATTTTCATAAAGAGAATGGAATCCTTCAAGCTGACACTAGATATCCGTGGTCAAATGCTAAGGGAATAGATCTTCAAGGATTATGGAGACCTATAAAAACAATTTATATGCAAAAAGGAAGAGAACTCATCCTCATTGATGCTTCTAAGTGTATCCTATAGAATAAAAGTTAACACAAGAATATATCCAATAGATAAAATGTCTATATTAACTACTTCTGCTACAACCCACAATAGATCCTATCAATAATATTGGGTAGTAATATCCTTACAAAGGCCAAATGGAAAATAAACAAAATATGCATATAAATTGAAACAAATTTATATATCCAATAGATAAAATGTCTATCTTAACTACTTCTCCTACAACCCACAATAGATCCTATCAATAATATTGGGTAGTAATATCCTTACAAATTCCAAATGGAAAATAAAGAAAATATGCATATAAATTGAAACAAATTTAACTTAGATATAGAATTATAACATAGCATCCTCAAAATCAAGGCACCAATCCCTTATGACCTCCAAAGTCTTAAACAATTTTACTCCAAATAAAATTAAAGAGATTCAATACACTCCTTTCAACAAGAACCTAGTCCTAAAAAAAGAGGAGATGCCTCCTAAAATAGTCACAAGAGGCTAAAATTCGCCCCCCCTTGAGATGGTGACACGTGTAGGGGATCCAAAATCCTAATGCACAACTTGAAGGAGGGATAGATAAAAATCATAGAGTTAACTAGGCTTGAAAATCCCTCAAATGTTACATATGGAGGAAAAATAGATCAAATTAATCTTGGTTACATCACTTAACTAGAACTCCAATCCCCTAATGCATCTCATCAACTCATTTGTAATGTCCCTTTTTGAAATTGTATTAAATGACCATTTTTTCACTTTTTTCCCCTATTTGGACTTATGATGCATATGGCCAAGTGTATTAGCCTTCTAACTCATCCAAGAACCTTTAAGCTTCCCATGGATTCGAAATTGCAAGAGGAGGATGCCATGTGGCACCAAATTTCTAGCTTGTGTGGGCCCCATAGTCTCCATGTGTCTCCATGCTCCATTGCCACTTCACTTTTCTCTTGTATTTATTTAATAAGATACATTATCAAATATTTATCCAATTCTAATGTCTTAACATTATTTATTATATCCCTTATTAAAATTCCAAATATATCCATCGAACCTAGGGAACTAGTAGGATTGATGGAATTGTCCTGCTATGCAATTATTTGAATGGGGACGTTACAGTACTCCCCACCCAATATTGATTTTACTCAATAAATTTCAGATTTAGATGCTGCAAAATATTCTCCTCTTCCCATGTGGCATATTCACTTGGTATATCCTTCCATTGTACCAAGTATTCTTTGATAGTTATGCCTCTCAATCTCCTTTCCCTTGTCTTCAAAATCTTTTTTGGAACAAGTGTGAGTTGGCCTTCATCATCCAAGGGAGGAAGTATTTCTGAAGTGACAATTTACTGACCAAGAGCCTTTTTGAGACAAGAAACATGGAATACATTATGGATTTTACTCCCTTCCGTAATTTCCAACTCATATGCTACTTCCCCAATATTTCGAACTACCTTGTATGGGCCATAGTATCTTGGTTTTAGATTTTATGTCCCATTATTTTTGAGAGATGTGTTTTTGTATGTCTGCAACCTCAAATATACTAAATTATTAACCTTAAAGGTTCTTTCTTCTCTATGTCTATCTGCATATTGTTTTTGCTGATTCTGGACAACCTATAAATTGTCTTTCAAAAGATTTAAAATTTCTTGGTTCTCTTCCACCCAATATTTAGCTTTTGTAGCTCTACTATCACCAAATATCATATCAACAAAGGTAATTGCATCATAACCATATAATTATTTGAAAGGATAAATCCCAATTGACATATGAAAAGTGGTGTTGTAGCAAAACTCACCCAAGTGTAGCCATTTTGTCCATGCTTTTTGCTGCTAACCCACATAGTTTCTTAGGTACCCTTCCAACCATTCGTTCAAGCTCTCTATTTGTCCATCAATTTTTGGATTATATCTTGTACTTGGAGTCATCTTAGTTCCCACCAATCTAAAACGTTCTTTCCAAAAAGCACCCATGAATCTACTATCTCTATCACTTACAATGCTCTTGGGGAGCCCATGCAATCTGAATATTTCCTTGAAAAAAATATCAGCCACTTGTGCAGCACTAGAAGATGATGTAACAGAAAATAAATGAGCAAATTTTTTCAATCTATCCACTATAACATATATGCAATCCTTACCCAAATATTTTGGCAACCCGGTGATGAAGTCCATTGAGATACTATCCCATTTTTGCTCCGGAATGGGAAATGGTTGCAATAAACCAGCTGGGAGTGTAAGTTCTGATTTTTTTTTCTTATGAAATATATTACATTCATTCACATATTTCTGAACATATTCGTTCATCCCCTTCAAAAATAAGCTTTGCCTCAATTTCCTATAAGTTTTGAAGATCCCTGGATGGCTAGCTAGTGGGGAATCATGTGCTTCTTGCAAAATTTTGTACTTGAGATTTGAATATTGAACAAAATATATTATTCCATTATAATATATCAGCCAATTAACAATCCTTTATTTTTCATCCCCCTTTATTCCATCTAACACATCACAAGCAAATTTATCTTTGGCATATTCAACTAGTAACACATTTTTCCAATCTTTAGCAATGTCCATGAGAGAAAAGGAAGGTATTCGAGATAATGCATATTATACAATGTTATTATTCCCTTTCACATATTCAATATCAAAATCATAATATTGAATCTTTCTTACCCAATTTTGTTTCCTTTCAGTTAGATCCTTTTGGGCGAGGAAGTGCCTTAGACTATTGTGGTCAGTTTTCACCACAAACTTGTTTCCTACCAAGTATTGTTGAAACTTGTCCAATGCAGGAATGATGGAAAACCTTTATTTGTCATATATGGAGTATATTTTTTCATGATGCTAAAAATTTCTTCTCTCAAAGGATATAAGGTGTTGGCCTTGATTTAAGACAACCCCTATTCCTCTACCCGGAGCATCATGTTCAACAAAAAAAGGCTTAGAAAAATCAGGTAATGCAAGTATGGGAAAACTAATCATTACCTCTTTCATTTTTTGGAAGGACTTTTCAGCCTCTTCATATTACTTTAAATAATCCTTCTTATTCAAATCAGTGAGGGGATAAGTCAACTTGGAGAACCCTTTCACAAACTTTCTATAATAGGTGCATATTCCAATGAAACCTCTTAATTCGGGATGTTTTTGGTGATGGCCATTCTAATATAGCCATGATTATTTCCATGTGTACTTTCACTCCTTCTTGCCAAATAATGTTCCCAAGATAAAATATTTCCTTCATCCCAAATTCACATTTAGACATCTTAGCAAACAAGGACTACTCTTGCAAAGTTCTCAACACAATCTCTAGATGATGCAAGTGCTCTTCCCAAGTTTTACTGTAAATGAGAATATCATCAAAGAAGACCAAAAAAACCTTCTAAGTTGCTTGCAAAATATTCTATTCATGTATTCTTGAAATGTTCCTAGACAATTGGTTAATACAAATGGCATAACAAGAAACTCAAAGTCACCATAATGACATCAAAAAGCAGTCTTTTTCACATCTTCTTCCTTCATTCGAATTTGGTGATAGCCTGATCTAAGGTCAATTTTGGAGAAATATTTGGATCCAAATAGCTCATACATGAGCTCATCAATACTAGGAATATGATACCTATTCTTGATGGTATTCTTGTTCAAAGCTCTAAAATCTATACACATCCTCAAGGTTCCATATTTTTTCTTTTCCAAACTACTAAAAAAGCATAAGGGCTAGAGCTAGGTCTAATGAGTCCCAACTCTAAAAGTTCTTAGATGGCCTTCTCAATATCATCTCTGAATTTCATGGGATTTATATACGGTCTAATCTGAATGGGTGGAGTCCCATCCTCCAAAACATTGTTGTGCTCAACCCCCCTATGAGGTGATCTACCATGTGGAATATCTCTAAAAACTTTTTTCATACTTTTTCAATAGTTTCTCTATCTCCTTTGGGTGTTCAAAAACATTTATGTTTGTCTTGGGAGATGTGATATGATATTCATAAGCCCATTATATGTCCCCATTCCTCAATATAGATCTCATACTATTGCAAGTCACTACTTGATTTGGGTAAGTGTGTTTCCCCCTCACAACCCTTAGTACACCTTTTGAATCTTGAAATTTCATCTCATGAATTTGATAATTTACTGTATGCTCCCCTATACAATATAGACATTGCACTCCCAAAGCCACATTAGTATCAGAAACATAAACCATATAAAAACTACCAAGAAAAGTATAGTTACCTATTGTAACTTGCAGCTTTGGAACCCATGTTTTGTACTACATTGTGTTGTGACCGGGAATGAAAAATGTGAAGCCATCAAATGGTTCAGTAGGTATCTTCCTTTTCTCCACCATATATTCATCAATGAATTTATGTTTGGATCCTTCATATGCAAAAATTGAATCTCTTTGTCCTAATACCTCACCCTTTCATCGAATAGTGTGATAGTGAGGCACTTCTAAAAGTACTGCCATTATTTCTTTGTCCAGTGAAGGCTGATTTTATTCTTTTGTTTATTCTTCAGCTGCTGTCTCATATGCTTCATCTTTATCTGAATTGTGTCCTTCTTCATACATACCCCCTTCATACTCATCATTATCAAAAAATACTTCTATGTATTGAACTTTTCCCTTAGTGCATTTATGCCTCGGTGTCCATGGTTGAAAACATAAACCATATATAAACTACCAAGAAAATTATAGTTACCTATTGTGACTTGCAGCTTTGGAACCCATGTTTTGCACTACAGTGTGTTGTGACCGAGAATGACAACTATGAAGCCATCAAATGGTTTAGTAGGTATCTTCATTTTATCCACCATATATTCATCAATGAAATAATGTTTGGATCCTTCATATACAAAAATTGAATCTCTTTGTCTTAATACCACACCCTTTCATCGAATAGTGTGATAGCGAGGCACTTCTAAAAGTACTGCCATTCTTTCTTTGTCCAGTGAAGGCTGATTTTATTCTTTTCTTTATTCTTCAGCTGCTGTCTCATATGCTTCCTCTTTATCTGAATTTTTTCCTTCTTTATCCATACCCCCTTCATACTCATCATTATCATAAAATACTTCTATGTATTGAAATTTTCCCTTAGTGCATTTATGCCCCGGTGTCCATGGTTGAAAGCATGTGAAGCACATTTTTTTTCTTTGAATTTCATCCATGTTTAGTCCTTATTTCTTATTATTTTCAATTGAATATATTTACAAAGGCTTCTTATCAGTTGCATCTCTTGGCCAATGTTTCTTTTCAAATCTAAAGTTAGGCTTAGGAGGAAATCTTGTTCTAGGAAGCACATTTTGGAGATCTCTAGTCAAGCTCATTGCATCTTTTAATGTAGTTGGATTATGGGATTTGAACAAACCTTTTAAGGGTTCATCCAAACCTTTAGTGAAAAACAATACTAACCTTCCCATAGACACATCAGCCACCTTGACTGATAAGTTTTGAAATTCCATCATTCAATCAGTCAGGGTCCCAACTTGCTTCAATTGTGCTAGTTCTTTGAAAGACAATTCTGGATATTTTTGCTCAAATATCTCTAGTACCGTGTCAATAAATTATCCATATGATTTAACTTGATCATGACCCAAATTTTTCAGGCCATGGAACCACCATTCATTGGCATCTCCTTCCAAGTGCAATATGGCCATTTTTAAGACATCTTCTTCCACCGTTGGATGCAACTAAAAATACACATCTAATTTTTGCACCCAAGTGTTAGCAGAACTTTGAGAGGAACCATCAAAATTAGGGAGTGACACTTTACTAATGGCACAATTTAAGTCTTTTTTTTTGTATAGAGACTTATTATCTTCCTTATTTTTGAGTTTGTTTGCAACAAGAAAGCACTGATTAAATGATACACTTCTTTTATAATCTTCATCCAATTTATCCCATTATTTTGCCATTGTAGAATGTTCAAGTTGAATGTTAGGTTATTCTTTGGGTACAATAAATTTAGGTGCAGTAGGCCTTGGTGTTCTCTGAAATTCATGGGGTCTATGATGGGGTACTGTTATCGAGAAAATATGCTCAACCATTGTCTTCTTTTCTTGTGATTGTGAACTACTGCTATCTCCTATTACTCCTAATTTGCTTCCAAATTGGATAACCAACAATTCAAATCCTTTCATAAGCTGCTGGTTCATGTTCTTGGTTATGTCATCAAAGAGAGGTTGTATGAGTTTAATATATTCCACCTTCTCATGATTAGTGTATCCCTTCTCCTCTTTAGTCATAGTTTCAGCCAAATGCACCTCTTCTTCTATTACTTATTCTTATTCAACAAATACACCTTCAACTTCAAGATCTAAGGGTGGTGGATTATTGCTTTGACTCCTTGTTAATAACATCAGGTTCCAATACAATGGTCTTATATCACTTGTAATGTCCCTTTTTGAAATTTTATTAAATAAAAATTTGTTTCACTTTTTTTCCCTATTTCGACCTATGATGCATATGGCCAAGTGTATTATCCTTATAACTCATCCAAGAACCTTTAGGATTCCCATGGATTCAAAATTGCAAGAGGAGGATGCCATCTGGCACCAAATTTCTAGCTTGTGTGGGCCCCATAGTATCCATGTGTCTCCATGCTCCATTGCCACTTTAATTTTCTCTTGTATTTATTTAATAAGCTACATTATTAAATATTTATCCCATTCTAATATCTGAACATCATTTATTAGATCCCTTATTAAAATTCCAAATATATCCATCCAACCTAGGGAACTAGTAGGATTGATGGAATTGTCTTGCTATGCAATTATTTGAATGGGGACATTACATCATCAACTAGAGAAAAAAATGGAGTTTAACTTAGTTAACTAGGACTAGCTAATTTTCCTCTCATGTGCCACCTTTAGGATAATTTGAGCACAATTAGGAGTAATTTAGGAGTTAACTAAACCTCCAAAACCCTAATAAATCCCGCTTGAGAAAAATTAGGATCTTGCATCACTTAAATATCCCTCCATGTCACTAGTGTTACGCCTCTTGGAAACCTAGAGAAAAATTAGGAGTTTGACTTTGTTATCTATCCCTCCAGGTGATTGATGCATCACCTCTTGGAAAACACAATAAATTGATGAGTTAATTGGCCCTAATTGTTTAATTTAGCAAAGCTTAGGATCCTCGGGACTGAATGAATTCAATGTGAAAGAAGGTTGTAGGAAAGAGAAGCAATTCAATGTACACTGACCAAACATTCATGATGAAAATGGAAAAACCAGGAGAAAAAATTAGTCAGCATACCATTACATGAATTATAGTTAACCTCTCTGCATTACAATGATGATAGAATAGAGAGGATTTAAATACACTATGCATGGTTTAAATTCACCAACTTGGATTGACTCCACTACTAACTCAATGTTAGAAAATCACCATTGAGAGATCACTAACCTAACTAAGGACAATTAAATCAGTTCAAAGTTAGCTAACTACAAAAATTTGGTAGGAAAAGGATCCTAGCCTCCTTGAATTGGAAAAAACTGGAGCTAGACTAACTGGTGATGAACTAATGGATGCCCTTCTAAGGATAACTCAACACGGACTAGGATGACCTGATGATGAAATCCCATGACTTAGTGTGGGATCCTAAATGATAGGGATTGGCCTCTAGAGTTCCTAAAATCATGTAAAATTTTACATCAAGTGTTAGGTGGTCCCCATATGAGTCTCCCATGGCACTAGTGAGGTGGAAATAAAATACTAAACTAGGAAATGATAATTAGACTATGGTGGTCAAAGGGAGGATTAATTAATTAATCATAACACCCCCCCTTCATCCTAACTTGGTAAACCTGGGACTTGAAAACTAATACCAAAGGTCACCCATACAATATAATGCAAAAAATAACTTCTCAACAAAGCGAGGAAATGGGGAAAACCTCATGGGAACCCCCCCTCAAAATGAGCAAGAAAACCAGGAACAATAACTAAATCAAACCTTTACACCAAGAAGAGATATGAGATAGAAAAATATATTTTCAATGAAAGACTTGATGAATATGTCTATGATCTTCTCCTCTGTAGGGCAATAATGTAGAATGCTGGCCTTACTATGCACTAGTTCCCGGGTGTAGTGCATGTGGATTTTGATGTGCTTGGTCTATTGTTTATGTAGTGGATCATTGGATATCTTGATTTCACTTTGATTATCACAAAATAGGTCTAACGAAGGAGAAGTGAGAATTTGAAACTCTTTCAGAATCCCATATAGCCAAAATTCATGAATAGATGCATTCACAACCCCTTCATACTCTGCTTCAACCGAAGAGAGAGAAAGAGTTGCTTGCTTCTTTCTTGATTCTTGATTGACCAGTAGATCGGATCAGATCCCAACATGAAAAAAAATCCTGATGTATATTTCCTGTTAGTACTATCACCAACCCAGTCTGAATAAGTAAAACAAAAAAGATCTGGTTGTGTACCAGAATAATAGTGGATCCCAAACTCCCTTGTACCTTGAAAATAATGCAAGATGCGCTTTGGTGCTTTCCAATGCAACTCATGTGGCTCCTACATGAATTTGGAAATAACACTCATAACATAAGATAAATTTGTCCTTGAATGAGTGAGTTATAATAGGATACCAATCAGCTGTCTGTAGAGTGTAATATCAACCAGTGGCGTGGAACCACCTTCTTCCAACCTGATTCTATATAGGAATGGGAAGGGTGATGCTTTAGAATTAGTCATGTGGAATATTTCGAGAAAATATCCTATGTATATGGACTATGTAATCATGATTCCTGAATCATTTTTATTTAGTTCGAGACCAATAAAATGCTTTAGCATCCCTAGATCAGCCATGGAGAATTCTTCACTCAAAGCTTACTTGATGCATCTCAATATAGTAGTTGAGCCACTAGTAATGAGAAAATAATCCACATACACAGTAAGAACCCTCCCTTCTTCTACATGTAGGAATTGTAGTCATACTTGCACCTCTTGAATTTTTGTGATATTAGGAAGGCATCAATCTTGGCATACCACGCCCTTGGGGATTGCTTAAAGTCATAGAGAGATTTCCTTAGTTTGAAAACAAAAGAGGAATATTTAGTTTACCCCTAAGGCTGTCTCATATAGATATCCTCTTCTAGTTCACCATGGAAGAAGGAACTCTTCACATCCATGATATGTACCTCCCTCCTCTTCGAAGTTGCAATCAGGAAAACTAGCATTATGGAGTCCATTCTTGTAATAAGGGTGAATGTCTCATTGTAGTCCATATCATGGACTTGTGAGTTCCCCCTTTCCACTAACCAAGGCTTGTACTTGGTAATGGTTCCATCAGTTGCTAGCTTATTCTTGTTGATCCATTTACACTGAACTAGCTTTCTCCCAGGAGGTAAGGAGATAAGCTTCCAAGTCTCGTTGTATTGTCGCGAATGAAACTCATCATCCATTACTTTCTAGCATATTGGATCATTGAAATCCTCATAGTAGGACTATGGATATGACCCCATGATCATGAAGCACCTCTCTAAGAGAAGTGGATATGTATGGCAAAGTGCAAGGTTTTAATCCCGATATAAAGATATTGTTCTTCTGATGTCATCTGTATCCCCAGCACTATTCCCACCATCTCCAATGAGATTTTAGGTCCATTTCGGCCTTTGATTGGGAGCAAGTGTTGGATCTGGATTTGGGTATACTTGAGATTCATTCTCAATATCAATATTTTGATTCACATATTAAGATTCTGAATCTAAAATATTACTTAAGACATCATCATCTGCAAATGGAATTGGTTGATTAATTATACCTTTTTTCAGTTATCTATGGATTATGGACCCGATATTCTTCAAATTTAACACTACCCTTTATAAAACACTTTTTGGTTGAAATATCCATCAATTTGTATGAGTTTGCATCATTTGTATATCCCAATAGTATGTATTAGATACTCTAATCTTGGAAGGATTTCCTAATGTTAGTGGGAATTATGGCCCATGAGTTGGAGCCAAAAAATATCAAACGTGATACATTGGACTTACGTCCCATTAATGCTTCAAAATGAGTGACCCCAATCACTGACTTGTGAGGCACTCTGTTTTGGATGTACAAAGCACAGTTTACTGATTTAGACCACAAATATGGAGAAATATTTATTTCTTCAAGAAGGCATGTATCCATCTCTTTCAAAGATCTGTTATTCCTCTCATTTACACCATTTTTTTGTGGTGTGTATGGGATTGAGTGTTGCATTTGAATAACTACTGAAGCACACAACTGCTCGAATTCTCTTTTAATGTACTCTCCTCCATTATCTAATATAAGTTCTTTGATATTGTTCCCAAGAGTCTTGTCAGTTAAGGATTTGAAAATTTTAAAGGTTTTTCCAACACCTTATACTTTTGCTTGAGAAAGTAGATCCAACAATACCTTAATTAGTCATCAATGAAGTTTAGAAAGTATCTAGATCCATTCATAGATGTTGTGGGAATTGGTACAAAGACATCATTATGAACCAGATCAAGTGTAGGGGAGTCTCTTCTTTCCTTCCCAACCTCATACCTTCTCTTTGGGTGCTTTCCTACCTAGAAAACATTTAAGAAATATTCATATGACTTGATGAGAGGCAATCCCTCAACCATCTCTTCATTGTGTAGTTGCTGGAGATATTTGAAATTCAGATGGAAAAATATTTCATGCTAAATCCTGTTTGTATCATTAGAATGAGTCAATAGGGAAAATGGATATGAGTTAGGAAGAAAGTGAGAAAATTCATATCCCTCGAAGGCATGATTTGCATCTCCTTTCGCTATTAGACTCCTAGTATAAATATCAGATATCTATAATGAGTCAGGATCAAATGTGACTTGCTTGGGTGAGCCATTATGACTTATTCATATGGTTTACATGCAAAAAAAAATTCTAATAAGGAAGGGACATAGAGGACATTCTTGAAACTTTCCTGGCAACTGGGATTTGTGAGTAATCTCCCATGTGGATGCTTGGTCCTCCAGAGATATTCATAAGAGAGAATTATGATTTGCAGGAAACCATGTGGTTGGAGGCTCCAAAATCAATGATAAAGCTTGTGACTAATAAAATACTACCTTTAGAGCATGGAATATCTCATGATATTCAGTCTTGTTTCTAGTATCACGCTAATTTTCACCTTCAGGACGAGAAATAGTTTTTTGTTCAAGGATCCCAGACATTTGGTCTATGGTTTTCTTCATACATTGATTTTTTAGATGATTTCCTCTCTTGTAGTAAACGAACTTGGCCTTGTCAAACTTATTGTGACTATACTTCTTAGAACCTAAGGATCTTTCTGAAGGATTCTTCTTATTCTTAAAATTGAAATCAATGTTCTTCTTCTCTTTTCCTTTTTTATTCCCCTTTTCTCACACATTATTAGTCTCCCTAGCCAAGAGAGCCCGATTATTGGAGGTCTTGAGAGCTCCCATATGTGTCAGCTTGTCTTGTTCCTAAATGATAAATTCCGTGAAGGCATAAAGTGATGGCATTCACCAATTAGGAGTTGTTGGTCTCATGGAGTGAAAGGTGGATATGAACACTGAGGTTTCTGTGTCGATTTTGATAAGAATTGAGAGTACCAATTTCTCATCCTTCTTTTCGATCTCATTGTTAGCACATATTTTGTTTGGAATGAATTAGAAGTATTTTAAGGGAAAAAAGATAAAGTCTGGTTCAAATTTCATTTTGTTGTCATCAAGAAGTTAATATACAAGGGGATAAAATGAGAGAAAAGTTCCAATACGATCATAGGCTATGTTGAAAGAGAGTAAACATCATGGATAAAGCACCTTATAGAACCTTGTAAAAGAATCAACAATTTTTATTTAAGAGTGGATGATATCAATGACGAAAATGGAATCTGTTGAATGTAGGTGCACGATATATAGCTTTGATGAACATTGGAGAAATGATCATTGGATCATGTTAAGGGTATAAAAAAATTAATGAAACATTATCAGAGGAGAATAAATCAATGGTTGGAGTGCATTTCGCGCTCTCAACTTGTGAGGGAGATAAAATGCAAGAAGTAGCATAATTTTTACCACTTTCCACATGGTGATCAAGGAATCATTCCATTGGATGAAAACCAATAAAAAAAACCACCTCTCATGATCCCATAACCAATTTTTGAAATATTATTAAAAGAAAATATCACATGGAAAGGGGATATTTGTTTCTTTTACACCTAAGGATAAAACGTTCCTACACATTTGGAAGCCAATTAATACCTTCTTTTTCCAGTCGTCAGCTGTGAGGTAGGCCACTGTTATCAACCCAAATGGCACTTCTCCATCTAAGTGCTGAAATTATTTATGTTGGTACATAGAAGGACATCTTAGGATTGAAGTTTTCCAAAACACTATAGATGGGCATGACATGAGATACATTTACCATTCAACCAGCTTGTCATATTATTTTTCTAAGAGTTGAATGGCATACACGACTATCTTCGTTGCAACTTGTGTATGTACACGACTATTCCCATTGACAACTCCCGTACTGTACGAAACTATCTCCATTGCAACTCGTGCACATCATCATACGCGGGTTTCCTTTAAGAAACTCGCGTGTCATACGTGGGTTGCCTATATTAATAGTAGCATACATATTCATTCGACATTGAAAGATATAAATCATGATTAATGGATATTATTTAGACATTAATCATTAACCACCCCAACTATCTCAACTTCCTCAACCTTTGAAACCACTCTATTTCCCAAAGTATAAAAAGAGGCCTTGGGGAGGGCATTAATCAATCAAGTTTGGAGGGCAACGTTATGCTCGTGGTATATCTTCAGAAGTCTTGGAGCAGAAAAAATCACAGTCCTTTGGTTGTAGAGGAGTCCTTTTCTTAGATGTTGGGGTGTACTCTTATCTCATTCACTGATTGTTAATAAAGACAATTCTTCTTCCAACATTGTGTTGGGTCTCTTTCATGTATTATGGTTGATGAATATATTCGATTATGCACTAGATATATTTTTTATCTAACCTATCATATATACATGTATAATATTGTACTTGGAGAATTTACTCTTTGCAGGTGAATGAGGTGCATCCATGGAAGATTTGGAGAGAAGTAGAGAAGAACAAGATCAAGCTTGGATCAACTGCCGATAATCGGGTGAGTCAAGTATTTCTTCCTATTTCATTTCTGTACTTTCTTAAAGCTAATTGTCTACAAGGTTAGAAGTAATTTGGTAACCCTAGAATGTAGGTTACAAGGGTGTTTAATTCTAAACAACAGAATTGGTGACTCTGTTGGGGAGCCTAGCCTGCTGTGGGTTAACTCTGTAGATCCTTGCCCAGTCTTTTCTTTGATTCAGTGTGTGGTGTTTTGTATTGGTTTAGACTTATAGTGGTGTTTGAAGACCTTCATAACTTTTCTTTTTGTTGAAAAATTTTACTCCTGTACACGGGTTGCTGTGTTACTCATTCACGTACGTAGGTATGTGTATGCAGGTTGCTGTATTGGACAGTCACATACAGTACGCGTGTTGCTCTTGTAGACAGTTGCGTACAAGCCTGAGCAACAAAAATTTTGGGGTAGGTTTTCTTGTCCCTGTCCTTTTGTGGATTTTGTCTTGCCTGATGGTATTTAGTACTGGAATTGCACTATATGTTTGATAGCCCTGTTAACCATAGTTCGTTCTTTTTGGTAAGCCCTTGGGTTTTTATTGGTTGGATTGTCTGTCTTTTAGCAATTTGAAGTGGATTTTCCTGTTGGGCGATAGGTCCAATTGCCGGTTTTCTGAATCAATGATCAGGGTTCTAGATACCGTATATCCCATTCTATTTCTAAATAGTGTTGTCTTGTCACTTGCGTTTGATTGATTTCAGTGATTTCCATTCATTGTGTCTTCCCCAGCTGGGTGTTTTCCAAGTCTTCCTTAGGTGGTTGATCTTTTTTTTTTATAAATCTGATTTACTTCATTTTGCTTACTTTATATAGTTATATTATTCAATCATACTCAAGAATTTTTGCATTTAGGTTCATAGTAATCTTTGAGGAATTTGAAAAGTGAAAAGAAAAGCATTGGAAACATTTGCATTCAAATTGCATATGGTAGTTTTACTTTCCGTTTTTAAATAAAATATCTAAAATTACAAAAATAAGTCTTAGTTTTTCTCTTTCTTAGTCGCATTTTCATTAGTTTATATTTACAAAAAAAAAGAAAAAGAGAAGCTTGTTTTAAGTAGTGATAATTTTATTTGGAATTGATTTATACACCTATTTTTTACATTTCTTATCGAGTCAATAATATCATAGTCTTTCACTCCACTTGCCTTCTGAGTAAAAACAACCCTTAAAATGAACGCTATAATTTAAAACTTATTAGTAATTCTTGTTTTATAGGGCCATACACCTACTAGATTAGGCTAGACTTGTGGGATAAGAAGTGTAAAGTCCCCATAAGTACTTAAATTCAGACATAGTGGGCCAATCGATAGGTAAATCCTTCTGTTTATCGATAGTATCTGGGAAGCTCCTCTCAAACGATAGTTAAGCACGAGACTGCGTGGAGGCATTGGACTGAGGAGATAACCCTATGATTCCTTTTCGAAATGTAGACCAAGGTTTTTACACATATGGGGATTCTGTCCTAGACAGAGTTTCGGGCTTAGCTACCCTGCCCTTGCATATGAATCAGGCTTGCGGCTGTCCCCCCAGACTATTGATATAGTTAAGGTAGCTCTAGTCTCTTGACATCTAGGGTTTATACACAGGTAAACCAGAAGGCTATTTTTGGTTCACCTTGGACAGGCTTCGAAGGTAACCCTTGTTGAAAGTGTAGGAGGGTGGTGGGTGATTCCTCTGCTTGTGCCTAAGAACCTCTTCAAGGACACCAAGAAAATATCTCTTGGATTTCTTTGGGAAAGAATATCTTGTACCCTTTGTGTTTGTTGAGACTTTAGGAATTTTTGTAGTGATTTCTCTATGGTTTTTCTGTGTTTTAGCCGACCTTAGGGTTTGAAGAGTTAAATTTAAAATCATGGAAGACCAATCTATTAGAGCTCATGAAGGTTGCAAAACCTTCCTTCGCTTATTACTTTGGAACCTCCACCTCCCCTTCAAAGGAGGATATTGGACACAGACGATTCTTTTGAACCGATAGGAGTTAGTGAAGTTCTGGGTGAACCAGAACTTAGGGAAAAACATTTTAATTTAAACACAATTGAGATATAAGACTTGTATGCTGACGAGTTTGCAAGGAATTTTAATACACCTCTAACTGACTTAAATGATCCTATGATCATTCAGGTTTGTCCTTTCGATCCACTTGTGATTGGTGTCCCTATGGGTAGGATAATGTCTACTATAGGAGAAAGTTCTTTTACTTCCACCTCAGACACTCCGGCTAAAGGGGTGCTACCTCCCCCAGTAGGTTCCCCCAGAACAAGTATACCTACTATGCCCTTAACTCCAGTGAGCCGAGTGGTTCAACCACCAGCTCCCACAAGTCTAGCAAGTGCTTCTGGTGGTATGGTCACTAGGATTCCTAGTGTACCTACAGTTCCTACTTCCTTCACACACACTTCCTAGAGTGGTCCTATAGGATCCTCGGATTTTTTCCAAGGATTTCCTTGGAATGGGGGGCACATTCCCCCATCCACTCCATACATAGTCCCAACACCCTCATATGTAGGGGTGTAGTTTGGAAACACTAACTCTTATTGTCAATCTTTTCAAACTCTAGTTTTAGCTCCATTCACAAGCTCTCCCTTTTCGCTTTTTAGCGAGGGATACCTGCTCCTGTATTTCAAACCCCAGTTTTGATTGGAGCAGCTAGAACCTCTTATACTGCACCCCACACAAAAAATCCTATGGATTATGGATGGAATCCTTTCGAAACCAACCCATCCACTTCACAACCAGCAGGAGGGGGCAACCCCACCTTCACATATGGGAATATGGGGGCAAGTCCCTCTAATCCCCAAACTGGTACTTTTAGTGCTCCAGTTAGACCCACGCTTCCTTTCTTGGTGACGTTAAACTTGCTAGATTTGTCTAAACTGATGAATGACCCGGTGAGACATGATCCCTCCTGGCCACCTGTCCCTACCAAGATGCCCTCGAATATCCCAAAATTCAAAGGTAAAGTTGGTGACGATCCTAGAGCTCATGCCACCACTTTCCATTTATGGTGCTCTTCCAACTCACTAAAATAAGATTCAGTTCGGTTGAAGCTATTCCAAATAAATTTGACGAGTACTGTAGCAAAGTGGTACATTGAGTTGTCTTCTACTGCATTTAGAAGTTTTTGGGACTTGGCTAATGCATTCCTTAGTCACTTCCAGCTTCCTGTTCGATATGATTTCGGAATGGACTTGTTTTCTACCTTCCAGAAGAACAAGGCCACCCATATCTCAGATCACATCCAAGAGTGGAGAAGACAGAAGAGGCTTATTAAAGCCACTATTCCTCCTGAGTTCTTATTAGAATGGTTCCTTAAATCTCTATTGCCTTATATATCTAAGAATGTATCTACTTCAGGAGTGACGAATGAGGAAGAAGCTATCCTCAGGGCCCAACAACTAGATTTGATATATTATCAGTCTAGGATCTTATATGAGATTATCCCTGAGGCACCAAGGCCAATGTATGATGCAGAGAAACCTAAGCCTGGATACCATGCTGATGGTGTGGTTGGTTCCATGAATTCTCCCACTGTAGAATATTTGGCCAAACAGATCCATCAACTGCCCATAAAAAATTCTACGACAGAGGTAGCAAAGGATGCCTCCTCACCCCAAAATGCAAATTCTTTTGCAAAAACCTCTTAGAAGGGAAATCAGCATCCCAGTGGGAAAAAGAACAGAGGAAAGAAAGGGGAGGGAAACCAAAACAAGCAAGTGACCCGCAAACAATGCTGATGGGGGAAAGAAAGAAAAGAAGAAGGTGAAATTCCCATGTAATTTGTGCCATGAAGATCACCTTACCCATCTATGTCCCCTTATGGAACAAGCTTAGAAGCTATTAAAATCCTAACAACCAGCTGTCCTGAAGGATTCTTTTCCCCAGGGACAGAATTCAGCTTCAGCTTCAAATGCAGTAGGGGGCACCCCAAATGCTCACGACCCCAATTATATCAACATGGTTCGATCCCAAACTTTACTACAGACCAGGAACAAAAACTATGAAAAAGAGACCTCGGAGAAGGGTAAGTCAATAGGCGAAACTTCTAACTCTCTTACGATTGAGAAACCTGTCAAAATTATGCCCAAGATACCGAATGGTGTCTTCAAGAGGACCTTGCATAATCCTAATGCTACGGCTATAGCAAAATACTCCGTAGTTGAAGACTTAGCCCAAACAACTTGTGCAATGTCGGCTTTAGAGGTGTTACAGAGTTGTCCTGCCCAGCAGGATGCACTCTTAGCAGCCTTAGGTAGTATGGAATCATCGAGTCTCATGGAGAAATTTAATTTGTTTGATGTCAAAATTCACCTACCATATCATGTAGCCTTATTGATATATGTCATCCATGGTGGAAATACCATTGGAATATTATTTGTCAATGAGGGTGCTTCTACATGTGTTATGTCCTTGTATTGTTGGAAAGCTCTTGGATCCCCAGAGCTGGTCCCATCAAACACCCTACTTATTGCTTTTGATGGAAGGTTTAGGTCATTCCATCCACATGGTATCCTACCAGCTTTTGAAATTAAGCTGGTAGGAAAAGCAGTGTTTGTAGAGGTATAAGTGATTGATGCACATTTGGATAATAAATTTCTCTTGGGGAGAATTTGGACTTATGCCATGTCTGCTATTGCATCGGTCATCTTTCGGGTGGTAGTGTTTCCACACAAAGGGAAGTTGGTTACTGTTGACCACAGGTTTACTCGAAAAGGCCGCATGGAATCTAATGAGTCTATTATACCATTGGTTGGTCAGGTTAAACCTACTTCAGAGAGATTAGGAGATGGAATGTATGAATCATTGATGGGAACATTTGATTTTCCAGCTTCGATTAATTATATAGGTTCTACTAGTGTGGGGAATTCCATAGCTACGGTTGTTGATAGGACTGACCCTTGGGTTCTCCCTTCCCACCATGAAGCTAATGTGCCCTTATCGATAGCAAAAGTGGCTTATCAATCTATCACCCATACCACTATTGATCCCATTCTGGTCCCCCTCACGGTGTCATAGGAACTGGAAGAAGCCTATCTTCCTTCTTGGGAAGAAAACTCTTTGCATTCTAGGGATTGCTTAGATATGGTTTTACCTTCAGATGAAGCCATTATGGAATCCATGTGTAGACGAGATAAGATCTGCAAAGATCTTCACCATCGATCATATTTTCTTCTAGAGTTAAGAAGGATAGAGAACCAGGAGTTTCATATGAGACTGGAAGACGATGTTGATATGCCTATTAATCCCTTACCAAGGGAAGGAATTTTTGTTGAGGGGAACATGGAAAATATTTCTGCTACTATCCCTATCAACATCTCTATAAATCCTAGCATTGTGGAAAATGTGCATATTGGCGCAAAATGATGTCCTGAGGATATTGTGATCTATACAGGCTTGTTTAAGGAGTTCCGTGACGTTTTTTCCTGGTCATATGAGGATATTCTAGGCATTGATCCATCTATAGTCGAGCAAAAAATCCAAACATACCCTGATGCTAAACCCATTCAGAAAATGTTGAGACCTGTCAACCCATGTAAAGCGGCGGTAGTGAAGGCTGAAGTGGAGAAACTGCTGAAAACCAGTTTTATTTATCCCATAGCTTTGACAGAATGGGTATCCAACTTTGTTCATGTTGATAAAAATCAAGGCACCATATGTGTATGTACTGACTTTCAATATTTAAACAAAGACTATCCTAAGGACAACTATCCCACGCCATTTATAGATCAAATTATTGATGCTTGCGCGGGAAGTGAAGTATTTTCGTTTATGGATGGTTTCTCTGGATATAATCAAATTCAAATTAAACCAGAAGACCAACATAAAAAAACTTTCATTTTTCCTTGGGTACCTTCACATACAAGAAAATGCCCTTTGGATTGAAAAATGGCGGGGCAACCTTTCAGCGGGCAATGGATTTTTCCTTTCATGATATTAAATCCATTGTCGAACCCTACCTTGATGATCTATAGGCACATTCTCATGAAATGATTGATCACCCAAATCACTTGCATTTGATTTTTGAATGATGCAGATACTATAAGATTCACATCGATCCCCACAAGTGCATTTTCTGTGTTGAGTCAGGGAGACTACTAGGATTCATTGTTTTTAACAAAGGCATTTAGGTGGATCCTTTGAAAGTTGAGGCCATTGTAAATATGTCTCCTCCTTGTTCTGTTAGGCAGCTTCAGAGCCTACAAGGAAATTCCAATTTTCTTCAATGTTTTATTGTAAATTATGCCAAGATTACTAAAGGATTCATGTGCCTATTAAAATAGGACACCCCATTTGTATGGGATGAAATTGCACAACTCGCATTTGAGGCATTAAAAAAACCTTTGATGTCGACACCATTATTGCGTCCACTAGATTACTCTAGGTATTTTATAATGTATCTATCCGCATTTGAGTCAACCATAGGGGTAGTCCTAGTCTAGGAGGATGATAAGCTCCAAGAGCATGTCATCTACTATCTTAGCCGTGCTTTAGCCAGACCTGAACTTAAGTATTCCCACGTCGAGAAGTTGGCCTTAGCAACTGTTCATGCTGTTCAAAGGTTACATCACTACATCTTACTGAGGACTACGATAGTAGTGGTATATTTTAATCCTTTTCAATATGTTTTGTCTCGATGGATATCTGGAGGAAAATTCAACAAATGGATAGTCATTTTCCAAGGGTTTGACTTGGATTTTCAATCTGCCAAATCCAAAAAATCCTTATTTTTTACTAAGCTCATTGCAGAATTTCCAGTAGAAGAAGATGTAGCCATTGAAGAAGACTTATTCCGAGATGACCATATCTTTTTTATTTCCACCCCTAACCCCTGGTACGGAGATATACTTATCTATCTCTAGAATTTGAAGTATCCTGCAGCTTTCTCATGGGAAGAACGACGTAAAATATGCCTACATGCCAAGAACTACCTCATTATAGGAGATACTTTATATTGTAGGGGGGTAGATTCTGTTTTGTGTCGATTTCTTACCCACGAGGAAGTGGAGATTGTCCTAAATGATGCCCATAGTGGAGCGTGTGGGGGTCATTTATCTGGGTTAGCAATGGCCCAGAGGATATTACGTGCTGGTTATTTCTGGCCCACGGTCTTTAAAGATTGTGTGGAAGCCATGAAGCGCTGTCATCCTTGTCATATTTACACCAGAAAGATGTGGTTGCATCCCACTCCGTTATTTCCCATAATATTAGTGGGCCCCTTCATGAAGTGGAGGATTGATTACGTGATGTGTAACCCAGAATCAGCTGGGGGGAACAAATATGTCATTGTCGCTGTAGATTATTTTACGAAATGAGCAGAGGCAATGCCCACCTTTAAAGCTGATGGGGAAACTACATCTTTTTTCATGTTTAATCAAATTATCGCACGATTTGGTATACCTAAAGTGATTGTCACTGACCATGGCAGTCATTCCCAAATAGCATGATGACTAAATTGACCACTATTCTAGGATTTAGACAAGAACATTCATCTTCGTTGTATCCTCAAGAAAACGGTCAAGTCAAGGATGTTAATAAAACTTTGAAAACTATCCTCAAACATACTATTAATGCAGGCCGTTCCAACTGGCATATCATGCTGTATCCTGCACTTTGGCCATATCAAACCAATGTGAAAACTGCTGCAGGGTTTTCCCCCTTCCAACTCGTTCATGGAGTGGAAGCCATTACCCCAATTGAATGTGAAATCCCATCCTTAAGAATTGATATTCATGTGTTAACTGATACGAATGAGCTGGAAGAACGTCTATTACATTTAGAACATCTTGATGAACAACGTAGAGATGCATTGAAAGAAAACAAAGCTCATAAAAATAGGGTCAAAAGCCAATACGATAAATCGGTCAAGCCTCAAATTTTCTCTAAAGGGGAGCTTGTTTTGCTCTAGGACCAAGACAAAGAACCCTTGGGGGCAGGAAAATTCAGGTCTATGTGGTTAGGGCCTTATGCCATGTCAAAGGTGTTAAAGAAGGGTGCATATGAATTGATTGATTTCGATGGGAATAAACTGCATGAGCCTAGAAATGGGCTCTACCTGAAAAAGTACTATGCTTAGGCTTAGAACTTTTTCCTGTATTCTATTATATGTATTTTTATGTACAATAGGTCATCGGTTTGTGTTTTTTATACCATCTACTGGTTTTTATAGATGTCTACCGAGTTGTTCATAGGTTTCGTTGATGGTGCCAGTCGCCACACTTGTAATTTGGCTTCAGCTGCATGGGTCATTTATTCTCCCTCAGGATAGTTAGTTGCCTCAGGTGGCCCTTGCTTAGGTCCTGCTACCAATAATGTCACTGAATACAGGGCCGTCATTGATATTTTATGGGATTCTTTGTCACGTGGTATCACTCAGCTGGAAGTCCGACTGGACTCTCAACTAGTGGTTTCCCAGCTCAATCGGGCTTATCAGGTGCAAAACCCTATTCTATTGCATCAGTTTATGCAAGTTAGGTTATTGGAAAGACATTTTGAGTTCATTACATTCAATCATATTCCAAGGAATCAAAATTCATTAACGGATGCATACACTAATTACATCTTGGATTGGCATTTAACACATTTTCCATAAAAGTGTACAACAAACACATAAAAAAAATTTGTAAATAAACCAAAAAATATATATATATATATATGTGTGTGTGTGTGTGTGTGTGTGTGTGTGTGTGTGTGTGTGTGTGTGTGAATATCTACCCATATATATAGGTCGAGTCTCTAATCCTCAAATCTAGTCATAACTGTATAATATACAAAAAATATACAAAACATGGATCAAAGTCCATAAAATTCTCCTAGGTCTAATCTTGACCACCATGGTCCCCCCGATCACCCTGTGCTCGGGATTCTTCAGCCTCATCGGCTTCAACAGCCTCAACAGCATCTATATACACAAGTACTGCTCTGGCTACTCACCTCAGAAGACATATCTAGATAGGTGGTACAGCAACCACTAGCTCCTACATGATGGCAGGGATGTGAGCAATCCATAAGGTAGGTACTTTCTGGGTAAGCCTGGCTAGCTTCCCCTCAAGAACTATGATCAAACCCTGGTCCTTCCAAAACAAGATGCACATACATGTGTGGATGACCAACAGGGAAGACTAGTCCAATATCTTCATTTTGACATTTTTAAAAGGATTAGAACTCTTATAAATATGTATATATCTATATAATTAAAATTCATAAAAATTTAAAAGAAATTTTGAAAATAAAAATTACCTAACTCTCCCCATGCTCCTCCTAGAGGGAGGATGAGGTCGGTATCACCTTGGAAATTTAATCCAGCATATGGAAATTGCTCCAAGGATACCAACTTTCACTCCCACCAAAATTATAATTCGTCGTCATAGACACTCTGGACCGATCCACCACCTCCCTAGCGGAGGATGATATCTCCCCACCTACTCAGCCTAGCCTGACAGGGAGAATGAAATGGAAATGGAACTACGGGACTCAAGCCTGAAAATCTCTCAAATAAAAAGGATACTAACATGTTGGAATAACCAAAATTCTTCCTCCTGCCTCTTTTGCAGTCAGAGAGCTATTTTCTCATTATCGGGATCGCTCCCGAGCACTAGTCATATAGGGCTCCCTACATACAGTCTACTGCTAGTCTCATTTGGTTATGAGTTGCAAGGTGAAGTGATGATGACCCTACAACCCTCACTATAGTGCTCACCAATACCTATAAAGGAAAGTTGCGAATGTGAACAATAGGGATGCACCTACCCCTCTTTTGAGTGCCTGGCTCGCAGTACATGTCTATATAGTTCTGTACACTTAGAGGGTCACCGCCTCTGCCGGTACCTTCCAAGTTCACCAGAGCTCCCCGTTATGATAAACCAGAAATGAAATAGACATCCTCCAATGCAATCTCTAAAAACTCACCTTGAAGGTCAAACATGCCCAGATCATGATCCCAATAGTTTATCAAAAACTCTAAGAGGCGGACATTTTCCCACATAGGTGAGGGACAGAAAAAATTTAATAACCCACTTTGACGTAAAACATTCACTATGGGGGCATCTTGAACATCTTCTTGGTCCATGCATTAGAGGAAATTTGAGCTCTACGCCCCCCTAAGGAAAATAATAAAGTAATATTTAAAATACTAAAATAATAGCTAAAATAATAAAATAATAGTTATTAATTTTGGAGGAAGAATGAAAAAAACTACTTTTGTGTTCGTATTTTCGACATATCTCCCTATTTTTTTACTCAAATTCTGAGCGAGAGAGATTGTTAGATGTGGAATTGAATTCCCCATCCAAAGAGTACCCACACTACATACTTTTGACAGACCCTCCTACCCCCAAAACAAGAAATACCTAAAAAGTGTGATCATGATGTCATCATCACATTTTTTTCAGGTATTTCTTGTTTTTGGGGTAGCAGGGTCCGTCAAAAGTATGCACTATGGGTACGCGTTGGATGCGGAATTAAATCCCACATCCAATGAGCTCTCCTGCTTGAAGTTTGAGTAAAAACATACGGAGATATGTTGAAAATACGAATAAAAAAAGTAGTTTTCTTTTATGACAAATATATCAATTAACTATTATGGTTGACTCTTTTTATTGAAATTCTATTGGTTCTTGAATTCCAACTCACAAAATTTATTGTTGGCGTATTTTCTTATAAGGCCCATTTTGGACCCCAAATTTTCTCTAATGTCTTAATGTTACCTCTCTCTCCACTCAAGCACCATCTTTCAATCTAATAAACAAGCAATTGCAAACTATTAGATTCATATAAAATTTGAATTTTTTGACCCTCTACATTCTTTTTCTACCTCGCGCAGCGTGCCTGACTGTCTTTTAGGCAAGTCATGTACTGCACGTGACTGTCTTTCAGGAAACTCGCATACAGAACGCGTGTACATGACTATTAACATACCATACCGACGTACACAATGTCCATGCTTTGAGGGTGTTTGAAAACATGCAATTAGGGCTCCAAATTGACAATTTCTTGGATCAAATGAAAGAGCATGGAGTGTAGTTTTACTTGACACTTGCGGTTTTGGGAATGGTTTGCCGAATCGTCCACAATGAGCAATCAAAGGTAGAGGTAAAACTTGTCTTTTTATGGTTAAAAATCAAATGGTGAGTTTTTTATTCATATTTTGAACTATTTATAGAAACATTATTTTCAAAGTGGGTTTTTTCCCCTATAGTTCATAATTTTTAAACTAATACCATATCTTTTCTTCCATGTGACAAGTTTATGGTCGTTTTGAAGTTGTTTTTCACTCATATAGGATGGTTTTTGGTCATTTCACATGCATTCTACATTTATACCTAATCCATCTTGATCCTAGCATTAACACTTCGACCATGGACTATGGTATCTTTAACCATTAGTTCCTTGTTTTTACCATTGTTCTTCTGTGGATAGGACTTTCCTCCCATGTGTATCCTCATTTAGAACATACTTATTGTCTTTTGATACTCATGCTGCAACTATCATAGGTTCAGGGGAATATTTTTAGCTATTTTTCACGCTAAATTGAGCCTCATTTTGGTCTCCTTTTACAAGCTATCCCTTTATAGGACTCCCCTCCCTTATGGAGTTTCTTTAGGCCCGGGTCTAACTCCTCAAAAGAGACTTGACTGCTAAGTAAAATTGTCCATTCAAGCTCATTAAGAATACGTGAATGGGCATCCACATTGGTGGTAAGTTATCTCTTTCTCGGACCATGTGGAGTAATACGAGAAAGGATCACTCTCTTTTCTACGGAATTGAGAAGAGTATTCTCAGGTACAAGTTTATCACTTTTTCGGACCTGAGGAACTAAATTTATAGAAAAGGAATACCTGGTATGAGCTCAGTTTTCTCTTTTTCGTGCTCTAGACCCAAACATGAAAAAGATTTCGAGTGTACTTTATGTTTTTATCATGCTCGTTAAACACCAAGAACAAAACATCAAGTTTATTGTTGTAAGCCCCATTTCTCATACTCAAATGGATATTTCTGAGTGATCTTGCTTTCCTTCACACTCGTAAAACTCAAGCTATATGCTGCTATCGAAGGAGCGTTGGGTAGGTGGTAATTTAACCTTTTTCGGACCTCCCTGACTAAGTACAAAAAAGGTTCATATTTTCTTCTATGGAAGTTAAGAGAGTTCTTTTGTGGCATGTTTTATACTTTTTCGACCTCGAGAGACTAAATTGGATGAAACAGGAACCCCTTGGAGTCTTCTTTGGAGTTTTTAGACTCTCTAAACATGAAAACACCAAGTGAGCATGTACTAGTTCGGGCTCATAAAATCCATGAATCAGTGACACTATCAAGCATTATTCCCTCTTCTCTTCAAGCTTGTAAAAATATGAAGAGAGACTCGAGTTGACTTTCCTGGACTCATTAAAATTTAATAGGGAAGGAAAGGAAGAAGTTTTATTTTGGTTCTCAGTCAGTGGTAGCATGTCCTCCTTAAACATAGCACTCTCTGTTTTTTCCGATACTCATGTATCAGTGTTCACTTTCAGTTCAAATATTACTTCAAGTTTCTTACTCCTCTTATCAGTTCTACTCGGGGAATCTGAGCATGTCTCCTACATGGCAGATAAGTCTAGTTGTACTATCTGTAAAGTTAAAAGCTTCCTTGGGTCATCTCTATGCCATGCTCACTGTTCAAGGACTTAACCCTATATCTATATTATGAGTCCATCATTGTTGTATATGTTACTACTTGTGTCTCCCTTCCTTTACCCAGTTCCTAGTCACTCTTGTGATCTGTTGGAGGATCTATTGCCTTCCTTATCACTGTATGGTTCCGCATCAACACTTCCTGACGACGAAGACCTAGAGTTTTGACGATCGTACCTTAGGATTCACTTTCATTTTTGTGAATTACTTTGCTTCACTTGTCAATTATCACCTATTGGTTGACAATCTATTGAATCCTATCCATGTTCGACTTCAATAACATCTATTCACATGGCTTGGATTGTACTAGTTTTTTGGGATTTTTGATGAAGACCTTAGTTTCATATCTATGGACTAAGTTGTGCAAGATTATGTTGTACATAGTTTCCATATCTTTGAAGACTCATCATTATTGTATATTGTGGCTTCGATCCACCTTTGTAATATACGTGGTATTATACCTGTACTATATGATGTACTCAAATATTGTAAAGGAGCAAGTGTTTCAGTATATTGAAAATAGCATCCTCGGATATGACTTTGTATATGACATTATCATGTATTTGTTTCAGGTACTACCTCTGCTCCATTGGACTTCTAAGTTCTCCAAGATAAATACTATAATGTATTTCAGCCATCGTTTCCCTCTGAACTCACACATTAGGGGGCATCTGTTATCAACCCAAATGGCACTTCTTCGTTCGAGTGCTGACATTCTTTATCTTGGTACACAAAAGGACATCTTAGGATTGAAGTTTGCCAAAACACTATAGATGGGCATGACATGAGATGCATTTACCCTTCAACCAGCTTTCCATATTATTTTTCTAAGGTTGAATGGTGTATGTGACTATCTTCATTGCGACTCGCATACGTACGCAACTATTCCCATTGACAACTCGCTTATTGTACGCGACTATCTCCATTGCAACCCGCGTACATCAGCATACGCAGGTTTCCTTTAAGAAACTCCTGTGTCATACATGGGTTTCCTATATTAATAGTCGCATACATCTTCATTCGACATTAAAAAATATAAATCATGATTAATGGAGATTAGTTGGGCCTTAATAATTAACCAACCCAACTATCTCAACCTCCTCAACCTTCAAAACCACTCTATTTCCCAAAGTATAAATAGAAGCCTTGGGGAGGGCATTAATCAATCAAGTTTGGAGAGAAAAGTTATGCTGGTGGTATATCTTCAGAAGTCTTGGAGCAGAAAAACTTAGAGTCCTTTGGTTGAAGAGGAGTCCTTGTCTCATACGTTGGGTTGTACTCTTATCTCATTCACTAATTGTTAATAAAGAGAATTCTTCTTCCAACATTGTGTTGAGTCTCTTTCATGTATTATGGTTGATGAATATATTTTATTATGCACTATATATATTGTTTATCTAACCTGTCATATATACATGTATACGATTGTACTTGGAGAATTTACTCTTTGCAGGTGAAGGAGGTGCATCCCTGGAAGCTTTGGAGATAATTAGAGCGGAAGAAGATCAAGGTTGGATCAACCGTCGGTAATTGGGTGAGTCAAGTATTTCTTCCTATTTCCTTTATGTACTTTATTAAAGCTAATTGTCTGCAAGGCTATAAGTAAGTTGGTAACCCCACTCCCTAGGATACAAGGGTGTTTAATCCTGAACAACAGCCACGTATTCCAAACCGTGTCCAAACCACCAGCTATTTTTACAATGGAAGGTGGAGGTGAAATGGAAGCTCAAGTTAAGGAGTTTAATAATTTGAAAGAAATATTTGAGGAGATGGATGGTGATGTTTTTGACACTGTGTTATCTTTTAATTCAGTTCATGAACTAAAGAATAATTTTAAAACCTTATAAACATAAGGAATAGGTGTACACGATATTCACAAGTCATATTTCCACCATTTTTGTCCAAACCAAACCCTGAATTTTCCATAGTTTGTTGCTTGGTATGTGAAAAACTATTCTTAGCCATAACAAGTTATTATGGACTCCAACCAGCCAAAAATACTTTTCCCTATAAATTCCTTGGTTGTTATAGATTCATTAGAGGTTCCGCAGTCATTTTCCAAAAAACTTGAAGATGTCATAAAAGAATATGTAATTGAGTTGTGCATACATGTTGCTGCAGAAGTAAAACAATAATTCCTGTTAAAAATCCTTAAACTTGATGACTCAGTGAAAATGTCCCTTTCCCTCTAGATATTGACTTGTTCAATCAAGAATCTCAGTGTGTTCTTTCTCTATTATGTTAGCTTATAGCATTGGATAGTGATAGATTTGTGCCTAAAACTTTATTGATATTATTGATTAGGATGAATCTGCATCAGTTAGAGTATGAGCCAAGTCAATATTTATGTCTTAAATTTGATGATTTCCTAGCTAAAAATATTTGTTTACAGCTAGTGAATTTACACATGACTAGACACTTCAGGTATCAGTCTTATTTGGTCAATATGTTCTTATTTTTCAATGAAGAAAATCTACAGTTTCCAGAAATAGTCTTTAACTATCAAAATTAGAAATAATGCTTTCAATTATATTGTTATAGCTGACTTTACCACACCAGGTAGATCACACATTTATTTCCATCCCTGTCTTTCCATAGACTCCTTAGATCCCATGTACTTATATTATACTTTGATGTTCCAAGATCATCCCCAAAAATTTCGTGTTTATACATATACGCGAATTTTAAAGCAATACCTGCATGTATACGCATCTTTTGAACTCAAAACCGTGTACATCGGCATGTGTGCAAAATGAAAAATATTTTTGGAGTTTTCCTCATTTGAGTCTGAATAAATTGAATATTGGCCTTCCAAATTCCTTGAGAATGTTAGAATAATCAACCCATAGTTACCTACCTTAGACATTAATTTAATTATTTTTGTCTTATTACCTAGTTTCCTAGATTCCATTCTATGCTAGTTGCCTTCTACAAGTCCTAGAAGTCAACACATGCTAAAACTGAGTCATGGAGCACTTGGGAAACATTTTGGAAACCCAATTTATCATGCCTAGTTTATTCCATATTCTCCAAAGTGCATATCAGCTTTTTCTAAAAAACTACCTTGTTTTATTCTGATTTAAGGCAAAAGGAAAAGCTAGACTAGGTGTAGTTGACTTGTATTTTTCCCACATCATCCTCCCTCCTTTTCTCCAAATAAAAGAATGTATGAGTTTTCTTTCTATCCCTCTTTAGCTTTCCCACTTGACTTATAAAATTCATGAGCATCTTCATATATTTGGAAACTTCTTTATGCACCTATGGGGGATTTGACTAGATTTAGCAAGCCTACTTTTTGACTATTTCAAATGGCATATTTATGCATTAAATTATCTCATGTAATGATATATTTCAGCATCCTATTACTTCAAAAGGTTTTCTATTGTACACTTATTGAATACATATTAGTGTTATGCTCCAATTTTAGTCTCATTTGGTGTGAATTTTGCATGTTTGATTAGCAATTTTGTGAGAGTAATTGTTCTATCTCTTGGGTTCAATTTCCACAGAGAACACTTAGATTCAGCCCTCCATTACCTATTTGGAGTGCTATATAAGGAACCCCTTGGATACATTAAAGGAGGAGAAATTGAAGAGCAAGGAAACTATAGTCCATTGTTGCCTCAGCTTTGCTTATACTTGAGTCTGCATCCCTTTGTCCCTTGGAGAGCATAGTGTTCTTCCCAATATTTCCTTTTCTTTGTGAAATTTCTATCGAGAGATGGAGGATTGAAGTGGTGGAGGCCCAGGTGGAGGACTTGGTTTCTCCAGTTCGCAGAAGTGCCGAGAGAGTTTGTCACTATTGTATCTCTGATTTATTAATAGAAATATCTTTTCCTGTCCAATTCATGTGGATTTTGAATATGAATATTGAATCCATGGGTGTATTTAATTTCTTATACATGGTTGATTATAAATTCTAGCATATCTCTAACACATTTATATATATCATTCTTGCTTTGTTTGTTGTTGTTGAGAGAAAACTATAATTGCAATTGCATTGGAAAAGCTCAATAAGGATCTACTTCAACCATCGGGAATAAGGTATGATTCAACATCCCTTAGTGTTAGATTTGATTACTGTTCTTGAATATTTGGAAATATTGAATTCTGGTGTCATACTATGTGTTGTGGTAAACCCAAGTCATGGGAAGTTCCTTCTTCACCAGAATTGGTGACTCCGCTAGGGAGGTTCCTAGTTGTTTTTATTTGGGGATTGGGTATTCAGTGTTCTTGAATTGCTCTTTATTTCTCTGTTTCTATGTTGGTTCTGGAGGTATGTTTTCCCAGTAGTGTCCTATAGGATTAATTTGGTCTTGGATTATATTTTTTCCCTATTTTTCTTCATTTTTATTCCTGTATGTGAGTATTTGCATTACAATCGTGTATACACATGGTTTTCTCTTGAATTCCCACGTATGTACACATTTTTACTGCATGCAGTTGAGTATGCTTTGATTTTAAAATTTATATAGAGAATTGAGTGTTGTTGGGTGAGTTTCGATGATTGCTGAGTCTTCTTAGGTACTGTTGGTGTCTATATACAACCTCCGTTTCTGACCAGAGACCCCTTTTGATTTTTTTTTAGTTAGGTTTTTTTATTTTCATTCATTTCTTCTTTTTGTTTTGGGATTAGTGCATTAGGTCTCTTTTCTCTTGGAGCCTTGTTTGATGTTGTCTCTGAGTGGTTGCAGGGTCTGAGCATTGTAGAGTCTATTAGTGATTTTTATATCTCATTTATTGTTAAAAAATACAAAAATATTTTTGCTTTTGCATATTTATGCATTCTTGCATTTGCATGGCATGGTAATTGCATTAGGTTTTTCTTATTGAGTTATAGTCAGGTGTTCATTTAAGAATGTTTTCACTCTCATTGGAAGGAAGAAACTTGCATCTCATGTAGTGGCATACCCTATTTTTCATTCGACAAAATATTTGCACTTGGCATGGTTTGTTAGGTGTGCACATTTATTTCACTACTGAGTCACAATTTCATTAAGTTGCACATCCATTTCCTATTGAGTAATTACAGTCATTAAAATCAACACTTAACTAAAATGAACTACATATTTTTCTTTTACAGGGTTCACCAACAAGATTAGGATTTAGAGTCTTGGAATAGTTCATTGTGAGTCAATTCTCTGAGACTACTAAACAAAAAAAATTAGGTTTCTGTCCAGGGGAGAGTGAGAAATCCTTAGTATAATTAGTGTTTCTTAGGAAGCTCCTCTTACACAAGAGTCAAGAACGAGGAAACACATGCGATTGTGATTGGGATGACCCCTAGTCACTTTCTGTGAGCACCAGATATATTTCTAGGATCGTATTCATATATAGGGGCCTTTGAGGTATTGATTCGTGCACCCTTGGGGTACCATTTGTGCTTTTAGGATTTAGGCTTTGTTACCTTTCCCATATCGTCGATCCCACCTACAAATGTCTGCCTAAGCATTGATTGTATTGGGGTGACCTTAGTTTCCTTACCTAGGTATCACAGTGGGTACTTGCAGAGGTTATTATGTAAGTGTCCTAGCCAAGTAGGGCTCGAACAACACACTCGCTTTACGCATTGAAGTTAAGGGCCACTATAATTGGTTACAAACCTCCACTTTTAGTGTATGGGAGTCTCAATCCTCTCCTAGGCGAGGCATACTTGCTGCATTCAGGATCTCACATATCCTCCCCTTGGTTTACTTGTTTTTGGCTATAGATTTTTTAGGAGTGTGCTCTGTGTATGCTAGCTTTCTTGGGGTTGCGTAGTTATATTGAGTCTTTTATTTTTTTTGAGTCATTATGGATTCGGGTGCGGTGCTCCATTGTTCTATTCATTTACCAGGACTTTCTCCTTCTACATCTCCTCCTCCTTTGGGAGAGAGAACTAGATAGTCCAGGTGGACTAACTCTCACTTTGATTCACACACCATGAGTGGCCATGAGCCTTAGATCCTAGATATCCCTCATCTTCCTTGTCTCGTATGGGAGGATGAACCTTCAATAACATATGGGAATCCATTGGGATCCAGCCATTCTATGGATAGGAAATATCCTGATGATACTTCATAATTTTTGGGCTACATAAATGCAAATCACCAGTATTGGTCACATAGTCTGAACCGTGAGACTCACCTTGCACCCACTAGCACTAGCACGACTAGGTATGTCATGCTCAATATTCCCAAGATCGGTTTGAAATCCAATGTTAGATTGAGTGTTGACCTGGTGTTGCACCTAGGGGCACTTCCATTCCTTTCCAGGTGGATAGGTTTAGTAGCACTAGTCATATTACACCTTTCAGCCCTGCGGTGGAATTTCCTTCACACATGCATCCTAGGCCTAGAACTGTCATTCTTGTTTGGGGACCTAATCCTATACATGTGAATATTGGGGGCACAAGTTACATTCCTTCACATATTCCATCATCTTCAACATCAGTTCCTTAAAATTATTTTTTGATGACACATCCTCTTCCTAACTCCAGTGGTCCTTCGGGCCAGATTTCTACCATTATCCATGTTTGTCTCACGTATAGTTACACCGTAGTGTCAGAAGGCTATGTGCCTCCTCATGTGTCAGCTGGATATGGACTGACTTATGGAAATTATTATGGACAGTCTTATCAGCCATCTTTAAGATAGCCTTATGGATAGTCTTATGGACCATCCTATGGAACATATTATGGACAAACTTATACACCTTATGGGTCTGGGTATCAACCCACTTATCAGTCTCCTAACTATGGATTCATACCACCCCAACCTAAAGGTACTCCAAACTACAATATGTAACCCTACATGGGTCAAATGGAAGGAGGTTAATATCCCATTGGCTAAGGCCATGGTGTCTATAATAATCAAAACTATGTGAACCAAACTTATTAGGGAGCTTGGAACCAAATGTCTAAACCTAGACTCCCTTTCCTTGCAACACTAAACCTACCTGACTTGTCGATATTGACAAATGATCCAGTTTCTCATGACCCGGCTTAGCTGGTAGTTCCCTCCAATATTCCTTCAAACATTACAAAGTTCAAAGGAAAGACAGGTGAAGATCCTGGTGAGCATGTCATGCTGTTCCACCTTTGGTGCTATTCAAACTCGTTCAATCACGATTCAGTTTGTTTAAGACTATCTCAATGCACCCTTACAAGGCCTACGGCGAAGTGGTATGTAGAGTTTCCTAGGGGGACTTATACATTGTTTAATGACCTAGCTATGACCTTCCTCAATCACTTTCATCTACCCTTGCTTTACGATGTTGGTACTGAACTCTTGTTGACATTTCGGAAGGACAAAGCCATGCATATATCTTATCACATTCAAGAGTGGATTAGAATAAAGAGATTGATTAAGGCCTTTATACCACCAGAGTTTCTTTTAGAATGGTTTGTCAAGTATTTATTTCCTTACATAGTGAAGGATGTTTCCACATCTGGAGTGCAGACCGAGGAGAAATCTATTTTTAGAGCTGAAGAATTGGATTTGATTTATGCTTAATCTGGGCTCTTGTATGAGATCATACCAAATGCACCTAGATCCAATTTTGACCCTAAGCTTAAACTTGGGCCACATGCTGATGGCATTGTTGGCTCTGCAATTTCTAAACCCATAAGCTTGGTTATAAACCAAATGAATAATTTTTCTGTTAACTAGCCTATGTCAAGACAAGCTATGACTTCGTCTCATCCTACCCAAATGGTGGAGGTACTTTCAGTGCAATCGTTGAACCTGAAAGGTAACTAGCAACCTGGATGGAATAAAAAGAAAGGTAAAAACAATCGAAAGGGTGGGAATAAGAATGAAAATGATAATAATGACAAGAAAAACAACACTAATGCTGGGGGGACAAGAAACCTAAGCATAAGGTTAAATTTCCTTGTAAGTTTCATGGGGATGATCACCTTACTAACTTTTTTTCCTCGGATAGAAGATTTCTCGAAGTTCATCGCATAGGGCCCAACTGTGTTGACAAATCCTTTACCATAAAATAAGAATATGAAATCGAGGACCATGGATTCTGGTGGTACTTTTGGTGCGACTCCAAACTCGTAGGACATTGGTAGTGGTTGTTAAAGCCCAAAATGACACATCTCTTCCTATGACCACTTTCCCATGATTCCATTGCATGTTGACACTTCATGAAAGTCACTGATAAAACACCCAACTTGGAGGACCCATATCTAACATTTTGTAACATCATTTGACCTCTTCTCTACATAGTTGGAAAGGTATATCAGTCAGCTAAAACTTTCTAGAATACACTAAAGTCTTAAAATGCATAGAAATACTCTAAAAATGATATTTGTTGATGGACATGTGAGTTGACTTAAGGAAAACCGTGTGTTGCACGCAACTTGTTATATATACTACCGGCATGTTCCCTAAATATGTGACTATTTACATTGCAACCCATGTGTATCTCCCAAATATGTGACTGTTGTATCTGAAACCCGTGTGTTTTTCCTGTAGACGTCAAAAAAAAAGTTTCTCAAATTTTGGGTAGTTTGGGTGGTTATGCAACTGACTCCTTTAGTTGTAACTACTCTGTCTTCGATGTTATCTCTTCAGAAGCATATAAATAGAGGTAGGGAGGTCCATGAGAGGGGACTTAAACCTTTGCATTGTTATGCTGGAGAAATTAGGACTTGAATTTTTGCATTGTTATGCTGGAGGAATTGGGACTCTCTTTCCGCCCACCTTTTCCCTAGTGATCATATCCTTGTGTTGCAGAGCTTGGAGGCTTAGTTCATTGGAGAAGAGAAACAATAGAACCAAATAAAGGTTTCGTGAGGTTCCCAACTTGAAGAGAAGGTATATTTGTACTTATTTTCATGATTAATAAATATGTGATGTCCTTATTCTTCCCAAATCATTGTTCAATGTGTATTTGAATCTCTATTTGTGATTAGATGTTTATGATGATCATATTAGTTTCTCATAATGCTTTGATTATCATTTCTTTACATTTAGTCATATTGGTTTCAGGAAGGTATAATTCGTTTTGAAGGTCTCTTGGGGAAGAGGAGTAGGAGAAGGGATAGAGAAAGCTTGGACCAGCCTTCAGTTTATCAAGTATGGACCATACTTATCTCTGACTATTTCTTATATTTACTTACAGAACTATATGCATCCCCCTTTCAACCCTAGTATGTTGATGGCCTCTTAAACCCTAGCCATAGGAACACTTTCTTGTACAACATAATTGGTGACTCCATTGGGGAGAGCCTTGTTAGTTTGGGGTTTCTTTGTCTTTAGTTCAGTATTTTTCAAAATTTTAGGTCCTTCTTGCCACATAGGAACACCATCTCAGTTTGATAGAACACCTCCCCCGCCTTCCTAAGGATTTTTTTGACTTTTTTTGGGTTTTTTCCCACCCATACGTGAGTTGCAGAATACACAGTCGCATGTCTGGTTTGTACACGTGGTCTGCTATACTGTAAAACCATGTATGACATGTGACCTATCAGTATGGAAACTCGTGTGTGCCCCTAAAACAATATTTTTCTTCTTTTTGTGGTTTTTTCTACTATTGTGGGCTATTTTGTAGGTCTTTTGGGGTCCTCTACAGGTGCATGACTCCAAGGAGTTAGTGTCATCTCTTTTGGTTTTTATTTATCTATATGGTAAGTCTATTTGTAGCATTAGGGTTTTATATTTTCTCATTACCCCCACCCCCTTTTCTTGGCATGATTTTTTGCTTATGTTTCTGGTCACCCTCTGTTAGTGATCTTTGTTTCCTTCTTTATTTGTTGGTTCACTTCACCATGCCAAAATAGCTGATTTGTCTCTTATGTAAGCCTTCCTTCCAAGTAGGGTTTATACTGACTTTAGGGATCCCTAGAGTCTATTTGGTGGTTGCATAGTTCGTTTTGCTTTGTTCTTGTTATATGCATACTTTAGTTTGTAGGTAGTTTTTATTTTTCATTTATAAAAGAAAAAGAAAAAAAATCTTTTATTTATATGCACGTAGATTAGTTTTTTAGTCTAAATTGCATGGCATATCATTGTTTTTGAAAAAAATAAAAATAAAATGTTCTTTTGTGGTTTTCAAGTTTCTATTGAAAAAGAAAGAGAATAATTTTTGTTTTTTGCATTTCATTTCTCTTTGCTTAGTCATTTTGTTTCAACTTTGAGTCAAAACACCATACAAGTTTCATGAAATTACCTTTGACTAATAACAACCAATTAAAAAGAGCGATATAATTAAAAATTAATAGTAATTTTTATTTTTTAGGCTCTTACACCAACTAGCTTAGGCTATACTTGTGGACTAGGGAGTTTTAACTATCCACAAGTACATGATTTCAGATGTAGTTGTCCCATCACTACGTAAATCCTCCTCTATATTGAGTGCATTTGGGAAGCTCCTATCACACATGAGTTAAGCATGAGGCCGCATGAGGACCTAGACTGAGGAGATAACCCTCTGATTCCTTGTTCGACTGTAGAAGAGTATTTTTACGCATCTAGGGACTTCTGTCAATACCACCTCTTGGGCTTCGTGTGGTGCTGGTGTTGAAATGGTTTTGGGATTTTCTACCCTGCCCATGCATATGAATCAGAGTTGTGACTGTCCCCCCAAACTCTTAGTATAGTTGCGGTAGCCTTTAGTCTCTCTGAAATTAGGGTTCATACACAGGTATACCAGAAGTCTATTTCTAGTCTACCTTGGACATGATTGGAAGGTAACCCCTATAGAAGGCATGGGAAGGTGGTTGTGTGATTCCTCCACTTATGCCTAAGAACATCTATAGGGATTCCAAGTAACCATCTATCATCTTTCTTCTGGAAGGCATCCTTGTTTTTCTTGTTTGATACTTAGGTATTTTTCTAGTGGTGTTCTCTTTGTTCTGTTGGTCAGTCTGTGTCTCCTTGTTTGAAGCTATGGCTAACACCCCTTTGCAAACCAACTAAGAGATCCCCATGTTGGTAAATCCTTGTACTATTCCTCTCATAGGGAATGTTGGTGTTCCTTTGATGGCCACCTTAAATCTGCCTAGATTCACCCTAAGGATACCAATGTGGTTTTTTCCCACTCCAACTATCTTGAATGCTAATGATGCTTCTCAAGTAAGCTCCTTATATCAAGGGCATCAAAAAATTGCTTCCCCTTCACCTGTAGCTACTTCTTCTCCTCCTTCTACCTCATGCAATGAAAGTATTGATACTAGTAATTGATAGTCTAAAATGATTAAAAGAAGGAGGAATATGAATAAGACACATAAGCAGGGGGGATCCTGTTCAACCTATGTAGGTCAAGTTGAACCTCACCACCCAACCTCTGCAGTTCATGCTGGGGGAACCTATCCAACCTCTACAAGTCATGTTGGATCTAAGCACTCAACCTCTGCAGGTCAAGTTGATCTTCTCCATCCATCCTCTATTGATCATGCTGGTGGAACCTTCCAACCTTTCCAGGTCACAATGGATCCAGTCACTTAGCATCTACAGTTCATGCTGAGGGAACCTGTTCAGCCTCTAATGGTCAAGTTGAACCTCCCCATCCACCCATCCTATGAAGGTCATGCTCGGGGAACACGCTCAACTGCTGCAAAGCATGTTGATCCTAACCATTAAGCCTTTGTTGTTCATGCTGGTGGTTCGAATCCAACCTATGTAGGTCATGTTGGACCCAGTATCTCAGTCTCTATAGGTCATGCTCGAGGTAGTCTCTCAGTATATGTTGTTCACGCTGGGGGAAAATAGTCAACCACTATGAGTCATGTTGACACTGTTGAAAATACTAACCATTCAAAACATAATCCCAAGTTCCCTTGTAAGATTTGTGAGGGAGACCACCTTACTTATAAATTCCCTTCCATCATGGAGGTACAAAGAGTTTGGTTTTATGGTCATCCCATTTTTGAACATCTTGAAGGTTTTCAACAACCAACCTCTCTTAGTCAAGTTGGACCCACTCACCCAACCTTTGGTGGTCATGCTGGGGGAAAAATATTTGCCTCTGTAGGTCATGCTGAGAGAAAACAGTCAACCATTTCTAGTCATGTTGACAACATTGAAAAAACTGGTTGTTTGAAGTGCAAACTTAAGTTCCCTTGTAATCTATGTGAGGGAGATCATCTTACTCACCAGTTCCCTGCTATTGCAGAGGTGAAAAGAGTGTGGTCAACTAAAGAATTTCCTTCTCCTGAACAACCTATAGTTTCTCAACAACCTACTCAACCTTTGGTTGATCAAGTGGTCAAACCATTCTCATCTTCGGTTCACCCCATTCTTCTTTTGGAGAGTGATCCTTATTTGATTGAACCAATGTCACCTTTAGTCAATCTCACTCTCCCTTCAAAGAGTGAATTTCACAAAGAGGTTGAATGAATTCCATTGTTGTTATAGCAGATTTCACCACTCTAGGTGAATCACACTTTGTATGGCCTTCCCCTATCCCACTGTAGACTCCTTAGACCCTATGGACCACTTTTTGTCCTTTGATGTTTCCTTGATCATCCCTAAAAACACATGAAAAATGATATACGCGACTTTTAACCTTATAAGCGCATACATACACGGGTTTGAGCCATATAACCACGTACATCGGGATGTGTAAATAATCCAAATCCTTTTGGAGTTTTCCTTGACATGGATCCGACTCATTTGACTCCTAGCCTTCCATATGCCTTGAGATCGCTCGGATTCGACCTTTCATTACCCCTTTGAAAAGCTATATATGGAACCCCTTGGTACATTGAAGGCATAAGAGAGAATTGAGAGCAACGAAACTGTACTCCATTGTTGCCAGAACTTATGCTTGAGTCTGCAGCCCTTTGTCCCTTGGAGCACTTTTGTGTTCTTCCCAAGCTTGCCTTTTGCTTGTGATATTTCTATCGAGAGATGGAGGATTGAAGTGGTGGAGGCCCAAGTGGGGGATTCAACTTCTCCGGTTCGTAGATGTGCCATCATAGGTTGTATCTTGTAATCTCTGATTTATATTAATAGAAATATCTTTTCCTGTTCAATAATGTGTATTTGAATGAATAATTTATCCATGGGATTATGTCAAATGATTTTACATTATTGATTATATATGCTAGAATAGATCTAACACCATGATATATAGAATGCTTGTATTGTTTACTTGTTATTCAGGAAGTAATATAGCAATTCAAGCTGAAGATTGGAAAGCTCAACGGGGATCTACTTCAACCGTCTGGAATAAGGTATGAGTTCGGATCCTTTAGTGTTAGACATTTTATTTCTATTGCATATTGGGAAAGATTGATTTCTGGAGTCAAGCTGTCTGTTGTGGTACCCCAAGCCATAGTAATTTATCTCCGTAACAGAATTGGTGACTTTGCTGGGGACCGAACCCAGAATATCTGGTCAATTATGTTATGGAGAGAAATTCCTATGGCTTGGGGTACCAAAACAGACAGCTTGACTCCAGAAATCAATATTTCCCAATATGCAATAGAAATAAAATGTCTAACACTAAAGGATCCGACCTCGTACCTTATTCCGGATGGTTGAAGTAGATCCCCGTTGAGCTTTCCAATCTTCAGCTTGAATTGCTATATTACTTCCTCAACAACAAGTAAACAATACAAGCATTATATATATCATGGTGTTAGATCTATTCTAGCATATATAATCAATAATGTAAAAGCATTTGACATAATCCCATGGATAAAATATTCATTCAAATACACATTATTGGACAGGAAAAGATATTTCTATTAATATAAATAAGAGATTACAAGATACAACCTCTGACAGCACGTCTACAAACCAGAGAAACTAAATCCCCCGCTTGGGCCTCCACCACTTCAATCCTCCATCTCTCAATAGAAAGCTCACAAGCAAAAGGCAAGCTTGGGAAGAACAAAAAAGTGCTCCAAGGGACAAAGGGATGCAGAATCAAGCATAAGTTCCGCCAACAATGGACTATAGTTTCGTTGCTCTCAATTCTCTCTTATGCCTTCAATTTACCAAGGGGTTCCTTATATAGCTTTTCAAAGGGGTAATGAAAGGTCGAATCCGAGTGATCTCAAGGCATATGGAAGGCCAAAAGTCAAATGAGTTGGATCCATGTCAAGGAAAACTCCAAAAGGATTTGGATTATTTATACATCCCAATGTACACGGTTATATGGCTCAAACCCACGTATGTACGTGCTTACAAGGTTAAAATTCATGTATAGCATTTTTCATGTGTTTTTAGGGATGATCAAGGAAACATCAAAGGACAAAAAGTGGTCCATAGGGTCTAAGGAGTCTGCAGCGGGACAGGGGAAGGCCATACAAAGTGTGATTCATCTAGAATGGTGAAATCCACTATAATAGATGCCTCCTAATGTATGAGATCAGAGGGGTTATACGATGGCCAAAATACATTATAAGTCCATCCCAGAAGTGGAGTGATGAAGGATCCCAAATGGAAGACTAGCCACCCAATCAGCACAGTACAATAATATAACTCTGCATATAACTGCAAATACATATAGCAGTCCCGGATACATAAGAGTACAATGGCCATGAATAGGCATGATACATGATATCACATATGTGGTCATCGCCATGTACAATATACATAGATCAGAATCTCCATGATGAAGATATACAAAGGACCATGATCTCCAAAATGGCTGAAGATATATAATAGATCAAGATCTCCATAGTGGCTAGAAATGTCTGACATACACTGGAATCAAGTCACGAGAGCTGAAATCTCATGAACACTGGCACGATCAAGGAGGTAGCATATAAGAGATGCCACCAATCTAGAAATTCTTCTACACAAACCGCTACGAGTACATGTCCTACTATGCGAATAGAGGTGTCGAGGTCGAACATAGTAGTCCATCATCTGATTACCGGCCATTAATTTATACCGTTAACAGATGGGAGATCACCCACCGATAATGAAAATGGGAATCAAGGTACTAGAGTGCAAACTAACAAGTGTGAATAAATGTGTTAAGTTTGAACACTTGAAAGGATCCATCGATCAGGGGACATTGATGTATTCCCAAGAAACTGTTGATGGCGAGAGAACCTGCCACTGATGACTGCAAGTCTCAAGGCACTAAAAAATGACTCTAGACTCCAATCCCAGAATAAATGATCTGAAGTCGATGGGATGAAATCCACTGGAAGGAGGGAATTAAGGAATCCCCCATCATCCAACATGAGGTACTCAGCAAAGCTGTATAATGTGGAAGGACTCGATCATAAAGTCCACGAACCAGTAACTGTACCGGGAATGGCTGACATGCAAAGTAGAGATAACTGAGGAATGACCGACTCAGGTTTCAACTTCCTTCAAACAAGAGAATAATGACATATGGTGACTGAATGAAGGCATCATAGACTCAATATACAAACTGGGACATCTCTATGACACAGGAGGCATCAACAGAGGCTCCATAGGGACTGGAAGCTTAACCTGTCAGTGGAGATAAACTCAGATAAACGAGTACAGCTCCTAAAGTCAAACTATAACCCAACCAATGGATGTGATATATAGTGCTCTGTTTGAATGCGACATGACTTGACAACTTCCATAGATAACATCTTTCCTTGTCTGACTTTTTGGTTTTATTTATTTATTTATTTATTTTGGACTTTTTCAGTTATTTGAAAAGCTTGAAAAAAGAATAAACTAGCTTTATAGTTACAAACTAGGAGGAGACGAGTGTCATAAGGGAAAACAAACTAGTTCCAAGTAGTGGAACATACCTATGCTCAATGTAAGGATACATGTGTAGGATATCGACACTCGGGGGAAAATCCCCTCCCGGTAAAAAGGGAACCAAGCTGTGAAGGATATTAAAATGGCTCTGCATGGCTAGACATGAGACAAGCTGGGGCTATATGGCTGAAACAAAATTTTAGGGGAGCCGACGTAAAGCTCAATTAGGCAGGAAAAGCTCATGATAATGCATTCACAACTTGACATGAGGGAGTCCTGAGGGAAATAGGCCAGCATAAAATCAAGAGGAGTATGAGGCTCTTGCGAAATGTCATGGCAGTACTATACAACAGACTCCCACACCCTAAAGGACAAATCATCGGCAAAGGGCACCAATTGCAAGTAAGGTTCTAACTAGGGTACCCATGTAAGGTGAAGCTCTACCACTCATATCATGCCACTTCTAAAGCAGCAAGAAGGTTCCGTGACATAATAGAGTGGGTTCGTACCTAAGGTCATGGTGATATGGTCACAAGGTCATGAAAAATACAAATGGTGGTGAAACCTAACCTATATGCCATTTTAGACATGATACCTAAGATCGGCATGAACGGTTCAATCCAACGGCTGAAACGGCACTGAAAAAGGTCTTCTACAACACCAATTATGTCAAAAACGGTCCAAAATGGTTAGAAAATGTCAAAACTATAGGAAAGGGGGTAAAATTTTTCAAATATTTGAAATTTTTTCTATAAATAGTAAAAAATATAAATCATTTGAAACTTTTACCCATTTGAGCTCTGACTTTCAACTACAAATTCCAGGAGATCTAGCCAGCGGAATTCACAACCGTTTCTTCCAGGTATTTACTCATGCTCTCCAGATGTGGAAACATCCTTCTCTATATATGGCAATAACGACTTGAGGAACCACTCGAGAAGGAATTCTGGCGGTATAAAAGCTCTAACTACTCTCTTCTGTCTACACCACTCTTGAATATGATCAGAAATATGGGTGGCTTTATCTTGCCGAAATGTCGACAAGAGTTCAGTACCAACGTCATAGCGCACTGGTAGCTGGAAGTGATTAAGAAAAGTCATCGCAAGGTCGTCGAACAAAGTAAAAGCACCCCTAGGTAACTCTATATACCATTTCATAGCAGGCCATGTGAGGGTGCGTTGAAATAGTCACAAATGGACTGAGTCCTGATGTAATGAATTCGAAGAGCACCATAGGTGAAACGTAGTAACGTGTTCGCTCAGATCCTCTCCCAGTTTGCCTTTGAACTTAGGTATGTCCGAAGGAAGCTTGGTAGGGACAGCTAGCTAAGCCGGGTCATGGGCCACAGGATCGTTCGTAAGTCTTGATAAGTCAAGAAGATTAAGCGTCGCGAGAAAAGGGAGTCTAGGATGATGAGGTCGATGGACCGCTCCCTGATTCATATAGGGTTGATAACCACCATGGCCTTGGCCATAGTGCTCTCCTCCTATCTGACCCATATAGGGTGGCATGGAAGTACCATAGTATGGTGGACCTTGGATAGTAGGAGCTACAAAGCCATAATTAGGAGAGTAAGCAGGTTGTTGATACCCACCTCCATAAGGTGAAGAAACCTGTCCATACTGCATCGCATGATAAGGTCCATAGGTCATCGCATGCAATGCCCCATGAGACACTCTGTAGGTAGGAAGATATGCTCCAGAAGTAGGGATATAGGCCTCGGAAGTATCAAGATGACCTCTAGAAGCATGAACATAACCTCTCGATGTAGTGAGCGACATGTGGACTTGAGACACAACTGGTCTAGTAACCACAGTACGAACCTGACTCATAGTCATATATCAGCTCGAAGGACCACGTGAATAAGGTGGAGGATGTACATTTGAAGAACTAGGGGTCAAGGACGAAGGAATATGAGTAATAAGATATGTATTACCGCCTATCATCACTCATCTCAGATCTAGTATCCTAATTGGATCGCTAACCCTAGACCTAGGAGGGAGATATGATGTAGCTTCCACCATTGGGACGGAAGGTGCAATCTGACTAGTGCTCCCAAAACTCTCTACATGGTAAGGAATGAGAGTTCCCCCAGGCATAGTGATAGGCTCAAAATCGGATTCGACATGAAATGTCAAATTGTGTATAGGGAAACCAGACATAGCTTAAATACCATAGCTAGTAGTGGCGGGTTCAAAATGAGTCTCGGCGTCTTCCGGCATGCCATACCGGTAACACGTCAATGGGGAATCTGACCTAGGGTGAGTAGGTCTATCATGCATGGCTCCTATCTCAGAAATCACAGGACCTAACTCGACTAAGTTGGGTGAAGGATCATAAGTCGGTGTAAATTCCCCATCGTCTACACGAATGGGCGGAAGTGGTTTAGGAATACCTTCTGAAGAATCCCCCATGGTGTGTTAATCAATGTGTGACATAGTCCGTCAAGACTATCTAGGTATCTCTGCCAAAGGAGGAGGAGAAGTAGAAGGTGGAAGTCCTACTAAATGAAGAGAACGGCGCGGAACCGCACTTGAATCCATAATGACTCAAAAAATAGAAAAGATTCTCTATTTACGTAAACCCTATGCCAACTAGCATGCACAAAGCAATCACTAATAAAATCTAAATCCAAATGCAAGCAATCAAGGGCTGGATAAGTGAGCTCCCAAATGAAGCAGGTATGTCTCGCCTAGGAGAGGCTTGAGACTCCCATACACAATAAGCGGAGGTATGTAACCAATTATTGTGGCCCTCAGCTTCAACGTGTAAAGTGACTGTGCTGTCTGACCCCAACCTAGCCAGGACACATGAAAAATAACCTCTACAAGTACCCCCTCAATATCCTAGGTAAGACCACTAAGGTCACCTCAATATACTCAATGCTCAGGCGGACATTCGCAGGCAGGATTGACCGTATGGGCAGGGTAGCAAAGCCTAAAACTCTCAAAAGAGCCCCCAGATATGAATACAATCCTGGAAATATCTCTGGTGATACTTAGTTATGACTAGGGGTCATCCCAATCAATAATCGCTCACACTACCTCATGCATAACTCCCTTTTGAGAGGAGGATCCTGAGAACACTGGTTATACCAAGGATTTCACACACTCACCTGGACAGACACCTAGATGTTGTTGTTTAGTGACATTGGAGAATTGACTTACAATGAACTATTCCAAGATCCTAAAACCTAAGCTTGTTGGTGCACCCTAGAAAAGCAAAGATTGTAATTCATTTTATTTAGTGTTGATTTTAGTTGGATTTATTACTCAAAAATAGGATATGGTCGTGCAAATAGTGGTGTTATGATGCAACAGGAAGTAAAATGCACACCTAACAATCAATACAAATGCATTGTGTCCATGAAAACAGGGTATGATACTATGTGAAATGCACAATTCTTCTTCAAATGATGAATGCAAATTTTCCTATATGAAATCCTAACTAGTACTCCAAAGCAAATCTATCTAGTGCAAGTACAATGCAAAGTGCAAAATGCAATGCATGATGATAAGAAAATGTTTTTGGACTTTTTGAAAATAAAAGAGATACATAAAGCAAAAGGATGATTCTACGACCCCTAGACTCTGCAATCACACTCAAACAACATTCCAGCAAAGCACTAAGGTAAAATAACTCGAATGCACTAATCTCAAAGAAAAAATCGAAAATGCCATGACAAGAACTTTCCTAAAAAAAAATTTAGGCTAAAAAAAATGTTCCTAGTCAGAAACAAAGGTCAAAACAGACTCAGGCAGTGTCAAAGGAGACTCAGAAACTAACAAAATTCACCCAGCAACCAATTATCTTCCACAAAAAGCCAAAACCAAAGGTATACGTGACTGTTCGAAGTAAACCCATGTGTATACGCGGAAATCACAGAGGAAACCGCATGTATACGTGATTGTAAATCAAAAACACACGTACAGGAAGAAAAGGTGCATAAAATCAAGGAAAACAGACAGGCTGAGACAAACTTCACACCAATCAGACTCTACCAGGCATACATGCCCCCAGACCCGACACAGAAACAAGAGAGAAAGATAAATTCAAATACATTGAATGCCAAGAAAACAACCCCCAAAAGACAACTACTAGGAACTCCCCAGCGGAGTCACCAATTCTGTTATAGAGATAAATTCCTGCGGCTTGGGGTACCACAATAGACAACTTGACTCCAGAAATCAATCTTTCCCAATATGCAATAGAAATAAAATGTCTAACACTAAAGGATCTGACCTCGTACCTTATTCCGGACGGTTGAAGTAGATCCCCATTGAGCTTTCCAATCTTCAGCTTGAATTGCTATATTACTTCCTCAACAACAAGTAAACAATACAAGCATTCTATATATCATGGTGTTATATCTATTCTAGCATATATAATCAATAATGTAAAAGCATTTGACATAATCCCATGGATAAAATATCCATTCAAATACACATTATTGGATAGGAAAAGATATTTCTATTAATATAAATCAGAGATTACAAGATACAACCTCTGACGACACGTCTGCGAACCGGAGAAACTGAATCCCCCACTTGGGCCTCCACCATTTCAATCCTCCATCTCTCGATAGCAAGCTCACAAGCAAAAGGCAAGCTTGGGAAGAACACAAAAGTGCTCCAAGGGACAAAGGGATGCAGACTCATGCATAAGTTCCGGAAACAATGGACTATAGTTTCATTGCTCTCAATTCTCTCTTATGCCTTCAATGTACCAAGGGGTTCCTTATATAGCTTTTCAAAGGGGTAATGAAAGGTTGAATCCGAGTGATCTCAAGGAATATGGAAGGATAGGAGTCAAATGAGTCGGATCCATGTCAAGGAAAACTCCAAAAGGATTTGGATTATTTACACATCTCGATGTACGTGGGTATATGGCTCAAACCCGTGTATGTACGCGCTTATAAGGTTAAAAGTCACGTATAGCATTTTTCATGTGTTTTTAGGGATGATCAAGGAAACATCAAAGGACAAAAGGTGGTCCATAGGGTCTCAGGAGTCTGCAGCGGGACAGGGGAAGGCCATACAAAGTGTGATTCACCTAGAGTGGTGAAATATGCTATAACAATTGTCGATCAATCCCACTCTTCCTTTGGAGAGCGAAGTGTTTTCTAGTCACATTTTATTCACTGCTAGTTCAGAACTTACTGAACAAGGGGGCATTGAACTTGCTTTGGATGACCCCCCACCAAGCTCTCGAATTTCTTCCTTTGATTGGGATAGCCTAGTTGAGTCGCGCCTTCCTTTCGATGCACCTTTCCAGATAAATCTCAAAGTTGGACAATACACTATTTCTTGTTGTAATGTTGATGAAGGAGCCTTATTTAGTATCTTGTCCGCTCATGCTTGGTGAGGCATGGGATCTCCCAACCTTGTGTCGAATACTAGTCATTTACTAGCGTTTGATAGAAGAACTAGTATAGCCTTGCAAATTATTTCTCAAACACTTGTTACTTTTGGTGGGAAGACCTTCTTAGTTGACTTCATGGTGATAGAAGACCCCTTTGAATTCAATATTCTCCTTGAAAGTGATTATGTATATGCCATGCAAGCTGTGGTTTCAACATTCTTTCATGTGATGTACTTTAATCATGGCGAATAAATTGTCACTATCGATCAGTTGGATTTTGTTGATCCATATCCTAACCCAACTAGAGACCAGGTATTTCCTTTATTGATTCCCATTGTTTCTATAGACACTACCCTTCCATAGGTGATCTATGTGGCCTCACGTCCTTTGTGTTCAATTTCTACTTAGAAGAAACCTCTATTTTCATACTTACCTTCTCGGGAGATGGTCCCAGCAGTTGACCAAGTAAGTCATCCTATACAGACTATGGAGCCTTCTCTCCACTCTGTCCATCAATTTGAAAGTTTAGACATGTGTCCTATCTCGAATTATCTTCTTCCTTTGGATGAAGTCTTCCTAGAGTCTTTGATACAGTATGACCTTCTGTTGGATGTTGGTTTAGTTTTGACTAAATCTAACCCATATTTTCTTAGTAAGCCTGATATTTCCATGGATCAGTTTTCTTATGTTGGTATTTTTTATTCTTTGGACTCTCCGTTCGAACAACAAGTCAGTGATCCTGATGAGTTTGATTTTTCTTATGAATTTTTCAACTCCTGTGATACTCAGTTTGTTCCTGCAAACTCTATCTCCCTTGTTGACTTTTTCTTTTCTTATGAGGTTTATCTTATGGATTATAAATCCTTAGGCCTTGGCACAATAGATTCCTCTTTGGTTGACTCTATCTTGACTACGCCTTATTGCACTTGGAAATCTCACACTGTTTGACGGCCTTCAAAAGAATTACATGTTCCCTGTTAACCTCCCAGAAAACCTGGTCTGGGTAACCTTGACCACCTTTTTCCCTGACCTCGAAGGGACGACGCTCCTTTTTGTTTTCCACAGAGCATCGATGACACCTGCCTTAGTTGAGAAAAAGGCTCTGATTTCCCTCTTTCTTGGAAAAAATCCCATATCGACGCTTTGTCCATTTTAGATAAAAGCATTGATGGTCAGTTGAAAGGAAAAAAAGAAGTTTCTAGAAGTTTTCGTACGGAATCCTTCGTGGAATTAGTTCCTATATGCTTGGGAGAGGTGGAATTCACCTCCCTCACCTATAGGGATCTCATTCTATCCTTTTGTAAAGTCATCCTATGGGTTCTAGGCCTATAAATGAAGCCTTCATGAGGAGAGTGGGGGAGGCCAGAAAAACAATCCTTATGCTACTAGTTTGAAGTCTGAATCAGAGGAAAAGTAGAGGTAGCTTGTGTTTGGAGAGGTATTCATATTCATAGGATATTGTAGACATTCTTGATTGAGATAGAAGCCATTGACATCAAGGATTTTGGTTGTAATTCTTTCTCATCCATATATTAATACAAAGACATTTCCCTTTCCTATATTTGATTGTTGTGTTTTTAATTAAATATTACTGGACTCCTTGATCATGAATATGGATATTCAATTATCATGATGCTCTCATATTTTTTTTCTGTCTTGTGATCTATTCTACAGGTATTGGACCATTGCATGGAATTTCTGGACAGAAGACAAACAGATCCAAGGTTGAGGTATAATAGTTTTATGTTAATTGATTTGATTATTCAAGGAAATGTTATGTTGCTTTATCTTTTTGTTCTGTAGTTGTGTATTACATTGCAAAGGAACAAGCAGTGTCAGCACTAGTTGAGAATTCCTATAAACAAAATTGGTGAATCCGTTGGGGATAGCATAATCCAGTCATATCTGGGGAAGATCTAGTCAGATCTGGTGCAGATCCAGTCAGATATACAAACTTCGGTAACCATCCCATCTATGAAAGTGATCTCTCCCCTTTTCAGCTATTTCAGTTGTAAGGTAAGTTATCTATATTATTCTCTCTATATTTTTCCTCTATTCTGAGTAATTTTTACACTCCTTTCAGTGTGCTTAGTCTTTCTAGTTTCTCGTGCAGGCTCTTAGCTTTTTTAGTGCACTGTTCAACGACACCTTTCTCTTTGATTGATAGTGCGTTGACCTATTCCAGGACTCATTTTATCCTTTTGGTAGAATCAATGACACCACCTTCTCTATTGAATGATAAAGCACAGATGACGCCTTTCTGTAGAATTCTAGGAGTGCCATAGCACCCTAGAACACTTTGGTGCAGTGCCTTTCAGTGCGCCGAGGTAGGTCTTCAAAAACTGCCTGTCCTGAAATTTTTGTTAAAAAATTGTAAGTTGTCCTTTTTCTTTGAAATTTGTTAGTGTGGTTTTGCTCACCTAATTGCTTGATGTCTGAATTACTAGCTTTTCATGGGTCTGATTCTCTATTTGAGCTCAAATCCAAAAATGTCAATCTTTTGCATTGTCATAAACGAAATTGGAAACATAGTTTGATCTTGGTTTTTTAGTGAAGTGTCTGAAAATTTCCTTTTGAAAAGAAAGACTATAGCCTCTTCCTAGAATATTAGTTTCTTTTGTAGAAAATACTGCTTTGTGTGCCTCATATTTTTTATAAAAATACACAAATAATCATTTATTTTTCTCTTCTTTATGCTTGCGAAAATTGTTTGTTTTTTCAATTGCATGAGTGATTAGAAAGATAAGTCTTTTTGACATTGTAGTAAAAATCAGTTTTGCATGCACATTAGAGGCTTAGTTTTCTTTCTGTCATTTTCAGAAACTTTAGAGTGCTTGTTTGAAAGAGTTTTTTTGTTTTGAAAGGAATTCCTTTGCATATCTTTAATGGATCTTGTTTTGTTGTTGAAAACAACTTTCTTATGGTATATTGTTGAAAAGAAAAGAAAAAGGTTTCTTCCTTACACTATTATCTCTCATTGAATTCAAAAAGTGCATCTACATCTAGATTAATTTGAATCATTAGAGATAACATTCCACAAACATTCACCTAATCGTCCAGATAAAATTATCGGTAGCTTTAGGTCTAAAAATTGTATAGAAATTTGAGTGATAGGTTAGTGACATGTTCGTGCGTTGTTAAGCATAGGAGTTGTCATTATTTGTCTGCACTACAACCTGGGACTCATACGGTTCTTCCATGTACCGTCAGTATATCGAACGGCCTTTCACGTACCCTTCAGGTATATAGAAAGGTACTTCACGTACTCAATTGTATATCAGAAGGCCCCTTGTGAACTATTGTGCATTAGAAAACACTACTACCGATTCGAGCTCCCCTGTACCTTGCATATATTGGGAGACCCTACTAGGATACCTTGACCATATGAGAAAATCCCTTTGGTTGGTTGTGTGGAGCAATACACCAAAAAAACATTCAGGGAGACTACTACGCACGTACCTGTGAGGTATATCGTGAGTTGCACCTACTTGAAAACCCTAGTGAGAGACCGACTATTCTGAACCCATCCTATCATTTAAGTCTGCTTGTGACCTTTAGCTCTGCATAGGTTTTTCTTGTGTGTTTTTATCCTTTTTTGACCTATATTAGGTAACTTCGGCCACCACCATGGCTGAGAAACTTGCGAGACGTCAATCTCATAGATTGTGGGTTTTATCTCCTGACTCTCCTCCTACTGTGGAAGGACAAGAATGAATAACCATTTCACAACCAGTTTCTACTAATGTTCTTATAGGAACTACCTTAGCTAGTGAAACCAGAGAAGATTTCACTATTTACACAAATCCTTTGGTTCAATTGCCTCCTGTAGCCGATGTTTAGGCACATCCACCTTTGGAGGGCCATGTCAATACTCCTGCCGGACCAGATTATGGCTCGGATGCTCCTTTTTGGAGGACTTCTATGGGCCAAGCTATTGCTGAATTCAAGGTTATTGGACCTTCACCAGGGAACCCTCCTTTGGGAGAGGAGGAACATAGAAGAATTAATGCATCTCTCAATCAGGCTACTAACTTTTTAGAGAGAGTATAAAGAATCATTCCTCCACTTGTGTCTCGTTATGAAACTATGTCAGATCATTTACCCCGTAATACGCACCCATGGCCTGAAGAGTATTATTCACTAGCTCAAATTTTAGGTCCTATTGAAGAAGTTCAATTTAAAGGTAATCCAGGTAGAAATAACAATCCTACAGTCTCACATCCTATCCCCATTACTAGGCCTTCCATACCAGTCATGGTTGGGGGGAAATCCACATATCAAGTTATGTCAGCACATTCTAATGCTAGGGGGAAACCCCTGGCATGATTTACGTCATTTGTTAGTGGAATTATTGCTAGTTAAGAACAAGTTGTAGCTATAGCACAACCTATAGTAGGCATCCCTCCTACTAATACCAATTTTGTTCACCCTGCATCCATTTCAGGCCAACCCTTAGGGGTGCAACCTGTCAATAACCCAGCTTCTTGGGGATATACTTATCCAGGAACTCAACCACCTACAATCAATCAAGTTTACCAACAACCCCCGCTGTCGACTATTTATCCTACAATTCCCTACCCTAGGAATGCTTTTGTACCTTGGGAACAACCAAATTTGTCAAATGTCCCGTTATATGGAGGAGCTTTTGTTAATACTGTTGGAGGATACGGTGGACCCCCCATGGAGGACCACTTAGAGGACCTGGTTGACTCAGAGGACTTGGAGATCCTGGAGGTCTTGGAGGATCTAGTGGAACATTTGGAGGACCACCACCTAGAGGCCCAACACCACCACCTAGAGGTGGAGGACCACCACCATCACCCCATGGAGGACCACCACTACTACCTTCTGAAGGTCCCCCTACCTCAAGCGGCCCACCTCCTTATGGAAATTCTAGAAATCAACAACCTTTTCAACAAACTTCAGGGGCATCATCCATACCCATATATCAATTGACATATGGTCCTACTAGTCAGCAAATGCCATATCAGTACTACCAGTATCCACAACCAAAACAACAACTACCATTTATGGTTACTTTAGATCTGCTAGACTTGTCAAGATTGATAAATGACCCGATCCATCATGACCCCTCTTGGCCTTCCATTCCTATAAAGATGCCTTCAGATATACGCAAGTTTGATGGTAAACCCAGTGAAGATCCGAAAAAACATGTGATGACATTTCACTTATGGTGTTCATCCAATTCTTTGATGGAGGGTTCAATTCATCTAAGGATTTTTCAAAGAACCCTCACTGGTATTTCTGCAAAGTGGTATATCAAGTTACCACAACACTCTTTTTGGGACTTCAATGCTTTAGCAATGGTGTTTTTAACACACTTTCAATTCCCAATCCGATATGAAATAGGTACAGACCTTTTGAATTTGCTTCGATAAAATACATCCAACCACATCTTTGATCATATCCATGAATGGAGACAAAGACGAAGGTTAATTAAGGCCCCCATTCCTGATCAGTTGCTCTCTGATTGGTTTACAAAGTATTTACTTCCACCTATTGCTAGAGATGTTTCCATGGGAGGCAATGTTACTAAGGAACCAGCTATTAGCCACGCTCAGTACCTAGACTTGGTTTACTCCTAGTCAGGTACTATGTATGATCTAATTCCCCATGCACATCGACCTACAACTGATCCATCAAGACCCACAGCTGAACCACCTACTGATGGCATCCTTGGTTCAGTTCAAATGAAAATGATGACAAAGCCTTCCAAGAAACAAAATCAAGTTGCCACTTCATCAAATCAACCAACACCATATACCAAACCTGTACCCTCTCCTGTTACTTCCACTGAAGTAAATGTGATCCAATCAAATTAATATTCAAGTGGAAAGAAGAAAGGAAAAAATAAATCTAAAAAACCTAATAACCAACAAGAAGGAAACAAAACACAGAACTTAGATGTTGATTCAAAAGGTAAGTGAAAGGTAAAATTTCCTTGTTTAATATGCAGAGGTGACCATTTTGCCAAAGAATGTCCTTGTCCTTAGGAATTTAGTAAATTTTTGAAAACTTCACCCACCCCAGCAGTCTTGAAAGACCCTTTCCCTTCCCAACAACAGTTAATCGATCATAAGTCCCTAAATGAAACTTCCTCCTCCACTGATGAAGTTCACATGATGTCTAGTGAAACAGTTAATTTAAATACAAGAGCACATAGTTATGAACCTCCTCCAGAAAAGAAACCTAATGATACTCCATCTAAATAACCCTCAACTTCCACAATTCCTCCTAATAATGGTCTTCATATTGAAAAACCTATACCAGAAGCAATTTTCTGTCCACCAAAGGGTACTCTACGTAAGTCCATAATCAACCATAATGCTCATGCCGCCCAATATTATAATATTGTTGAAGATTTGGCTTAGGCACCCTACGCTATGTCGGCTTTAGAGGTACTTCAAACATGCCCAACTCAACGAAAAAATTTGCTTACTGCCCTTGGAGCTATGGATCTTGAGAATAGTAATATCATCACTTTCAAACTTGATGATTTCAAGATGAGACTCTCACATTAGTTATCTTTCCATATCGCTACCAAGATTGCTTGAAAAACTATTCGTCATACTATTTTGGATGAGGGGGCCTCTACATCAATTATGTCTTTATCTTGCTGGAGAGTCATTGGTTCTACGGAAATCAAGCATTCACCTACCACTCTTAAGGCTTTTGATGGTCACAAATTTCAACCCTATGGATTACTACTTGCCATCCATGTTGAACTTGGGAGCAAGTCAGTCTCCATTCATATTGAATTCATTGACACTCCTTTGGATTACAACTTACTCCTAGGTCGTAACTAGTTTTTTGCTATGCAAGCCGTAGCCTCGACCATTTTTCGGATCGTCTAGTTCCCATTCCAAGGAAATATTGTTCCTATTGATGAGTTAGATTTCATCACACCTAGTGCCATTACAAATGATGAAAATAATGTTTCGCTCCTGAATACCCCACAATATAAGGACATTGGAGTAGGTGTTATCAAAGATTCTTCATCAATGTGAGTCTTTCCCTCATCTGATCCTCCTCTTGCTTCGCAATCTACATCCATTAACATGAATTCTACCTCTCATATAGACAAAGGAAAATAAATTGTTGATGAATCCACATCCTTTTCCCTTTTCAAAGAAATTTACAATGCCATCCAAGCTACCAGTGATTCCCCCACCAATGACCATTTGTTGGTAGCCTCAGACCGCTATCACATGCCATACTAGCTAGAAAACCCCTCCCCATCTCTAGATTATCTTTCACACACACTTCCTACAGACAAATCTATTATGGAATTTATGTCATTAGACGAGATGCCTTGGGAATATTATCACCACATATATTCTTTCCTTCCCCCTTGCCATATGGTATAAGACCACTTCACCTCCATAATTTCATCTGATATAGTCCTCAACCCTCAATCTCTGATCCTCACTCATAGTGTTGATTCTGAAGGAAACTTATGCAACATTACCAAGACTATACCCGTCGACATATCAATAAAACCGGGTGTTTTCGAGAACATTTTCATAGGACAGAACTCTTCCCTTGAAGAGATCCAAACATACACGACTCTTTTTAAAGAATTTCAAGATGTATTCGCATGGACGTATGAAGAAATTCCAGGGATTCATCCCTCTATCGTTGTCCATGAAATTAAAGCTTACCCTAATGCCAAGCCCATCTGCCAGAAACTCCGACAGGTTCATCCATGAAAAGCAGCTGCTATTAAATAAGAAGTTGAAAAACTTCTCAAGGCTGGTTTCATTTACCTCGTGCCACTAACTGAATGGGTGTCTAATATAGTCCCTGTGAACAAAAAGAAGGGTATTATTAGGGTTAGGGTTTGTATAAATTTTAGGGATTTGAACCGAGCTTTTCCAAAAGACAGCTTTCCCACTCCCTATATCGATCAAATAATCGATAACTATGCCAGAAGCATTATTTTTTCCTTCATGGATGGCTTTTCCAGCTATAATTAGATTGAGATTCTCCCGTCAGACCAACACAAGACGACATTCATTTTCCCTTAGGGGACTTTTCCTTATTGTAAACTACCTTTTGATTTAAAAAATGTTGGCGTGACATTCCAACGTGCCATGTAATATGCTTTTCATGACATTAAACATGTTGTGAAATCCTATCTAGATGACCTTCCTGCTTATTCTAAGCAGCGGGAGATTCATGTCAATCATCTAAGAGTTGTGTTTCTTCGTTGTCATCATTTTAATATTCATCTAAATCCCCATAATTTTTTTTTTTGTGTAGAATCTGGTCTAATTCTTGGTTTTATTGTTTCTAAATATGGCATCCGTATCGATCCTTTGAAAATTGAAGCTATCTTGGCTTCACCTAATCCCACCAATGTTACTGAAATCCAAAGCTTGCAAGGGAAGGAAAACTTTCTACGTCGTTTTGACTACAATTATGCAGAAAGGACACATGGTTTCATGAGGTTTCTCAAGAAAGATACCCCTTTTTTCAGGGATGGTTTTGTGCAACGTGCGTTTGATAATCTTAAACATGCAATTACCCATGAACCAGTGTTGCAACCACCAAATTATGCTAAGGACTATTCCTTGTATGTGGCTGCATTCTTGCCTACTATAGGCATGGTCCTTGTTAAAACAGATGAACACGACCAAGAACATGTGATTTATTACGCTAGTAAGATTCTTCTCGACTCTAAAACTCGATATTCACATGTGGAGAAACTTTCTCTGGCCATGGTCATCGCGGTCCAGAAGTTCTGTCATTATATTTTGCTCCGCAGCATCACTATTTACATGGATTCCAAACCCATGTACTACGTTCTTACACGTCAAGCGCTTGGGGAAAATACTTACGTTGGATCATAATTCTCCACGAGTTTGAGCTAGAATTCACCAAAAGTACTTCCAAGAAGTCCCTCATTTTTGCAGAGCTTATATGTGACCTTCCCCATACTACTGAGACTATAGAACCCTTTGAATCATTGCTCGATGAATCATTGTTTCTCATTACTACGACTGATCCATAGTATGGAGATATCATTTTGTATCTCCAAACCTTACGATACCAACCTTCTGCCTCTAGAGATGAATGTCGTCACATTCGCCACCAGGCCAAAAGCTATCTCATTCTGAATGATACCATATATCGCTGTGGTGTTGAATATATCTTATGACATTTCCTTACACATGAAGAGACTGAGATCGTCCTGAATGATTTCCATGCTCGAGCTTGTGGTGGTCATCTATCTGGGTTGGCTACTGCCCAGAAAATCTTGCGTGCTGGGTATTTCTAGCCTTTTGTTTTCAAAGATTGTATTGAAATAGTCAAGAAATTCACACCATGTCAAATTTTTACTTCCAAGAAACACACACATCCAGCTCCGCTTCATCCAGTTGTAGCAGTTGGCCCCTTTGCCAAATGGGGCATAGACTTCGTGCACTATCGACCTACCTCAGCCGGGGGGCATGGCTACATCATTGTGGCTGTGGACTATTTTACAAAATGGGATGAGGCAATGCCCACATATGCCGAAGATGGTAAAACAGCTACATTATTCTTATTTAACCATATCATTGTGAGATTCTGGATTCCTAGGGCCATTATGACCGACCATGGGTCACATTTTCAAAAACATTGATGGCAGATCTTAGTGTAAAATTAGGATTTAATCATGATAACTCTACACCATACTATCCTCAGGCCAATGGCTAGGTTGAGGCAATAAACAAAGTATTAAAAACAATGCTTCAGTGGATGGTGTTGATGTAATTGTAACTTCGAAATGTATTCATCCATATATCTTATGTATTGTACCCCGATGTTTATTCTGGGATGTGTCTGTAATGTATTTGAGTCATGTCATACCCCAATGTTTATTCTAGGAAGTTTCTATAATGTAAACAAGTCATGTCAAGTCATTGTGGGTAACCCTCCTATTTGTTAAGGGTTAAAGTCCCCATAGTTTTGGGGCCCTAGGGTTATTAGATTATCCTAGAGAATTCAACCCTAGGTGAGTCATTGTAAGTCAGGGCAATATTCCCCACCATTATGTTAAGGATAACCCTCCTTGTTGGTCGGAGGAGGAAAAGTCCCCACAAGTTGTGGGGCACTAGGGTTATTAGACACTCCTAGAGAGTTTGGCTCTAGTAAGTAATTGTTAAGTGAGGCTGACATGTTGGAGTGGGTTTCAAGTGAATGAAAGAATATAAATAGAGAGTGAGCCTCTCTATTTATCACACACACACTCATTCATTGGGGTGCATGAGTGAGAGGAGAAGTTACTGGAACAAGAGAGATACTATTGCTATCAGGAGATCATCTTTATGTTTTTGGGTTTTACTTTTGGTGCTGATTCTATCTCTGAGGAAGTTGCAGGGTTTTCTCCTATATGGTTTCCCTGAGGAAAATTATTTGTGTCTCTTGTCTCTTGTGTTTTATTGCTGTGCATGTTATTCTCTCAGTTAAAGATTCTAAGATCATAATGCTAGCTTGAATGATAAAAATCTAACATGGTATCAGAGCTAACCTGAGAAGAAGACATTATGTAGTTGTAGAAGCTAGGGATTCTTACGTTTTGGGTCTCTCTCCACAATCCATCAGAAAAAGTATGCTAGGTTGACTCTCCATTGAAGGGCACATCTTTCTGTCGAAGTGGAATTCATTTCCAAGCATTTCAAGTTTTCGGTGCGGGAAATTAGGGCTTCTTACAAAAGAGGAATTTTTTACTGCGCCCAGCATGGGATTTCTCTCCTCATCAAAATCAAATTTTAAAGACCTGGATCAATATTTTTGGTTGGGTATAAATCCAGTAAAGTCAAACCCTAGTTTGACCACGAGCTGAAAAAACCCTAAAATACTTAAACTGATACGCTTTGGTAAATTCACTATATCTCTGGATTGGCGAAGGATTAGGAGCTAAAAATTTCAAAGGACGATGATAAAATTCTTATTTACAATGTATCCAAAATTCAGCCTTAGATTCTTTATATTCTGGGATATATGATCCCTCTAAGTTAGGTTTCCAGTCTCTTCCAGAATTCATCCCTAAACAGGACACCTGGGGAGAATTGCTATATCTTGGGATACAAAGGTCCAAATTAAATTTATGAAAATTTTCCATAAATTTCATGGACTATGCTTTTTTTGGTCTGAGTTTCATACCTAGAAGATGAAACAGTGACACGTGGAAGTCCATACAACTTCGATCTGCTGAACAGTCCTGTAATAGGTCACCTTGGGAAAATGATCATAAGTCCCAATTGGTGAAACAAATTCTGATGAAACCTATGGTGTTGGAACAGGAACATGCGAGGATACCTTAGTGAGAAGTGTTAGACATAGAGGAGTATTAATTTCAGATATACCACTGAAATAGTAACAAGCATTTCTGCAGAAGAAATTGGAAAACTAGGGCTTCCTGTTCCAGGAGCTTCCCTCCACTGTTTTCAGAAAAGGAGTACATTGGAAAGCTCAATTTGAAGATATATATATTTCTATCCAATCATATCTGAAATATTCCATGTTTTGAAAATTATGTTTTCTCTAACAAACCTTAGATCAACGAGCTCCGGAACCAGGACGGTCGACACCTCAAATCGGTAAGATCTAATCTTTTGCTATTTGCATTTGAGGTTCTCATTTCAAAGTGATATATCACACCAGCTTGATGATAAGCTTGGTGAAGTTGACAACTTCCAAGCATGGAGGTATTTGATCTATCTAAAGAAAATGAATTGGACACCTACATGAGTAGAGAGGTTCCAGTTCCATACGGAGATGAGGCTAAAAGCCTTACACTAGAAGAACTTGGTCAAGGCCAAGAAGATCAATGTTGATTCAATCACGGATCACATTGTACCATAAGTGTCTTCCCTAAAGACACTAAAGACGTTTTATTACTTGACCAAGCTATTTGAAAGGAAGAACATAAATCAGAATATGACTTTGAGAAAATAGTTGAAGAATGTGAAGATCCAGAATGCAGAGACCATACAGTCATACTTTACGGGGGTCTCTCAAATTAGAGAACAACTTGAAGTGGTAGAAGAAGAAGTGGAGAATGCAGAAGTGGTGATAACCACCTTGAATGACCTCCTAGGATCATGGGATTCATTCATTCGAAGAATTTGTGCTAGAAGGAAGTGATTAATTTCAGCAGACTCTGGGAAGAGCACACACAAGAAGAAGCTCAACTAATAATAAGAGAAAAGAAGATGGGAGCAACTGAAGATCAAGCTCCCACCATGCAAAGAAGATCCCTCAAGTGATGAGGAATATGAAGAACTAAACTCTTGAAGAACCTCTTATCCACCTTAGCATTTGGATAAGAAATGATGCTATTATGAATGAAAGAAGACGATGAAGCTGAAGGCTCAAGAAGGAGTCTACCCACAAAACAAATAAATACAAGTATTCAATTGTCATTTCATGATATTGTTTCTGTATGCATTTGTTTATATTCAGTTGATGTATTATACATGATAGGATGTTTGAATTAATGGTAGTATACTACTAATATGCATGTGATGGGTAAGTAGCTCATGGTGCTATACAACTCTCCATTGCTACTTATCTAGAATGAAACCTCTTTGCTAACATATTGGATTAGTGCACAATCTCAATGTTGTCCTGGTAGAGATGGAAGGAATCTAAAAAGTTTCTATGAGATATGGATGAATGTTGTATTGGATAAATTAGTTGCAAGAATATTCCTTATAAAATGTTTCTAACCATACAAATGCATTTGACTTGTAGGAAAGATCGCATACATAATCACCTACAAGAAAATAAGAATGAGACTTGTTCCGAAGAACAAGTGATGACAGTTCAAGATGAAGAATAATATGATGAATGCAACGACATCATTGATGTAGAACCTTCAAGCTATGAAGAAGTAACCAAGAAGAAAGGGAAGACCAGTTCAAGAAGAATGATGTCTAGGATGCAGTATCGATACATGAAGGAAAGTTCATAATTCCATCATGTAGTAGATGGAAACATCGTGGGATACAAGGAAATATTCGTAACACGATGCTTCTCATAAAAATAAGGCATAGACTACGAAGAGACATGATGAGATTGATGAATATCTTAAAATTTCCTAGAAGGTTGAAGATGAAAGTCTATACACTAGATGGATACATAGAATAATAGTAGCATAGGAAGCTACTTGTAACTCTGGTACAAAATGTTTCAGTGCATAGAGTACGGAAGACAAAGGGAGTATGATGCTCTGCTTCAGAGGGAGTGACTACAGAATATCCCGAGGTTTGACATGGTATGACAGGATGGAAAGATTACTAATGAATATAGGATTTAATGAGAGTAAAACAAATTCCAACCTTTGCTTCAAGGTTGAAGGCTGAAGATCAGTGATGCTCCTGTTACATGACTTGTTCCTGACAGAAAAGAGGAACTCATTAAAGTTGCAAGAAGGAGACTTGCTGCCAAGTTTGAGATGAAGGACTTGGATAGGATGGCATGGAGGTGTGGCAGAATATCCTTGGGATAAGGGAAGTATGTAGTAGAGATCCCGAAGAGGTTCAGGATAATGGACTGCAAGGCCATGACCACACCTATGGCATCGAACATGAAGCTATTGAGTGATGCTTCATAAGAAACGGTTGATGCTATGATGTATCATCAGATGATTGGGTCCTTGATATACCTGACGAATATGAGACCAGATATTTTCTTTGTAGTGAACACCTTCACTTGATTGCTGTAAAGAATATTCTAAGGTACCTTAAGGGTACAATTGATTATGGGCTCTAGTATGAGACGAATCGGAAGATTAACTTGGAAGGTTATGTTGATGCAGATTGGGCAAGCAATGCCATCGATAGGAAGAGCAATTCAAGGTGTTTCTTCAGTATGGGATCAGGTGCGATCTCTTGGTTTAGCAGGAAGCAATCCTGTGTGGCACTGAGTACAACTGATGTATAGTATGGTGTAGCTTGTTCAGCTAGTTATGAGGTAGTATGGCTGAGGAAGATACTATCTGATTTATTTGATCTCCAGATGGATGCTACTTGTATACATTGTGACAACTAGAGTTGTGTGAAGTTGTCAGAGAACTCAGTGTTCCATGAAAAGTCAAAGAATATCGATATAAAGTATCACTAAATCAGATATATGGTGCAGAGAGAATCAGTGAAGCTCCACTATGTTGCGACAGATGAACATATAGCTGATATGTTGAAGAAGCCATTAGCCAGAGTGAAGTTTGAGTACTTCATGGAGAATCTTAGTGTTCTCCAAATCGAGGTTCCTTCCAACGGGAAGTGATGAGTCCATGATCCATTCTGACATGGTGAGAGGATTGGTTCCTTCCATGGTCATATGTAAGAGATGATCCATTCTGTCATGGTGAGAGGATTGGTTCCTTCCATGTCAGATATGAGTGCTGAGCCATTTTGATATGACTGTAGGATTGGTTCCTACATGATCAGATAAAAGGGTTGTTTCCATTCTTGGAATGGAGGTGCCTAGTCAGTTACCAAGAATACTCAGTCTAGGATTGAGGTCCTTTCTGATATGACTGTAAGATATAGTATTACATGATCATATGTGAGCACAAGGCCATTCTGATGTGATTGAGGGTTTGGTTCCCACTTGATCAGATATAAGGGCTGATGCCATTCTCTGGGAGAATGGAGGCACCTGGTCAGTTACCAAGAAAGCTCAGTCTAGGAATGAGGGCCCTTTTGATGTGACTGTAGGATTGGTTCCTAAATGATCAGATGTGAGTGCAGAGCCCTTCTGACATGCATGCTAGATTGGTTCCTTGCATGGGAAGATGTAAGTGCAGATCCCTTCTGACATGCATGCTGGATTGGTTCCTCACATGGGAAGATGTAAGTGCAGAGCCCTTTTGAACATGTATGTTGGATTGGTTCCTCGCATGGTCGAATGTAAGTGTAGAGCCTTTTTGACATGTATGTTGGATTGGTTCCTTGCATGGTTAAATGTAAGTGCAGAGCCTTTCTAACATGAATGCTGGATTGGTTCCTCTCATGGTCAGATGTGAGTGCCAAGCCTTTCTGAAAGGGTTGTGGGATGTGTTCCCACATGGTTAGATGTGAGTGCTGGGCGTGCCTTTCTGATATGATTATAGGATTGGTTCCTACATGATTATATATAAGTGTTGGGTGGGCCATTCTGACTTAGGGTCAGATATAAGCGCTAAAGAAGCCCTGCATGGAGGCTAGGCCTACAACTAGCATGAAAAAGGGATGGCTTTGTATAACTTCCTGTGACGAGAAGAATCATGAGATAGCACCCATGATGATGATGATCCAGTAGTGATGATCCAGATCGAGTGATGATCTAGATCCAGTGATGATGATCCAGATTGAGTGATGATCTAGATCCAGTGATGATGATCCAGATTGAGTGATGATTCAGATCTAGATGAAGATGACTTGAATATTAAGATGATGAGAACTCAATGATGATCCAGATGATACAGAGAAGAAGACTTGTGCTGATAAATTGTGTCGAGAGAATACCTTCCTAGTTAAGAGGGAGTGTTGATGTAATTGTAAATTTGGAATGTATTCATTTGTATATCTTATGTATTATACCCCGATGTTTATTTTTGGATGTGTCTGTAATGTATTGAGTCATGCCATACCCCTATGTTTATTTTGGGAAGTTTCTATAATGTAAACAAGTCATGTCAAGTCATTATGGGTAACCCTCCTATTTATCAAGGGTTAAAGTCCCCATAGTTATGGGGCCCTAAGGTTATTAGACTATCCTAGAGAAGTCAACCCTAGGTGAGTCATTGTAATTCAGGGCAATAGTCCCCACCATTCTGTTAAGGATAACCCTCCTTGTTGGTCAGAGGAGGCAAAATCCCCACAAGTTGTGGGGCACTAGGGTTATTAAACACTCCTCGGATGTCGACTCTAGTAAGTAATTGTTAAGTGAGGCTGACATGTTGGAGTGGGTTTCAAGTGAATGAAAGAATATAAATAGAGAGTGAGCCTCTCTATTTATCACACACACACTCATGCATTGGGGCACATGAGTAAGAGGAGAAGTTGCCGTGACAAGAGAGAGACTACTGCTATCGGGAGATCATCTTTATGTTTTCAGGTTTTACTTTTGGTGCTGATTCTATATTTGAGGAAGTTGTAGAGTTTTCTCTTTTATGGTTTCCCCGAGGAAAATTATTTGTGCATGTTATTCTCTCAGTTAAATATCCTAAGATCATAATGCTAGCTTGAATGATAAAAATCTAACACATGGTAGGGCAAGCCAAGTCAAACTGTAATTTACAGCTTTTTTCTGCACTTTGGGCCTAGAGGACTACTATCAAAACATCCACCAGTTTTATGCCTTTCCAATTATTATATGGATTGGAAGCTACCCTCCCTATAGAATGTGAAATCCATTCTTTAAAATTGGTTGTGGAACTATTACCCAACACTACCATAGATGAAAAAAGACTCATGTACCTAAATAAACTTGATGAAACTCTACGTGATGTTTCCTTAGCTAACGAGGAGCATAAACGAAGAATGAAAGTCCAATATGACAGGAGTGTTCAACCCCATTCCTTCAATGAAGGAGATATGGTATTCACCTACGACCAGAATCATGACAAACTGCAGGCAGGTAAATTCAAGTCTATGTGGCATGGGCACTATATTGTTGGTCGTGTTTTAGAAAAGGGGCATATGAAATTGTTGATTACGATGGGGTACCTTTGGGAGAGCCTCGAAATGGGATCTACCTTAAAATATACTATGCCTAGGTCATATGGAATAGAGTCTTTGTACATATTGTTTATAGTTTGTTGTGTGTCTCAATATTTGAGAGGTGTGTCTTTTGTGTGATTTGAAATGTGTTTTTCATAGAACCCTACTTATACATGTCTTTTTATGATGGATAGATGACTTCCTACATTGGTTTTGCCGATGGTGCTCATCGATACACACTTAATCTTGCATCAGCATCTTGGGTACAGTACTCTCCTACAAGTGATCCGGTGAGTTCAGGGGGTGTTCTTTTGGGTCCCTCCACCAATAATTTGGTGAAATACCAAGCCTTGGTTGGATTATTGACAGAAGCCCTATATTTTGATGTAAGAGAAATTAGGGTTTATCTAGATTCTGAATTGGTTTTCCAACAACTTAATCGAGTCTACACCATTAGGAATTCCTCACTTCTTCTTAATTTTTGAAGAGTTAGATTGTTAGAGAGGTCTTTTGAGTAGGTCACGTATTATCACATTCCAAGACATTTAAATGCTGTGGCATATTCCTTAGCTAACTATGTCTTAGATTGGAATATTGCTCATACTTAAAAATCCATTTGAAACATAAAAACACATGAAATTCATAAGTAGATAAATCAACCCACACATCACATTTTACCACACACAACTGTAAATATGAAAATTTTGTTATATATATAAGAACTTGTAGCACCAAGATACAAAATTTGGGTTGAAGCATCTCTAGCTTTCAATGCCCATCCAGGACTGTAAAAAGTTCAAGATATACATAATACATAGGGCAAAATATGAAGCTTCGAAACTTTCAGTTATACATATACAAAAAATGGAAGTCATGGCAGAATAATCCTCATGATTCTCATGGTAGCATGCAATAGCCTAGGTCACTCAATAGAGTAGCCTAGAAAACCATCTAAAGACACCTGCAGTATGGCGCTGATAACACCTAGGTACCTCGTCTATAGTCATGTCAGGAATACCCATATTCAAGTGCTGTAGTTTATTCTCAATATCTCCGATCTCTTCATCATCCTTGGAGTGGTACAACATCATATCTTGAGTACCTGCTCGCCTAGCAATATGCGACATCCCAGATGTAGAGATAGATCCAATGTCTGCATGAATTTTTTTTATCTCAGAACTACGACAATAAAAATCAAATAAACAAAAAATTTAAAAAACATAAGTGGATAATGTCTTCTTACCTCGATCATCCCACACTTCCCCCTCAGGTAAGACTAGCTCCGGGTCATTTCAGAAATCTTCCCCCTCATAGGCATAGTCTTCCACATTAAGTAGCTGGTTCCTCAACCAGCGAAAGATCCCGGAACTATAAGTGACTTTAGGTCCTCCACCTCTGAGGAGAGACATAGATGTCACCCATGCAAGCATCCTCGGATCCTCAGGATCCAGTCTGGTAATAGTCACCTAGGGACTCATGTGAGGTACCTGCTGTAAGATGAAAGACACCACCACTCCTCCATAACCAAACTGCTTCAGTGTCCCTCTTTTGCATTTGTTTAGTTGACTCTTCAGACACACCAACATGCCTTCACACCAGTTGAAGACGGTGGGATCCATGCACTGCAAAGAATAAAGCATGTGAGATCTGTTGGTAATGTGGGAAGCCCTAATACCTTCCACCTTGCCAATGGTATATTCTACTATCCTCAAGGGGAGATCCAGTATAGATTTGATCTTTAGCTTTCCCTATTGGGATTTTGTACCCAATGAGCAATGTTGATCAGTGATATGATCTAAGGATCCTTCTCCCCCTCATGCTCTAGATATAACCATAGGGTTTCCCCTCATATATAAGTCAGTTAGGAATTAAATATCCTTGATCTCTATAGGCAAGAAGTGGACTCCTACCACAAAATTCTCTTGGTCAGAATCCCACATGTTTATGATGTACTCCAACAGCTGGACATGTGCTTTCATTCTTGGGATCCAGAAATACTTAAGAATCCCATAGTTCTGTAAATCCTCAATGGTGGCTGGGTCATTCACCACTTGGGCATCTGGCACTTCATGCTCCCTTTATTTCCAAATTACCATAGTATACCTGCAACATACCAATTTTGAAATTAGAAATTGTATCATGGAAAAAAAGAAAGAAAAATAAATGACATTATAAATTGCAAAACAAGGTTAGAAACATGAAAAATGATCTTTTGGGGTGGATTAGGGTTTTTTTTCTTTCTTTCTCCTTTCCTGTAGCACTGTTGGATTTTGTGCACATAGCACTGTGTCACTCTTACCCCTAGTGTGTAGAGCGTCGGGTGCTTGTCTGCTGTGGATAGAGCTTCATCGACGCTCCTATCCCAAGAAGATAGAGCGTCATTGGGGATGCATACTGATGGCCAAAAACCCTAAAAAATGAAAATTTCTTTCCCTCTGCTGTAGCTTAAAACCTCTATGGGGATGAGAAACACTCTATTCTACCTTTTCAAAAGAAAATCTACCTTATGTTTTGTCTTTTGAATCATTTAAAAAAAAAATTGGGAACTTTGAATTAAACAATGTAAAAGAAGAAAATGAAATTTATTGAACATGAAAAGAGGAAAGGACCAAGTGTTTACCTCTTCTATGGATTATGAAACGACAAGGAAGTCGAATGCCCTTACCAAATTTCCGGAGGAACTCTTGCTACCAAAGATAGATTCCAAAACTCACCCAATGGTAAAACAACAAGTGCTAAAAATAAATTACCTACCCTTCTATTTATAGAATGTTTGGAATTTTCAAAAATGTATTGTAATTTATTTTATTTTGAAATCCAAATTATTTTGGCAAAAGTGGGTTTTTATTTTTACTTTCTATAGTTTTGTAAAATGACTTTTGATAGTGTTTTTATAGTTTTTTCAGGTTAATAAGGGGTCATGGTTACATTTTGGGCTATTTTTGTCTTTTTCGAGCTTAGAGAAAAACAAAAAAGTACTGATCATTGTTTACACCTTTTACATGCTCATTAAAAATCCAATAGAAAGGTGTCGAGTATACTTTTTCTCTTTTTCAGACTTGTAAAAAATGGATTATGAAAAATAAACCTGCTCTGGGAGTTATATTTAAGCTCCTTTCAGTCTCCTCAAAACACAAAAATATTGCCAAGCAAAATTGTTACGTTCACGCTTGTAAGAGAATCAGAACGATTGACTAGTTGGGGGTAGGTTATTTCTTTTTCGGACCGACTGGCCTTATTTACTAAAAAGGACCATTTTTGGAGTCTTCTTAGTCATTTCAGACTCTCTAAACATGAAATGACGAATGAGTTTACTTCCATCGAACTCATAAAACAAACGATGAAAGACCCTATTTTGGGAACAAACCCCTCCTTTCTCAGGTTCGTGAAAAATATGAGAATGGAATCATCTCCTGGTGAGCTTCAACGAGTGTTTGTTACCCTCTTTGGACTCATAAAAATGAAAAGAGGCACTCACCTTTTGAGGTGGGGAAATTAAAGAAAAGGGGAATGGTTTTCATTTATTTATATGGCAGTACTCTACAGTCCATCTTTGAACATGGCACCTGTCTACATTTTCATATCTAAACAGTTGGGTTTTCAGCTTGTCTTTGAGTTGATCCACTTTTGTGAGTCAGCTGACTCCTTTGAGTCAATTCAAAGAATGCTTTGTAAAAATTTCTTGCATTACACTTGGATCTATTCTTGTTTAATTCAATGCTGCCAAGTCATGTGTCATGCCACCAAATTGTTCAAAGGATGTCTCTCCTAGAGTCAGTAACTTCACTTGCAATTAAAAGTCAGTCATGTATGAGTCAATTCTATCATTCCAAATCAACTTTTATTCCTAGTTTCATGTCACCGATGTGGGAATCATCATGGACCTCCTATGATAGAGTCTATTCCTATTGACTTCAGATCATTATCCAGGAATTACACCTAGAAACCTAGACAGTACCTTGGGCCTGCATGCCTCAATGGTAGGTTACCTCACTTTCAACATGAGTTTAGATCATTGGATATTGATTGAAATATCTCATCGAGTGTTCAACTTCAAGTCCTTTATTCACATTCGATGGTATGTACTGAGATACCTTTGGGATCATTGACATCAATGATGATCACCCTCGCACTTGTTAACAGTTTATATCATTGACTGGTAATAAAGTGGTTTCTACCATGTTTGACATCAAGAAATTGTAATCACATGGTTAGATTCATATCATTTGGAGACCGGGATGAAGACCGTGATTGGTTAGGATTTCTCATCATCATTGCGTATGCTCAAGTTGCATTTGGAGATCATTTAGAATCATGACACAGATCCACATTATATGTTTGGTGGCTATTTTTTATATCTGAAGTTGAGAGGCATAGCTCTACTTTGTATATCTTGTATCTATATCCTATTTCTCATATCAGTTACTCATGGATCTAAGGTGTATAATTGGTAGCCATGACATAGTCAGCATCATGGATCTGCAGTGTATTGGTCCACAACTATGATTGAGTTAGATAAAGTTAGTTACTGATCCTATATAAGTTTGTCTCTCTTTGCCTTTGTATCATACGGAAATCTTGCAAATTATTTAAACTATAACCTTCTTCTAGCTTCATACTTTGGGGGGCATTTTGTTCCACTTGGAATTATCACATTGCTTGATAGCCTTCAGAAGAATTTCATGTTTCTTGTTAACCTCCCAGAAAACCCAGCCTGGGTCACTTTGACCACCTTTTTCCCTGACCTAGAAGGGATGACGTTCCTTTGTGTTTTCCATAGAGCGTCAGCAAAGCCTGCCTTAGTTGAGAAAAAGGCGTCGATTTCCCACTTTTTTGGAAAAAATCCCAAATTGATGCTTTGTCTAGTTTAGCTAAAAGTGTTGATGGTTAGTTGAAAGGAAAAAAAAGAAGTTTCTAGAAGTTTCCATACGGAATCCTTCATGGAATTAGTTCCTATATTCCTGGGAGAGGTGGCATTCACCTCCCTCACCTATATGGATCTCATTCTGTCCTTTTGTCAAGTCATCCTATGGGTTCTAGGCCTATAAATGAAGCCTCCATGAGGAGAGTGGGGGAGGCCAGAAAAAAGCATCCTTATGCTGCTAGTTTGAAGTTTGAATCAGAGGAAAAGTAGAGGTAGCTTGTGTTTGGAGAGGTCTTCATAGTCATAGGATATTGTAGACATTCTTTATTGAGATAGAAGCCATCGACATTAAGGATTTTGGTTGTACTTCATTATCATCCATATATTAATACACAAACATTTCCCTTTCCTATATTTGATTGTTGTGTTTTTAATTAAATATTATTGGACTCCTTGATCACCAATATGGATATTCAATTATCATGATGCTCTCATATTTTTGTCTGTCTTGTGATCTATTCTACAGGTATTGGACCATTGCAGGGACTTTCCAGAGAGAAGAAAAATATATCCGAGGTTGATGTATAATAGTTTTATGTTAATTGATTTGATTATTCAAGGAAAGGTTATGTTGCTATGTCTTTTTGTTCTATAGTTGTGTTTTACATTGTAGAGGAGCAAGCATTTTCAGCACTGGTTGAGAATTCCTATAAACATGCCTTTTGTAGAAGATAACAAAGTCACATGTGTTTCTGCCAAAGTGACCTGCATTGGATCTTTTATTATGAATGTGATGTTGATGTCCTTGTTTCTTCAAAGACATTATTTTTAGTTGGATTCACAGCTGTTTACTGGCCTCGCCTTGTTGTTTAAGCCGTAACTCCATTTGCATGTACCCTGCTCGTGCTTATGAGCCTTAAGTTGACTTCCACGTTCTTAGCTCATTGTATAAGCCTTCATCTCTGTTATCATTGTCACTCAACCTTAGATAATTTTTCCTTTTCAACTTGACACCTTTTACCTTGAGGAGATGTTCCCTGAGTATCTTTATCTTGCTCGTGTTCCTTTCATTATGCATAGGTTTGTTCCTCGCGCTTGGAGCTAGTTTCTCCTACCTATGACACTCGTCTCCTCGCATTTAGAGCATTCTTTCTTCTCTCCTTTGAGGTCATTAAAAATATTAAGGAGGTCGCGAGTTGAATTTTCTCAACTTGTTAAAACTTCATGAGAAATATATCGAGTTTCTTTAGGCCCAGTTCTGACTCCTCAAAATAGACTTGGCTATCGAGTAAACTTGTCCATTCAGGATCGTTAAGAATATGTAAATGGGCATCCACATTGGTGGTAGGTTTTTGCTTTTTCGAACCATGTGGAATATTTACGAAAAAGGAGCACTCTCTTTTCTTTAGAATTGAGAAGAGTATTCTCAGGCATAGGTTTATCACTTTTCTGGACCTGAGGGACTAAATTTACGGAAAAGGAGCACCCAATATGAGCTTAAATTTCTCTTTTTTGTGCTCGAGATCCAAACATGAAAAATATTTCAAGCGTGATTTATGTCTTTGTCATGCTCACTAAAACCTAAAGAACAAAGAATTGAGTTTACTATTGTAAGCACCATTTCTCATAATGAAATGGATCTTTCCGAGTGATATTTCCTTCTTTCACACTCGTTAAACTCAGGCTATATGCTACTTTTGAACAAGCGTTGGGTAGGTGGTAATTTAACCTTTTTCGAACCTCCCCGGCTAAGTATGAAAAAGGTGCACTTTATTTCACTTGGGCTAAGAAATGTCTCCTCTTTATTTTTTTATATGCTTTCGGACTTAGGAGACTAAATTTATGAAAAAGCACCCCCCTAGAGTCTTCTTTGGAGTTTTCAGACTCTCTAAACTATGAAAACACCTTCGAGCATTCACTAATTCAGGGTCGTAAAATCCACGAATCAGTTCTTTATCAAGCATTCTTCTGTCTCTTCTTCGATCTTTCCAAAAATGAAGAAGGTATTGAGTTGGATTTCTTGGACTCGTTAAACCTTTACAAGAAAGAGGGAAGGGAAGTTCATTCACATGTTTTTTACGTCATGGAAACAAATCTTGTTTCCTTGAACAAAGCACCAGTTTTGAGTCTATCAACAGTTGGGTCCTATTATTTTGACCTTATCCCGATTCAAAGTTTTTACTCCTCCATCTAGTATATTTTCCAATTATATGGGGAATCTGTCAATGTGTCCTACATTGCAAATTTGTGTCACTAGTCCTTTTGTGTCAAAATATGCCTAAGTCAATTTTTTTTGTCATGCTCACTGTTCAAGGATTAAACCTTTTTCAACCATTCTATAGCATCCTTGACCTTTTCTGTCGTCCATTCCCTAGTATCAGTTCATTACATCATGTCTTCTGTGGTCCTTGTCGTGAAATTATGTACCAATTCCATATCCAATTAGTCTCTGAATTACCTTGTGTTGGATAATGGAGGATGCCTTAATTCCTTCCTTCCAATGGATCTCTTCCTATATACTACAACACATCTTTCTCTGGGAATGAGATTTAGAGTTTATGACAGTACCTTGGGGATTGTAGTCATCAGTGGAAATTTCCCTCGCTATTGGGTAGTGGGAATACCTTACTGTATCCTACTTGATGGATTCTTCAAGTGTTCGAATTCAAGTCCTTGTATTCAAACTTGTTAGAATGTACAAGGTACCTTGGGTACCATTTTCATAAATGGTGATTTCCCTCGCATTTGTTAAAGGTTCTCATCACTGACCGATAATCAAATGGTTTCCTCCATGTCCGACTTCAGCTCCCTTATTCTCATGGTTAGGATTCGTACCTTTTTGGGTGGTTTGGATTGAATACCTTTGGAAACACTAGCATCATCATGTTTTTTCTATCGCCCGAGTTGCACAAGACCTTGTCACACTTCATATGACATTTTGCTGAGACATAGATCCACCTTGTATTTTTGTGGCTATGATCGATTGTTGAGCATGGATCCACCTTGTTCATGTGTGGCCATGAATCCTTCAGATTTTATATGGCGCCTTTTTGCATATTGAGAAACCATGATAGTTTCATCAGTTATACATATGTTGGATATGCCTATATCTTTATTGCGATGATTTGTATTTCCCAGAGATCAGTTTTGTCTGACATTTATCTCTGTTTCAAGTACCTCTATTCGAGCCTTTTTGGATTCTCTACTCTCTCCATTCTCATTTGTTTCCTTTGTAATGTATTTCAGCTATCATCTTCTCCTCTAACCTCATACATTAGGGGGCATCTATTATAGCCCAAAATGACACATCTCTTCCTGTGACCACTTTCCCATGATTCCGTCACATGTCGACACTTCCATGACGACACTTCATGAAAGTCACTGAAAAAACATATAACTTCGAGGACCCATATCCATAGCTATGTAAATTTGTTTGAAATCTTCTCTACACTGTTGGAAATTTATTTGAGTCAGCAAAAACTTTCCAGAAGACACCAAAGTTTGAAAATTCATAGAAGTACCCTAAAAATGAGATAGTTTTATGTACATGCGAGTTTCTATAAGGAAACCCACGTGTTTCACGTGACTTGTTATATATAATACCCATGTGTTCCCTAAATACGATACTATTTACATTGAAATATGCATGTACCTCCTAAATATGCGACTATTGTCTCTGAAACCCATGTGTTTTTTCTGTTGACGTCAAAAAAGGAAGTTTCTCGAATTTTGGGTAGTTTGGGTGGTTATGCAACTGAATCCTTCAGTTGTAACTAATTTGTATTCAACCCTATCTCTTAAGAAGCATATAGATAGAGGTAGGGAGGTCCATGAGAGGGGAATCTCTTTCCTCCCACCTTTTCCCTAGTGATCATCTCCTTGTGTTGCAGAGCTTGGAGGCAGAGCTCCTTGGAGAAGAGAAACAATAGAACCAGATCAAGGTTTCATCAGGTTCCCAACTTGAAGAGAAGGTATATTTGTACTTCTTTTCATGATTAATAAATATGTGATGTCCTTCTTCTTCCCAAATCATTGTTCAATGTGTATTTGAATATCCATTTGTGATTAGATGTTTATGATGATCAGATTAGTTTCTCATATTGCTTTGATTATCATTGCTTTACATTTAGTCATATTGGTTTGAGAAAGGTATAATTTGTTTTGCAAGTCTCTTGGAGAGGAGGAGCAGGCGAAGGGCTAGCGTTATCTCTGAATCTTGCTTATATTTACTTGAAAAACTATATGCTACCGCCTTTCAACCCCAGTATGTTTATGGCCTCTTAAACACTAGCCATAGGAACACTTTCCTATACAACAGTGGCCATGGTTGCATTAACATGGTGAATGGCACACATGTTGCGACTCGTTCTAAAGACTATGGTACGTCACAATCAGACCTAGGAAAAGAACTCGCTCCACCTAAGGTCTCTTTGCATATTGAAAAACATAGTGATAAGCCTGAAGCTCCGCCTCACAATCCTAAGGGAGTCTTGAAGCATTCGGGGCACAATCCTAATGCCCGAGCCACCTAGAACTATTCTATCATCGAGGATTTCGGGCATACTCCTAGTGCAATATCTGCTTTAAAAGTTCTTCAGACTTGTCCTCCGCAAAGGAAACCCTTGTTTTTTTCTCTTGGGGTGGTTCATGGAATCTTTCCTTTGGTGATCAAATTTGAAACTCTTGGAGTCTATCCTTGATTTCCTTACTATGTGTCCCTTTTGGTGCATGTAGAGTGTCTAAACAATACCATCAAGCACACATTGATTGATGAGGGCACTGCGGCTTCCGTGATGTATTTATGATGTTTGAAGGGGTTGGGTTCTCCTACGTTGTATAATTCAAGAAACATGTTAACTGATTTTGATGGAAGATCATTTCAACCACACGACATTCTTCCTTCCCTTGAGGTCCAATTGGGAGGGAAGACCGTTGCGATTGAGGTCGAGGTGGTTGATGCGCCCCTTGACTATAATATTTTACTGGGTAAGAACTAGATTTACAATATCCAAGCACTCACATCGTCACTCTTCCAGGTTGTTTGTTTTCCTTTGGATGGGAAGGTTGTGACGGTTGATCAAAGATCCTTTGATAATTCTAGTTTGAAATCATTGTCAGGAGCTTCTATCCTGATTATCGATCATTCTCAGCTGAAAACTAAGAATATTGGGTTGGGCATGTATCCTTCTCTATTTGGATATTTTATTTGTGTTGCACTCTGTGTTAGAACAATTACACTCACAACAATTGACAATTACACATGCAAATTACTCACAAAGGAGACTGAATAATGGAGCTGAACAGTAAACTGTATTGAATAAGTGTACAATAGCCAACCCTGTGAAGTCATAGGATTCCATAATAAATAATTACATGATGGATTTTAATGCATGAATATGCCATTCGAATCTAGTCAAAAGCAGGCTTACTAAATCTAAGCAAATCCCCCATAGGTGCATAAAGCAGTTTCCAAAACTGTCTAGGAGCTCACAAATTGGAAAAATCAATTAGGCAAGATAATAGTGGATGGAAGGAAAACTCATACATGATTTTCATAGGAGAAAAGAGTGGAGTATGTGGAGGACAAAAAACAAGTTAACTTCACCTATTCAAACTTTCCCAATTGCCTTAAAACACTGAAAAAGCAGGCAATAAAGTAGAAAAAGCAGACATGTGCTAGGGAGGCCAGGAATAAAGTAGATTTGATTCCAGGAGGTTTCCCAAGCGCTCCATGACTCAAAATTAGCAATTTTAACCACTATGAATGTGTAGATGACAACTTGCATAAGGTGGAATATGGAAACTAGGCAAATAAGACAAAAATGGATTAATTAATGTCTAAGGCAGCTAACTATGGGTTGATTATTCTAACACCCCCCCTTAAGCCTGAATTATGAGTAATATATCAGAAAATTATAGGGCCTAGCAACAAGAATTAGTCACCCTTTACATACTGCATGTCCATTTAACCAAGGAAAGAGGCAAAAACCCAGTGGGAAAATCCTCCCTTAAACATGGACTGTAAAACAAAATTTGGAAATCTTGTCGTCACTCATGCTTCACAGCATGATCAGCAATCCCCAGCAGTGATTTGAGATTGCTGAATGTATTCTCACAAAAAAATTTGGTGAATATATCAGCTACTTGTTCTGAAGATGAACAGAAGAGTAGGTGAATGGTGCCATCATGCACAAGCTGTCTGATGTAGTGCATATGGATCTCAATGTGTTTGGTTCTCTGCTTCTGAACTGGATCATTGAAGATTTGAATGGTACTCTGATTATCATAGTAGATAGTAGTTGAGTATTCTGATTCGAAGCCACACTCTCCAAGTAACCCCTGCAACCATAAACATTGAGTTGTTGCATTTACAACTCCTCTGTACTCTGCTTCTGTAGATGAGAGTGCAATGGCACTCTGTTTCTTGCTTGACCAGCTGATTGGCCCTTCTACAGGCATGAACACATATCCTAATGTTTACTTTCAATCTATGCTATCACTTTCCCAATCACTATTAGTAAACCCAATCAAATCAAGATCAGATTTACCTTTATAGAAGATCCCATGTGTCCTTGTTCCCTGAACAAAGTTAAGGATCCTTTTGGCTGCTTTCCAATGGATCTCTTGAGGATGATCCATGTATATAGAAGCCACACTTACTACATAATAAATATCAGGTCTAGTATGTGTAATATACAACAAACATCCAATCAATTTCCTATACAATGTATTGTTTACCATAGGTGAAGAATCGGCTTCTTCAAGCTTCACTCCTGAAAGGAAAGGAGTCTTGCTTGGCTTGCAATCCTTCATTTTGAATTTGTTCAAAAAATACAAGGCATACTTGGACTGGTGCACCTTGATTCCAGCTTTGGTTTGAGCAATCTCAAGCCCCAAGAATTGGCTCAATAGCCCCAAATCTGTCATGGAGAAGGTATGGTTCATTGCATCCTTCAAGGAAGCAATTTCATCCTTTGAGCTTCCTGTAATGAGAAGGTCATCAACATATAAAAAAATGATCATTAATGAACCATTAATCAGCTTCAAATAGACATTTGGATCTGATTTGCATCGAACAAAATTCAGTGATAGCAGAAAGCTATCAATCTTGGCATACCAAGCCTTGGGGGCTTGCTTAAGCCCATACAATGACTTCTTTAGCCTGTACACAAGAGATGGGTTAGTAGAAAATACTTGAGGCTGCTGCATGTATATCTCTTCAATGATATCTCCATTCAAGAAAGCACACTTCACATCCATGTGATGTACTTCCCATTGCTTTGAAGCTGCAATGGATAAGGCTAGCCTGATGGAGTCCATCTTTGCCACTGGTGCAAATGTCTCATTGTAGTCTATGCCATGAACCTGTGAGTAGCCCTTGGCTACCAATATGGCCTTGTACTTCATAGGTGAACCATCAGCAGAAAATTTGGTCTTCTACACCCACTTACACTGAACTAGCTTCCTCCCTGGGGGAAGATCAACCAGCTCCCAAGTGTTGCTCTTCTGGAGTGAGCTGAACTCTTCCTTCATGGATGCTTTCCATATTGGATATTTTTCTGCATATTCATATGTCTGAGGATCTAATTCCACCATCAGATAGCATTTCTCAACAAACATAGGATATTTCATGCATAGAGCACTCTCAAATTGAGATCTAGTCCTCCTAGGGTCATTAGGATTTCCAGCTAGCTCTCCAGCTACATGAATGGTCTTGGATGCCCATTTTGTCCTTGTAGAGCTGTTAGTATTTGCAATAAAATCATCACTATCAGACATATCAGCATCAGCATGTTCAACTATCTCTTCGCTTACATTCAGAGGTTCTGGTGGTGAAGAGGCTTCTCCAACTTCCACTGCTGCTAGGGGTTCTTATTGAAACTAAACACACCTTTCAATGAAGGATTTGTTTGTGCTCAAATTGATCATCTTGTACCATTTTGAATCTTTATATTACCCAACAAATAGACACTCTTGGCTTTGGGGATGCAAAGCCTTTCTCTTTTATGTTCGAATTCTAGCCCAAGCCCTTGAGCCAAAAATCCTGAAATGGGTCACATCTGGCTTGTGCCCTCTCCATGATTATAAAGGAGTCATACCATCAAGATATTTATGAGGCACCCTATTCTGAATATAGGCTGCACATTTTATAGCTTCGGCCCAGTACTTTGGTGGCAAAGTCTTAGCCTCCATCATGCATGTTGCCATCTCTTTCAGTGATCTGTTCTTCCTCTCAACAACACCATTCTACTATGGTGTGTAAGGGATAGAATGCCGCATCTAAATACCTGTATCTGCACAATATTGAATAAAATCAGACTTGACATACTCACCACCATTGTCATATCTGAGGACCTTGAGTTTCCTCCTATACTGGTTTTCAGCCAAAGCCTTAAAGACTTTGAAGAGGCCAAAAACTTCAGACTTGTGTTTCAGGAAGTAAACCCAGCAATACTTGGAAAATTCATCTATGAAATTCAATGCATATTTGGCTTGAATCATGGACATATGAGGGAATGGGCCGGAAACATCACTGTGGATCAACTCAAGAGGTGCAGAGGTTCTCTCATGACTAGCTCTCTCAAATTTATGCTCTGGGTGTTTTCCTAGGATGCAACCTTGACAGACTCCTTTGGAAAATTTAATCTTTGGTAACCTTATGACCATTTATTTTTCACTAAGATCAGAAAGATACTTGTAATTTAGGTGGCCAAATATTTCATGCCAAAGCTTGCTTTCCTCATTAGCATGAATCAGAAGAGAAGAGGGGTTTGAGTAGGGTAGGATGTGTGAGAACATGTATACCTTCGAAGTATGATTTGCAACTCCTTTCACAATGACTTTACCACTTGAGATCTCTGTGATCTCAAATTCATCAGGGGAGAATATGACCTTATTTGGAGACCCTGTGTGGGTCATCTGATACACTAATAAGAGGTTAGAGGCAAGACCTGGAACATACAACACATTGCTAAACTTACCATGATCAAGATCAATCCTCCCTTTGCCCAAACTTTCAATGAGAGAGTCATCTCCCAGTACTATTGGTGGACCTTTCGACATGTCAAGTGAGGTGAATTCATCCTTGGTCGAAACCATATGTCTTGAATATCTAGAATCAATGATGAAACTAGATGAACTTGATGTGCCAGCAACCAATGCATGAACTCTCTCTCTATCTTCTGAACTTGATCCTCCTTCCCTCTTCTTTGAGCTGTCTGGAAGGGAGATGCCATTCTTCTCCAGGAGTTGGGTCAGCATGTCTATTTGCTTCTTCATGCAGGAGATCTCAGAATGATTTCCCTTACTGCAGTATGCGCACTTGCTCATTTCTCCTTTGTTTCTTCTTCTTGTAGTTCTTCTTGGAACCTTGAGGCTCCTCCGGAGACTTGTTCTTGTATCTCTTTTGCTCAGGTGGCTTTTTAGCTTTCTTATTTATTTTTGAATCCACCCTCGAATATCCAACAACCAGAGCTTGGTATTTGGATGGTTTGATGGTGCCCATCATCACCAACTTATATTGTTCTTGTGTGAGAGATTCCATGAAATCTACAAGGCTAGGCATCTTCCAGGTTCGAGATGTCAACTTTGTGGAATAGAAGGTCGAAACAAACACTGAATGGTTAGGGCCAATCTTTGAGAGTATTGCCAAGACCAGCTGATCATCCTTCTTTTCGATCCCACATTGTTTTAGTTGCAAAACAAGTGCTTTGAACTTGGAGAAATAGAGTTGCAGGGATTCAAAGCTATTTGGACTCAGGGAGATCAGTTCATTTTTGATTTGATGTCCCCTCATCTCATCTGTCTTTCCAAAAAGTTCAACAAGATTCTCCCATACTTCATTCGGTGATGTCAATCCATGAAGATGGAAAAGGATGTCTCTGGATATGTTAAGACATAAGAGACCATAGGCCTCATCCCTCCTGTTGTGCCATTTTATCTTCTCTGTAGCTGCATTGGGATCTGCTTCTATTTCCATAGTCACTCTGTAGATTCCTTTCACTCTCAACAATATCTCCATCTCTGCTTTCCATTCAAAGAAATTAAATGGAGTCAAGATGATCTTCTGAGATTGATCCATAGCTCAAACATTCTCCCATTAGTCAGTAAAATGCTCCCAGTCAATGATGTCGAACCTACAAAACAAATTGGAAGGAGGGAAATCAATATATAAAGGCTTTGATACCATGTGGAAATTGAACCCATTGTTAGAACAATTACACACAACAATTGCCAATTACACATGCAAATTACTCACAAAGGAGACTGAATAATGGAGCTGAACACTAAACCGTATTTAATAAGTGTACAATAGCCAAACCTGTGAAGTCATAGGCTGCCACAATAAATAATTACATTAGGGATTCAAATTCATGAATATTCCATTCGAATCTAGTCAAAAGCAGGCTTACTAAATCTAAGCAAATCCCCCATAGGTGCATAAAGCAGTTTCCAAAACTGTCTAGGAGCTCACAAATTGGAAAAATCAATTAGGAAATCTAATAGTGGATGGAAGGACAACTCATACATGCTTTTCATAGGAGAAAAGAGTGGAGGATTTGGAGGACAAAAAACAAGTTAACTTCACCTAGTCAAACTTTCCCAATTGCCTTAAAACACTGAACAAGCATGCAATAAAGTAGAAAAAGCAAACATGCGCTAGGGAGGCCAAGAATAAAGTAGATTTGATTCCAGGAGGTTTCCCAAGCACTCCATGACTCAAAATTAGCAAGTTTGACCTCTATGGATGTGTAGATGACAACTTGCATAAGGTGGAATATGGAAACTAGGAAAATAAGACAAAAATAGATTAATTAATGTCTAAGGTAGCTAACTATGGGTTGATTATTCTAACACACTCGTTCTTATTATCATTTCTAGTCTTGGTAAGACTTCAACATTATTGAGTTCAGTTCATTTTCGCACTTCACATATGGAGGATCCTTGGACTCTTCCGTCTCTGAGTACTTTGAGTGAAGTTTCAATACCTGTCGAGATAGACATGTCATTGTCTACAACTATGTTGGCTTATAAAGCTAATATTGATCTAGTTGTAGATTCTAGTCCTTCCTCTTCGTCGGCGGAAGAGGAGGACCCTTATGCATTTCCTTCTTGGGAAGTGTCGTCATCTCACTCACATGACTACCTCGATGACATCTTTCCATCAAATGAGGCTATTCTTGAGGCTATGTATGGGTTAGAAAAACCTTGGGGAGATTTTCATCTTAGATCTTATTTCCTCCCTAAGCTTGATGATATTGAGAGTGATGACTTTAAGGTGATCTTTAGGGAGAAAATTGGTAGGACGATGGTCCCATTAGGCTCTCCTAGAAAGTATGCTGAAGGGAACATGGCTAAATTGTCACCAACTATACCTATAAATATTTCTTGCATTCCTGGAAAGATTGAAAATGTGTACATTGGGGTAGATTGTTCCCCCGATGAGATTAGAGAGTACACCGAGATTTTTAAAGAATTTCAATATGTGTTTGCTTGGTCATATGAAGAAATTCCAATAATTGACCCTCGCATTTTCGAGCATGAAATCAAAGCCTATCCAGATGCTAATCTTGTTCGACAATATTTGCAAGCAATAAATCCTAAGAAAGTGCATGCGATTAAGGCAGAGATAAAGAATTTACTCAAAGCTGGCTTCATCTATCCCATTTCCTTGATGGAGTGGGTGTCAAACCCCATTCTAGTGGATAAGAAGCATGGAATGATCTGAGTATGTGTTGGCGCAACCCACCAACAAATCCTCATCGACAGGATTTCTGACTCTGTCGACGTCCTACAGTGCAATTTCCCTGAGCACCTACCCGAATAGGTTTTACCATTCCCAGCAACATCTACGAAGAAGATGAGGTCTCACTCGAGGCATTCAAGGGAGAGCTATCAAAACTGAGTTTATAATAGTGGGGAAGGAGGACATGGGGATCCGACTGGGGAGAACCATGAATTACACGATCACCCTATCTTATCACAAAATTAATCATGAAACATCATACCGCATTCAACAGTCACATAGATTACATCAACTTATAGTGAACAGATCACATTAATAGAGAAAAAAGAAACCAACTTGCATCATTGTATTAGAAGTAGAATCATAGCATCATAAATCGCATTGCATCATTGTAACAAAAAGTGGTACTGCCACATCATAACAGATAACATATAAGGATTGAACCATACTCAACACATATTATATTAATCTTGCACAAATATGCCATATTACACAATCCTTCTCAAAAACCAGAGAGTGCATCAAATAGAAACCCAGAGAAAATCGCAGTCAAGACAGAACAGTCCCCAACACAGAGTGCACTAGATGTAATGCCAAAATCATGTCTCTTTATCATTACAAAAATGGATCTATAAATAGGCCTATGCCTTTACCTCAAGGCTCCACTATTAACTAAATTCTAACTACTACTGACCTATTACAACAAAATTGGGCCCAGACATACATAAAATATTCAAAAAGTGGTTACTTCTCCGCTCATTGTGCTAAACAACCCTTGCATGGTACCGCATGAACTTGCATAGCTACTACAACGCTGCGCAACGCACTCACCCCAACCCCTTGCCAACATGCCCCCAACAAAATTTTGTGGCTCATTCTCAAGCCACATCAAGTTAACAGGGTGTATGCAACAGTCTTATCCTTAAAATCGACAAATTATTGGGAAACTTCCTGAACTTGGAGATGCACTTTAGCAGTAGTATTCTGACAATTATTCACCATATGATGGATCGGGTGCTCCTTGGAAGCCTTGTTGTCGACCATTTGTTGACTCTCCTGAATAGCCTGAAGTGTGGCGACAACTTTAACAGGCAATTGGTCACCAATATCTTGGAATTCATCGAGCTGCTCGTAGCACTTTTGCTAGCACTCCTGGGCACGGGCAGTGCACTGCTGGAGATCCTTTAGTTTAGTGGCCCATGTGATTTGTACCATCAGTGGCATGGCCTTGAGTGTGGAATTCAAAATTTTCAATTGACCCTCTGCTTCTTACACCTACATAGTGATTTGATCCAGCTACTCATCCTGAACAATGCTCTGCCAAAACTGCATGGTTTCCTCCATAACAGATTTGGCCTCTTGCTCCATGTTTCCAAACTGGGTAGCAATTTCCTCAAGGGAGGCATTACACTCTGCAACCTGCTCTGGTAGGGTAGTGGGTTGTGCTTGATCCTGAAGCAGCAAGTTATGGTCCTAAATTTGAACCAAGTTCTGCCCCAATCGCTAGGCCTTCTCGACTGGGGTGAGCTCGATGGTTGTGTCAAACATGCTCTGACAAGACGTAGATATAGCCTACTCCAATTTTCTATACCACGTACGCAGCTACACTTGTTCCACAATTAGGCGATCTTGTGCCTTCTTGAGATCTGTAATCTCTACAACAGTCTTTTGCTACATCTTGGCCTATGTCACTGTGAGCATGTTGATTTCTTGTAATTTTTCTTCAGTCAACTGCACACAGACCCGATGCAACTCCACGACATCCTTCTTTAGTTGCTTAGAAGAATTCCAGGATTTGACATAACCCACCATCAATGCCTATTGTCATGCCTCCAAATCTAGTGCGGTGCCATGCTGCAACTCAGCCAATTCTATAGTGGAAAACTTGTTCAGGTCTAGAGTCATGCTCTAGATTAGGTGCAACTGCTGAGGACCTTCTACATTTCCCGCATCGATTGCAGTCGGGGGAACTTGCACGTTCCAAACCCGGGGCTCTGTGCTGATTGATGGGCTATCCTATAACAGAGGTTTTGCCGATGGTTGCTTGAAACAATGTAAAAAATGGATTCGAGCTTAGTTCTTACCGCACCAAATTATGCATGGTTTGATTCATGGATTGCCATAGTCATAGCTATAGATGAATCTGTGATGGCCTTGATAATTCGCTACCATTGATATTCTAATCCAGATTTAGTACCACTACCAGCCTCGTACTCCTGTCACCATTTGGTGTGAGTCTCCTCCTGCATCCGATGTGCTACATATTGAGGGTCCATGGATGACTCATTTTCAGAGTCATGGGAACTTAATTCCGGTGGGATAGGATCTTCAGGACTTCCAGGGGTATCTCCTTATCTAACTCCTCTTGACTCACTGGTACATGCCAATCACCCAGCCATTCTTGCACAATCACGTCCAACTCTTTTGTGGTAATCTTGTAAGGAAATGGTAGCCACTGCTTATCAAGATCCTGCCTATCCTGAATATGAATGAAGTGAGGTCCAATAGAAAACTGAATGATCCTCTTATACTTGGACACAATGTAGGGAGAAATTCTTGGAACATCTACAATGGCTTCCTACAGTGCCTCCCAATAGATCCATAAATGAATAGTGCAATCGGTTTGGTGACTAGGTTCTTCGACCCACCACAATTTTTGATAGCGGGCACCGTGGGAAACCTTGGCTGCCTCAACCGTCATTGGCTAGTAGTTCTCTGGCTCCATCCAAGCAACCAAGGCAATGAGAATCAAAATCCAACTATAAGAAAAGGGGCACGTGCTCTAAGCAGCGAGCACATCTTTGAGCAACTAATTCGACAAAAATAATGACCAATTCATTTGAACTCCCTCTGCACATTTCTGAGCACAGGAGACAACTCCTGAATTGCATTGAACAGGTCGATTTCCATGAACAACTTTTCTAGCCAAAATTTCAGCCCCAATTTGCACCGGCAGCGAGTTGATACTGTCAATGCGATAGGAACAACTGTCCCATTGTAACTCGAAGCGCTCCTTCAGCTGTATCACAAGTCTTTAGTCTGTATCTCATCCACGAATATATTGTGCTGGGTCCTCCCCAGTGTTAGGAAATCAAGTTGATATTAATAGGGATCGACATAGGCCAAATTGTCCCTCCATGGAAGTATGCCAATAGTTTCTTGACGCATGCATGTGCTTCATTCAAACGACCAAAGTGGGGCATATTGATGAGCCCCAGCAATCCATATTTCTCTAAGCCACTAGCCCATGGCTTCAGAATTCGCTGAACAGGGCCACCACGAATTGTCATAACAGACTCATAGGGCTCGTCCTGGACATCCTTAAGAAAAACGATGTCATGGTTGTCGAACTTGAGCCTGATCAACATAGGGATGATATCTACAGAGCATGTCATGTTGATGTATATGTAACTTCAG
>LPNX011142432.1:106878-152054 GCA_001517045.1 Pseudotsuga menziesii | reverse complement strand
TCAAGAAGGAGTCTACCCTCGAAACAAATAAAGATAAGTATTCAATTGTCATTTCATGATATTGTTTTGTTATGCATTTTTTTATATTTAGTTATTGTATCGTGCATTATAGGATGTTTGCATTAATGACAGCATACTACTAATATGCATGTGATGGGTAAGTAGCTCATGGTGCTATACAAATTCTCCATTGCTACTTATCTAGAATGAAACCTCTTTGCTGACATATTGGATTAGTGCACAATCCCAATGTTGTCCTGGTAGAGATGGAAGGCATCTAGAAAGTTTCAGTGAGATATGGATGAATGTTGTATTGGCTAAAGTAGTTGCATGATCATATAATTATGCATAAGTATTTGCCAGTATGAATATTCCTTATGAAATGTTTCTAACCATATAATATATTTGACTTGTAGGAAATATCGCATACATAAACACCTACAAGAAAAGAAGAATGAAGACTTGTTTCGAAGAACAAGTGACGATAGTTCAAAGTCAAAGAATAATATGACGAGTACAGTGACATAATTAATGCAGAACCTTCTAGTTCAAGAAGAATGATGTCAAGGCATAGTATCGAGACCTGAAGAGAAGTTCATAGTTCCATCATGCAGTAGATGGAAACATGGTGGGATACAAAGCAAGATTCGTAGAATGAGGCTTCTCACGAAAGGAAGGCCTAGACTACGAAGAGACATTTGCAGCCAGTAAGAGTTGAAACAAATACATGATGAGATTGATGAAGATCTTAACCTTGGCTAAAAGGTTGAAGATGAAATTCTATACACTAGACGAATGCATAGAATTCTAGTAGCATAGGAAGCTACTTGTCACTCCGGTACAGAATGTTTCAGTGCATAGAGCACAGAAGACAGAGGGAGTACGATGCTTCGCTTCAGAGGGAGTGACTACAGAAGATCATGAGGTTCGACATGATATGACAGGATGGACAGATTACTGATGACTTTAGGCTTTACTGAGAGTAAAGTGGATTCCAAACTTTGCTTCAAGGTTGAAGGCAGAATACCAGTGATGTTCCTGTTATGCGTCGATGCACTATTGTTATAGGTATGGAGGTGTGGCAGAGTACAGATGGAATCTTCCTTGGACAAGGGAAGTATGCAGTAGAGATCCTGAAGAGGTTCAGGATGATGGACTGCATGACCACACCTATCGCATTGAACCTAAAAGCTATTGAGCGATGCTTCTTCAGAGACGGTTGATGCTACGATGTATCGTCAGATGATTGGGTCATTGATGTACCTAACGAAAATGAGACCAGATATTTGCTTTGCTGTGAACACCTTGAGCCAGTACTTGACAGATCCGAGAAGTGTTCACTTGATTGTTGCAAAGCATATTCTGAGGTACCTGAAGAGTACAATTGATTATGGGCTCAAGTATGATGCGAATCAGAAGATTAACCTGGAGGGTTATGTTGATTCAGATTGGGCAGGCAGTGCCATCGACAGGAAGAGTACTTCGGGATGTTGCTTTAGTATGGTATTAGGTGTGATCTCTTGGTTTAGCAGGAAGCAATCCTGTGTGGCACTGAGTATAGCTGAAGCAGAGTATGTCACAACTTGTTCAGCTAGTTGTGAGGCAGTATGGCTGCGGAAGCTACTGTTTGATATATTTGATCTCCAGCTGGATGCTACCTGTATACATTGTGACAACTAGAGTTATGTGAAGTTGTCAGAGAATCCAGTGTTCCATGACAGGTCGAAGCATATTGAGATCAAATATCACTATATCAGGGGTATGGTGCAGAGAGTAGCAATGAAGCTCCTGTATGTTGCGACGGAGGAATAGATAGCTGATGTATTGATGAAGCCATTGGCTAGGCTGAAGTTTGAGTACTTCAGAGAGAGACTTGGTGTTCTCCAGATTGAGGCTTCCTCCCAGAGACAGTGATGAGATCCAGAGCCATTCTGACATGGTGAGAGGATTGGTTCCTTCCATGGTTAGATGTAAGGGCTGAGATATTCCGTCATGGTGAGAGGATTGGTTCCTTCCATGACTAATATGAGTACTGAGATCCATAGCCATTCTGACGAGCAGGTCAGATGTAAGGGCTTTTCCATTCTGTTCATGACTAAAGGATTTAGTTCCTCCCATGTCAGATATAAGTGCAGAAATCTCTCCTCATTGTGAGCTGAGAGTCTTCCATCATTGGATGGGATTGTGCCATTCTGACTAGCAGGTCATATGTAAGCGCAGATCCATTCTGTTCATGGCTAAAGGATTTAGTTCCTTCCATGTCAGATGTGAGTGCTGGCCATTATGTCAAGTAAGACATATGTAAGGGCTATCGCCATTCTGACGAGCAGGTCAGATGTAAGGGCAGTTTCATTCTGTTCATGGCTAAAGGATTTAGTTCCTTCCATGTCAGATGTAAGTGCAGAAATCTCTCTTCATTGTAGTTGAGAGTCTTCCATCCTTGGATGGGATTGAGCCATTCTGACGAGAAGGTCAGATGTAAGGGCTGTGCCATTCTATTCATGGCTAAAGGATTTAGTTCCTTCCATGTCAGATGTAAGTGCAAAAATATCTCTTCAGTGTGGTTGAGAGTCTTCCATCATTGGATGGGATTGTGCCATTCTGACGAGCAGGTCAGATGTAAGGGCAGAGCCATTCTGTTCATGGCTAAAGGATTTAGTTCCTTCCATGTCAGATATAAGTGCTGGCCATTTTGTTGAGTAGGACAGATGTAAGGGCAACTGCCATTCTAGGAATGGAGGCACCTGGTCAGTTACCAAGAACACTCAGTCAGGTTGTGCAGATGGCATGTAATTTGGTCCCTGGGAGATCCAATAGGTTGGGCTGTGTGCCCGTAATCAGTCCTGCGATGCTCTTACGAGGTTTTTCCATGACCACATGTAATTCGGAGCCCTGGGAGATCCTATAGGTTGGGATTTGTGCCCGTAATCAGTCCTGGGATGCTCTTGCGAGGTTTTGTGGTGAGGTCACATGTAATTCGGAGCCCTGGGAGATCCTATAGGTTGGGCTGTGTGCCCGTAATCAGTCCTGGGATGCTCTTTCGAGGTTTTGTGATGCATGTAATAAGTCCTGAGGATTCTCCAGTATGGCCAGTGATGATGAAGACCTGCAGGTGGTGGGCCTACATCCAGCATGAAATAGGGCTGGCTCTGTAGAACTTCCTATGACGAGATAGTACACACTTGATGATGACCAGTGGAGATCCAGATCGAGCTATGATCCAGATCCAGTTATGATGACTCCGAGAGATCCAGCAGTGATGATCCAGATCCTGTCCAGAGAGATGATCCATATTGAGTGATGATCCAGATCGAGTGATGATCCAGATCCTGTCCAGAGAGATGATCTAGATTGAGTGATGATCTAGATCCTGTCCAGAGAGATGATCCAGATCGAGTGATGATCCAGATCCAGTCCAGTGATGTTGATCCAGATCGAGTAATGATCTAGACCCAGTGATGCCATTTTATGATGATCCAGATCGAGAGATGATCCAGATCCAGATGACTTGAAGACGAAGATGACTTGAAGATGAAGATGAATTGAAGATGAAGATGATCCAGTTGTTGCAGAGAAGAAGACCAGTGCTGAAAAATTGTGTCGAAAGAATACCTTCCTAGTTAAGAGGGAGTGTTGATGTATATGTAACTTCGGAATGTATTCTTCTATGTATTTCATATATTGTAACCCGATTTTTATTCCGGGATGTTTCTATTATGCATTTGAGTCATGTGGTCATGCCCCGATGTTCCGATCGGGAGGATTAATAATGTAAACAAGTCATATCAAGTCATTAGGTAACTCCCCATAGTTTAGGGGCACTTGGGTTATTATACACTAATTAAGGTGTAGGATCAAGTAATTAATTATAAGTTAAGCCTACATGGTTGAGTGCACTTCAAGTCAACGGAAGAATATAAATAGAGAGTGAGAGTCTCTCTATTTATCACTTGTGAATTACATCACTTGCTCTCTCAAGTGTGGCGCACTTTTGGAGAAGGAAATTCTTGGGCTTGACAGAATACAGAAGGCTACTGTTGTGAAGGGAGGTCATCTTACTGTTTTGGGATCACATCTTATGGTGATACTATCTTAGAGGAAGTTGAGGGGTTTTCTCCATTTATGGTTTCCCCTCCTAAAATCTTTGTGTCTCTTGTCTCTTGTGATGTGCTTATGTGATTGCTGTGCTTGTTATTATCTCAGTGAAAAGATCTAATCATAATGCTAGCTTAAATGTTGAAAAACTAACATGTCATCCCTTCTGGAAGTGGTGGAAACTTGGGTGGGTACTTCTGGTTTTTTGATAGCTGCTATGGCTTAGATCCTGGATGCATGGGAGAAATGTATCCCAAAATATCATGCATCGAGACACACCAGGGTGCTACAGAATCAACCGCGCCTGAGATCGATGGCCCCATCTGGGTAGTTCCTTCTCCCCGCATTCGCACAGAGGTTCAAGTTTTCCGCTTCTCAGGGGGTGTCGAACTGGGTCTCTGATCCTATCGTTTTCACTTCGGAATGGACAAAAAACCCACTAGCATACTCATCAATTCCTCTTCTATAGTAGTGGGTTGAACAGGGGACTCATATTCGCTCTAAATTTCAATGGAGTCAAGGCCGCTCATCATATGTTACCCCACAAAACCAGAAGATACACTCAACAACATGAGCTATACTCAACACTTAGCTCAATACTCTGCACCAAATTCACCTTCTACTTCAGCTCTCACAAATGAATAATTCCAACCGACGCCTCCCACGCGGTGTTTTATAGCCACCTCTAATTCCAAATCCATCATTACCAAATCTAATTGCACCATTATTGCCAAATCAGGTATTAATGATGCCAAATCCATCGACGATATTATGTGCCTAACAGTTGGATCACCCATTAATGCGGGTCGCTTCAACAAGCACTTCCATCCAACTGGTTTAACTACCTACATTTATTACCTGAGTTGACCACCCCACAGCTCGATAATTGGCACGAATGGTCGACCAATGACTACTAACGACTTTATCCTTGCACAACCTCTCTCCCAAGGTGACCCTCTTTATGCTAAACTTAGAAATGTTTTTTTTTCAATACTTCAGGTGGTGTGCATCACTCACCCCATTCTATAGGGCTTCAAGCGACTCCCATTCATGAGATTTGGTAACGCGACACCATCTAATTGCTGCAGCTGCATGACGCCTCCAGATGTAATAGACTAAACAAGATAGGGACCTAGCTAGTGCATTTGTAACTTACCTGGATGCTTAATAAACTTACTATCATATAACAACACCAAATCTCCTACCGCAAACTATTTGTTCTTAATATGGTGATCATGCCATGCCTTCTATCGATCTTTCACAACCTATTTCTAGAATCCTACAATGAAACGATCCTCATCGAGATGAATTGGCTGTGCAACATGTTCTTCTAATGCCTCTGCATCCGTCATGGCCATTTCTGTGGTAATGCGCAAGCTGGGAATGATGTACTCCATTGGCATGACTTCCTATTGCCCATAAACCAACTTAAACAGTGTTTGACTTGTGAGCCGTTTGCAAGTAGTACGATAGGCCCATAAAACTGAAGAAATTTTCAGATCCCAGTCATCGTGGTTGGTGTTACATGCCTTGGTCAGTGCTGTCTCCAAAATTTTGTTGAAGGCCTCAACTATGCCATTTTCCTGCAGATGGTAGGGAGTACTTCGCTTATGTTGTACCTGAAGCTCCTTGGTTAGCACTTTTATAGTTTGGTTGACAAAGTGATTACCTTGGTCTCTTATCAGGATTCAAGGACACCCAAAGCGCGTCACAATGTTCTCAAAAATAAACCGTGTTGCTGTCGTGGCGGTACAATCAACGACTGGTGCAACTTCCGCCCACCAAGTCAGGTAGTCACTTGTAGTGATAATATAATGGGTTCTAGTGTGCTTACCTAGTGGATTGATAGGACTCACAAAGTCGATGGCCCATTTATCAAATGGTTGTAGAGTCACCTACAATACCAGTGGCATATCGTCTCTCCGCGATGGTTTACCAACCCGTTGGCATACATCACAGCTTCTGGCATAGTCTATGGCATAATTATGCAACATGGGCCACCAAATCACAACAGGCAACACCTTCCAGGTAGTGACATGGCCTCCATAGTGACCTTCCGCAACACCTATGTGCGCTTCATCTAGAATGGGACCCTTCTCATGCGGTAAGATGCATCATCACAATATCTCATCCGATACAATTTTATAGAGTTGTCCTACAATGAGTGAAAAATCAGAAGCTTTGATGACCAACTGCTTCTTCTGGCTAACTGACATATCTACAAGGGAGATGCTAGTTGATAAAAACTAAACAATGGGGCCATAGTAATTTTCTGCAATTTCAACTTGGAATAACTGGGAATCATGAAGCCCATCGTTAATATTAGTTGGTTCTTCACCATTCTCAATACATGATAGATGATTCGGGCTAGCGTTCAACCATCCTGGCTTTACCACTATTTCAAAATCAAATTCCTGGAACAAAAGCAGCCACCTGCAGATTCTTCCCCCCAACGCAAGATTATTTACTAGGTATTGCAAAGCTGAATGATCAGTGAACATCTTAAAGTGTCCACCCCACAAATAGTTCCTAAACTTTTGCAGAGCATATACCATCTCCAGGCCTTCCCTTTCAGTCATGGTGTAATTCCATTCAGCAAATGATAACTTCCTACTAGCATATGCTATGGGATGATCCAAGTCACCTTCACCTTGTTGCGCAAGAACGACCCCCACCATAGTAGAAGAGGTATCAACATGTACATGGAATTCCTTATTCTAGTCTAGAAAAACCAGTATTGGTGCAGAGGCCATCTTGGCCTTCAGGGTGTCTAAGTGCCTTGACATTCCTGAGTCCATTCAAATGCAGGATATTTATTTAGCAGCTTCTCCATAGGAGTGGTAATCACCTCATATCCCCTTATAAACTTGCGATAGTAGCCTGTGTGGCCCAATGTTGCTTGGAGCATTTTGACATTCATCAACAGTGGTAAACTGAGTATCAACGCAATATTTTCCAGATCTACCAATAGAACTTCTTTGCAAATAATGTGCCCAAGTAATATGACAAAGGGTGCATAGAAAATACATTTCTTGGAATTCAAGGCAATCTGATGCCATCAACATCATTCAAACATTAATCGCAAATTGTCCAGGTGGTCTTTAGCCAAGCTGTAGATGGTCCAGTCATCCATATAGAGCTGCAGGAACTTCTGAATAAAATCCTTAAAGACTGTGACAACGATGTGGTAGAATATGGTGGTTGCATTTTTCATCACAAATGGCATGACAATATACTGGAAACAACCCCACTCGGTGACGAATGTAGTCTTTTGGTGATCCTCCTTCATGATTCGGATCTAGTGGTAGCCCTAAAAACCAGCTGTGAAGGAATATACCTCCTAGCCCCCTCCACCTTTCAAGACTTCATTTGTGAAAGGGGTCAGGAATGGGTCATGCATACATGCGTCATTCAATTTTCTTAGATCGACACAGATGCGGATTTCTCCAGTCTTCTTGTCTGGGACAACCATCGGGATTATCCACTCTGATTCTTCTACTAGCTCGATGATCCTAGCATCAAACATCCTATCAATATTAGTTTTCATGTGATCCTTATACCACAGGTTCAGTCTATATGGCCTCTGGCAGACTGGTTTTGCACCTAGCTTGAGCAGAATCTTCATTTCTTATAGATCACCAAGGATCCCCTTCATCTTGGAAAACTGCATGGGGAATAGATCCTGGAATTCATGTAGTATATCTATGATTTTAGCTATCATCTCTTCACCCCAATAGTCCCCAACATTGGCAAATTTCAAGTTTTATGTCGTCCCAATGTTAACTTTCCTAATGCGCAGTGGCTGGTTCATTGATTCCATTGGTATGTTGGGAGCTATGACATAGTGAATTCCCTCAGAATCTGGGATATTAACATTCTGCATCTCATCGTTGCCTTTAGGTTCCCCAAACAAGTTGTAGCACATCATCATGGATTGGATGGAGCAATTTTCATGGGGATCAACCGGGTATGCGACCGGGATGACTTTTAGTACTATGTCATGGCTAATGTGTAAAGCATTACATACCTCAGCATTGACGTCCTAGAAGTTAAACATCTGCATGAAGAAAACTAACAACTCCTCCCAGGTGATAATGGTTCTACGCAACTCTGCTTCTACATACCAATACTGTGTCATTTCTTCGAGAGTATGAACAAAAGCGTGAACCCACTCATCTCTGGGTCATGATGTCCATAACATTTGAGATTCGATCAAATGACTGGAGGGGTCATTTTGTCCATCATATCTCCTAGCATGGTAAACCTCTACATCACCAAAATATACCATCATCAATATATGGCATTGGATCGTCTGTTTGTGTGTCACCCACCATTGGGACGGGGTAGCCTTTAGTGCTGCATCAAGAGCCAATATCCTTTGCGGTTCCAACACTTTCTTTTAAAATTCTTGAAAGAACTCATAGAGTCCTGGTAGTCCTTCATAAATGGGAAACTCATTCATCTCAGTTGCAAAATGTCAGAGAGACTGTGTAATTAACCCACACTTCCAGAATGATACCTCATGCAACTGATTCTACCAATTTTCTAGAGCATCATCAGAGTCTGAGGACGCAGAACTTGTGTTACACCATCCAAGTTCACCGTTGACAGTGGGATGGATGTAGTACTCGGAGATGTTTTATGCCTGATCCCAACTTCTCCCAACTTCATCCTTCACTGATTCAATATAGTGCCATCCTTCTTGAGGGTCCATAGGAGAAATGACCCTAACATCCTAGTTTTCAAATGTCATAACTTGGTTTTTGAAGTTGATAACTACCATGCTATCATTATCCCACCTAATTGCTAGTAGCACTGGATAGGAACCACCATCTTCTACAAATTCTATCACATCAAAGTCAACACGCATTTTCATACCTTCAATGTTGACAACCAAATTTGAAACACGACCGATGGGCTAAACCTTCACCTGATTTGCTAACTGCAGCTGCACTGGTGACCATCCTAGCATTGGATTCCCCATTGATTGTCAGGTTTTCTTCATTAGAATGTTGACATCAGATCCAAGGTTCAAAATGACCAAGTCAACCTCATAATCACTAATCTGGATATTCATCCTCATTTCCTTTCATGTCTTTCTTTTTTGCAAGGAATTCACAGCATAATCCTTCACTGTCTTATTTGGAAGGTGCAACAATGTCTCAAGCTCAACAAAGGCATCCGAGTCCCTTGCCAGCAATAGACAACTTTCAAAAAAATTACGTAGAGTGCCATGCTGCCACGATGGTCCTACTTCTACAGATGTGTCAAAAGCAAAATGCATGTCAATAATTGGCATCTTACCCGGATTCCTTCCAATTGGTTTCTTTGCTTCAAAGAAAGCATATTTTTCTGTTGCAATATCAAATGCAATATTTTTCATGCCAGCAAGTCAAACAAGTTGCCATGGTCCATCATCACCAATTGTTGCGCCAGCATGAGTGACAATCCCAACATCGACATCCTTCATCCTTGGTTCTGCATGGATTGCTGCAACTGTCGGTCCTTGATGCAAGTTCTGGGCTTGAGCTCCCGGTGGGTGTTGATTCAGTGACTAATTTGTAGCTTTATTCATTGGTATATTCTGAGCCTAGGGTGGAGTCTAGGCTAGAGTATGATTCTATGGTGGGATCTGACCTTGCAAGGGTGGCTGATTTTGTACCTAGAACAAAGGTTGATTCTAGTTCTGGGTGTTCTACAACTGGGGAATATGGATAGCCTACCATTTCGCAATCAACTGAGGACAATTCTTGATGTTATAATCATTGGCTACATAGTATGTACACTATGCATGAGGACAGTCTCTCTGATAGTGCCTAAATACCCCACATATATAACACTGAATGGATTCTCGACCTCGGCCACTTCCTTGACCAAATCCTCCGCCGCAGCCCCTAAATCCTCCATGGGTTCCTCCCCGTTGAAACTGTGGTTGAGACAGCTGCTGTTGTGGAAGTTTTGGTTGCTTCTGAACATATTGTGTAGCTTGTGGCTAATTATACTATGGTCACTGCACCTGGCTATACTGTGGTTGTATGACTATTTGCGATTGTGGTGCAAGCTGCGGCTGTGCTACAAACTGCGGGTGAGGTTGCACAAGGACGAACTGTAATGGAGGTGGTGGTTTATATGGTACCTGTACTACTGGTTTCACTACTTGCGGCGATGCTTGCGTTGTCTGGGGTTCCTCCCTTTTCATAAAGTATGAATCATATGTTTTTTCTTGGAGAAAATCATAAGCATGGAAGTTCGTGTCTTCATGTCCAACTGACCGACAAAATTTACAATACAATCTCTCTACTTTGGTAACCATCTTCTACATGTAATCACAGTTCTCATGTCGATTCCCATAACACCATGGTGCACCAGCACTACTCAATAAATTAGGGGCTTCTGATAGCAAATAATTTCAAAATGTCAGACATGTATCCTTGGTATGTCTTCCTGCATGGCAATGGGTACACCAAAGATCATCATGATCCTCCTTGGCCTTTTTGATGTCTTGCAGCTACAGCGTTATATTGGCCAGCTGTGCCTAAATCTAATTCATTCCAACAGTAGTTTCTCCTACTGGTGATGCTTCCAGTTTCATTACGGTCTCCAGAGCCTCACTCTGTGTTGCAATCTTTTGCTACATTAATGATTGTTGAATATGCAGGATAAGCGCTACAATGAACCATTCTTTGTGCTGAACATTGGTCATCTGAAAAATGACCCGAGCCATCAATGTCTTAAATTGCTGATCAAAATCCCAAATTGTTTCATTGAGGAATTGTTTCATCTCTTTCAATTCAGTAATGTACTGAGCTTCGGACTTTTTCTTCTTAAATTACTCAAATAGACCTATCCTAATCTCATCCAATGTTTTTGTAGTACCTCCATGAGGCACTCATATGAATCTCATAAACCATTCCAATGCGCAGCCCCTCAAAGTAGTGGCTAGCTGACTTTTCTTGACATCATTATCAACAGTTTGTTGAGCAGTCTAGATTTCTTCACATAAGAACCAGTACTATTCTCGAGCATCAGTGCCATTTCCATTGAATATTGGAAACTTCATCTCGTCGCCCGCCATCTTAGGCCTTCTTCCTCATGTTGGTGCTCTATTACTAGACTGTTGCTGACACGTCGGGAAAGTTGACATAGAATGTGCGTTCCTTCCTTGTGGTGGATTAGTGCATGGAGGGGTACGCACGCTACTACTGGGGTTTGATCTTGTCGTTCTTCTAGGTGTATTCTGGGCTTGTATATCCTCGTCTTCACAGAAATTTCATTTCATCCCATGTGGTTGTTGTTCATGGTATCGCACTTTGACTTTAGCAGGACCTTCTCTTGTCCTCGGCCTCTTTTCTCGAAACCTTGCTCCTCCCCTCATACAAACACTTGTTTCTTCAACGAACTTTATATTCTCACTAGACCATCTACCCCTTATTTCCTTATGCATTTCCCCCCTTTCAGTCGCAGTGCCTACATCCCCCACCCACCAGAGGTCCACTACTCTTGGTCCATCTTTAGGATACCCTTTTCATAGACTAGTTTCTTAATCGACAGTTGTAGCGACAATAAGAACCGGCCACGAGGTCCATTGAAAAATTCCCTTTCTACTTCACTAAAAGATTTATTAGTATCAACAGAAAATTCAGTGATGTATCCCTCTAAGATACTATCCAACCATACCTCAATTTCCCGTGATGCCTTGTTGCTAGTTTCCTGTAGCGCCTAGATCAATTCTGGGGTCCAGGATGTCGGCTCTCCTCGAAAATTCATCTTCCACTTAGCAAATTTGGTTAACCATTCATGCAAGAGTACCAGAAATTCACAAAAGTACCACTCATGAGGACCATGATGGATATATCTAGCCAGCCATTAACTTGTCGAAAACTTCGGGTTCTGGTTTCTAGCTTCTGAAAACTCCCACAACTTCAGATCAAACCACTCCTCGATCTCCGATCGAATTGGATGCCAAAACATATCCCCCTTCTAGTTGAAACTCGATCTTGGAAATGGAACCATTTGTTAGCGCAACCCACCAACAAATCCTCGTCGATAGGGGTTCTGACTCTGTCGACGTCTTGCAGCACAATCTCCCTGAGCACGAGCCCAAACAGGTTTTACCCTGCCCAACAACATCTGCGAAGTAGATGAGGTCTCACCTGAGGCATTCAAGGGAGAGCTTTCAGAACCGAGTTTTCGACAGTGGGGAAGGAGGACATGGGGATATGACTGGGGAGAACCATGACTTACGTGATCACCCTATATTATCACAACATTAATCATGAAACATCATATGACATTCAACAGTCACAGATATTACATTGACTTATAGTGAACATATCACATTAACAGAGCAAGGAGAAACTAACTCACATCATTGTATCAGAAGCAGAATCATAGCATCATAAATCACATTGCATCATTGTAACAAAAAGCGGTACTACCACATCATAACAGATAACATATAAGGATTGAACCATAATCAACACATATTATATTAATATTGCACAAATATGCCATATTACACAATCCTTCTCCAAAAATGGAGAATGCGTCAAACAGAAACCCAGACAAAATCACAGTCAAGACAGAACAGTCCCCAACATAGAGTGCACCAGATGCAATGCCAAAATCATGTCTGTTTATCGTTACAAAAATGTATCTATAAATAGGCATACACCATTACCTCAAGGGTCCACTATTAACTAATTTCTAACTGCTACTGACCTATTACAACAAAATTGGGCCCACATATACATAAAATATTCAAAAAGTGGTTATTTCTCCACTCATCGCGCTAAAAGGCCCTTGCGCAGTACCACGTGAACTTGTGCAGCCGGCGCGACACTATGCAACGCACTTGCCCCAACCCTTTGCCAACAGTATGCACTGATTTTAGAGATTTAAATCGAGTCTATCCTAAGGATAATTTTTTGACACCATTTATTAACCAAATATTGGATGAGTGTGTGTGGAGAAAAGTTTTCTCCTTTATGGATGGCTTCTATAGCTATAATTAAATCCAAATTAAACCCAAGGACCAACACAAGACTGCTTTTATTCTTCCTCGGGGCATGTTTGCATACCGGAAGATGCCCTTCAGCCTTAAAAATGTTGGAGCTACGTTTCAATGGGCCATGATATTTTCTTTTCATGACTTTAAAAATATTATTGAAGTGTATTTAGATGAGTTAGCTGCTCACTCTCGATTGAGGGTGTGTCATCCTTATCATTTGCGTTTGGTTTTCAAAAGATTTTGTCATTATCAAATTTTGTTAAATCCCCATAAGTGCATATTTTGCATGAAGGTTGGTCGCTTGTTAGGATTTGTTGTCTCTGAGGAGGGTATACGGGTCGATCCTTTGAAGGTTGAGGCAATACTTTAGTTTTCTCCCCCATGTAACATTAGACATCTTTAGTGTTTGCAAGGTATGACAAACTTCTTGTGAATATTTGTAGTTAATTTTTCCAATTTGACTAGAGGATTCATGCGTTTATTGAAGAAAGGAACTCTGTTTATCTGGGATGAGCAAGACCAGGAGTATTTCCATGCTTTGAAGAAAGCCTTGGAATCGACCCCCGTGCTTAGTCCACCTAACTATAGTTGTGAATTTTTTATATATGTGGCCATGTCTCTGGAGATGATTGGCATGGTGTTGGTTCAAGAGGATGAGGAGCTTCAAGAGCATGTCATCTACTATCTTATCCAAAAATTTATTGACATGGAGCTTCATTATACCCATGTTGAGAAGTTGGCCTTAGCTACTGTCCATGCGGTTCAACGTTTGAGACATTACATCCTTTTTCACCAAAATTTCAGTGTAGCTCACATTAATACGTTTCAGTTCATCCTCACTTGAATGATGATAGGAGGAAAAGACAATAAGTGGATTTTGATATTGCACGAGTTTGGCCTCAAATTTGTTTCGGCAAAGTTGAAGAAGTCATTGATTTTTGCTGAGCTTATCTTTGATTTTTTGAGTTTGGATGAAGGAGAAGTTGATGAGGAATTTTTTGTTGATGAGCACATATTTCTCATCTCGACTACTGACCCATTCTATGGGGACATCGTTCTCTACTTGCAAACTTTGAAGGTTCCTTCTCACCTCTCATAGGATGAGCATCAACGACTACGTCATGTATCAAATAATTACCTCATTATGGATGACACTTTGTATCGCTGTGGGGTTGATTCCATTTTATGTCATTGTTTAACTCATGAGGAGGCTGAGGTTGTTCTGGAAGATTTCCACGGAGGGGTGTGTGGTGGTCATTTATCTAGGCTTTCTACAGCCCAAAAAATCTTTAGAGCAGGGTATTTTTGGCCATCCATATTTAAAGATTGCGTTAATATGGTCAATAGGTGCCACTCTTTCCAGGTGTTTGCATGGAATATGCACTCTCACCCTACCCCTTTGCATGGAATATGCACTCTCACACATCGCACCAGAATGGATCAGTGCTTACATTTGACCTCATCTTGTCGAAAAGGCTCTGCACTTACATCTGACCCCATCTTGTCAGAAAGGCATAGCACTCACATCTGACCATGTGTAAACACATCGCACCAGAATGGCTCAATACTTAGATCCAACCTCATCCTGTTAGAAATGCTTTGCACTTACATTCGACCATGTGTAAACACATCACATCGAAATGGCTCTCAATCCTAGACTAAGGATTCCTGGTAACTAACCAGGTGCCTCCATTCTCCTGAAGAATGGTAGTTTCTCTTACATCTAAACTACTCGTCAAAATGGACAGCAATCATATCTGACAAGGGCTCAACCATGAAAAAATGGCTCAACCCTTACATCTGATCAAGTGGGAACACATCCCTCTATCACATCAGAATGTCTCTCAGTCCTAGACTGAGTTTTCTTGGTAACTAACTAGGAACCTCCATTACAACAATGGCAATAGCCCTTATATCTGATCATGTAGGAACCAATCCTACAGTCATATCAGAATGGCTCAGCACTCATATCTAACATGGAAGGAACCTAAATCCTCTCACCATGATAGCTCAGCCCTTACATCTGACCATGGAAGGAACTTAATCCTCTCCCATGTCAGAATGGCTCTAGGACTCATCATTTCCCCTTGGAGGGAACCTCGATCTCGAGAACACCAAGCTTCTCCCTAAAGTACTCAAACTTCACTTTGGCCATTATAGCATAGAATCACATCAGGGCTGATTACGTCCAAGGATAACCTACAAGCTTCGCCAGGACTTATGCTTAGACAACCTGTCTCATCATCTATGCTAGAAATATTTCTTTCAAGAGATCTTGATCTGGATCACTGCTCCTCTCTCCCAAATAGCAAGTGGCAACATATTTTTCCTCAGCTATACTCAGCACCATGCAAGACTCCATCCTGCCAAACCAAGAGATCACACTTGATCCCATCCCCAACTATACCCTTTAGGTACCTTACTACATGCTTTGCAACCATCAGGTGAACATATCTCAATGTTTTCATAGCAAAGCAAATATCTGGTCTCGTATTCGTCAGATACATCAAGGAATAAATCATCTGACGATACATCGTGGCATCAATCGTCTCTGATGAAGCATCGCTCAATATCTTCATGTTTGATTCCATAGGTGTGGTCTGGCCTTGCATTCTATCATCTCGAACCTCTTCAGGGTCTCTACTGCATACATCCCTTGTCCACACCCCCATGCCTAGAAAATAGTGCATTGACACATAATAGGAGCATCACTAGTCTTCCACCTTCAACCTTGAAGCAAAGGTTGGAATCCGCTTTACTCTTAGTAAAGCCTAGATTCATCAGTAATCTATCCATCCTGTCGTACCATGTTGAACCTCGATATATTCTACAGTCACTCCCTCTGAAGCAGAGCACCATGCTCCCTCTGTCTTTTGTACTCTATGCACTGAAACATTATGTACTAGAGTGAAAAGTAGCTTGCCTTGCTACTAATATTCTATGTATCCATCTAGGATCATTGGATACCAAGATCCTGTATCTTGAACTTTTTCAAAAGTTCTTCTCACACCCATCTGTGAGCTTGTCATCCTCTATCAACCTTGTAGAAAAGGTTCATATCTTCATCAAGCTCCTCATGTATGGGTTATCCCATGGGTGTCTTTTGAGCTTGTAAAAGCCATTCTTTCATTTTCACACATGATTCTTCCTGTCATGTGTATTTTTAGTGGCTGCAAATGTCTCTTCGTAGTCTATGCCTCGTGCTACGAATCTTTCCTTGTATCCCACGATGTTCCCATCTACTGCATGATGGAACTGCAAACTTCTCTTCAGTATCGATACTGCATCGTAGACATCATTCTTCTTGAACTGATCTTCCCTTTCTTCTTGATTACTTCTTCATGGCTGGAAGGTTCTGCATCAATGATGTCGCTGCATTTGTCATATTATTATTCATCTTGAATTGTTGTTACTTGTTCTTCGTAACAAGTCTCATCCTTCTTTGCTTGTAGGTGATTATGTACACGATCTTTCCTACAAGTCAAATGCATTAGTTGTATGGTTAGAAACATTTCATAAGGTATATTCATAATGAAAAATTCTTATGCATAACTATATGATCATGCAACTACTTTAGCCAATACAACATCCATCCATATCTCACGAAAACTTTCTAGATGCCTTCCATCTCTACCCGGACAACATTGAGATTGTGCACTAATCCAATATGTTAGCAAAGAGGTTTCATTCTGTATAAGTATCAATGGAGAGTTCCATAGGACCATGAGATACTTACCCATCACATGCATATTAGTAGTATACTGTAAACATTCTATCGTGCATAATACATCAACTGAATATAAACAAATGCATAATAAAACAATATCATGAAATGACAATTGAATACTTATATTTATTTGTTTCGTGGGTGGACTCCTTCTTGAGCCTTCAACTTCATCATCTTCTTCAATCATAATAGCATCATTTCTCATCCAAATGCTAAGATGGATAAGAGGTTCTTCAAGAGTTGAATCCTTCGTATTCCTCATTGTTTGAGGGATCTTCTTTGGATGGTGAAAGATTAATCTTCAGTTGCTCCCATCTTCTCTTCTCTTCTTATGAGTTTAGATTCTTATTATTCCTAGAGTTTACTGAAAGTAATCAATTCCTTCTGGCACAAATTCCTTGAATGAATGAATCCCATGATCCTGGGAGGCCATTCAAGGTGGCTATCACCACTTCTGCATTCTTCACTTCTTCTTTTACTGCTTCAAATTTGTTCTTTGATTCTGCATTCTATATCTTCACATTCTTCAATTGTCTTCTCAAAGTCATATTATGATTTATGTTCTTCCCTTCAAATAGCTTGGTCAAGGAATCAACCATCTTCTGTGTCTTTAGGGAAGACACTTGGTGTACAAGGTGATCCATGATTGAATCAGTAATGACCTTCTTGGCCTTGACCAAGTTCTTCTTATGTAAGGCTTTGAGCCTCATCTCCCTCTGGAACTGGAACCTCTCTTCTTATGTAGGTGTCTAATTCATTTTCTTCAGAGAGATCAAATACTTCCATGCTTGGAATTTGTCAACTTCACTAACCTTATCATAAAGCTGATGTGATAGATCACTTTGAAATGAGAACCTCAAATGCAAATAGCAAAAGCTTAGATCTTACCGATTTGAGGTGTTTGTCCTAGTTCCAGAGCTAGCTGATCTAGGGTTTGTCATAGAAACCCTAATTTTAAAAACTTGGAATCTTTCAAATCTGGTTGGATAGAAAAATATATCTCTTCAATTTAAGCTGTCCAATGTACTCCTTTTTCTGAAAACAATGGAGGGACGCTTCCGGAACAGGAAGCCCTAGTTTTCCAATTTCTTCTGCAGAAATGCCTTTTAATATTTATGTGGTATCTATGAAATTAATACTCCCCTATTTCTAAAACTTTTCAGTACAATATCCTCGCATGTCCCTGATCCAACACCACAGGTTTCATCAGAATTGGTTTCACCAATTGGGACTTATGATCATTTTTCCAAGGTGACCTGTTGCAGGACTATTCAGAACAGTGAAGTTGTACGGACTTCCACATGTCACTGGTTCATATCCTAAGTCTGAAACTAGGACCACAGAAATTAATGTCCATGCCCTTTCTGGAACATCTTCAAAAATTTCATTTGAACCTTTGTAGCCAAGATATAGCAATTCGTCCCAGGTGTCTTGTTTAGGGATGAATTCTAGAAGAGGCTGGAACCCAAAATTGAAGGGATCATATCTTCTAGAATATATATAATCTGAAGCTAAATGTTGGACACCATGTACATCAATATTTTATCTTCATCCTCTGAAATTTTAAGCTCCTGAACCTTTTCCAATCTCAAGATATAGCGAATGTACCAAAACGTAACATTTTTAGTATTTAGGGTTTTTCTAGCTTGGGGTCAAACTAGGGTTTGACTTTCCTAGAGTTTCACCCAATGAAAAATATTGATCCAGGTCTCTAAACTTTGATTTTGATGAAGAGAGCAATCATATGCCAGGCTCACTCAAAAATTCCTTTTATGTAGAAAGTGCTAATTTCCCGCACCAAAAACTGAAAATGCTCGAAATCGAATTCTGCTTCGATAGAAAGATGCGCCCTTCAATGGAGAGTCATCCTAGCATACTTTTGCTCATGGATTATGGAGAGAGACCCAAAAATTAAGAATCCCTAGATTCTATAGCTGCATAATGTCTTCTTCTCAGGTTAGCTCTGATACCATGTTATATTTTTATCATTCAAGCTAGCATTATGATCTTAGGATCTTTAAGTGAGAGAATAACATGCACAACAATAAAACACAAGAGACAATAGACACAAAGAATTTTCCTTGGGGAAACCATAAAGGAGAAAACCCGCAACTTCCTTAGAGATAGAATGAGCACCAATGGAAACAGTAAAACTTGAAAACATAAATATGATCTCCACAGCTTCTGTCTCTCTCTCTCACTTGAAAAAGCTTCTCCTCTCTCACTCATGTGCCCCAATGAGTGAGTTTGTGTGTGATAAATAGAGAGGATCACTCTCTATTTATATTCTTTCATTCACTTGAAACCCACTCCAACATTTTGGCCTCACTTAATAATTACTTACTAGAGACGACATCACTAGGAGTGTCTAATAACCCTAGTGCCCCACAACTTGTGGGGGCTTTGCCTCCTCTGACCAACAAGGAGGGTTATCCTTAACACAATGGTGGGGACTATTTCCTTGACTTATAATTACTCACCTAAGGTTGAATTCTCTAGGATAGTCTAATAACCCTAGGGCCCCACAACTATGGGGACTTTAACCCTTGACAAATAGGAGGGTTACCCACAATGACTTGACATGACTTGTTTACATTATAGAAACTTCCCTGAATAAACATAGGGGTATGACATGACTCAAATACATTACAGACAGATCATGGAATAAACATCGGGGTACAATACATAAGATATACGGATGAATACATTCCGAAGTTACAATTACATCAACATAAATATATCCAAGTCTTACATGAGAAATCATCTATAAAGGAAACATAGTACAAATACCCTCTTAATGAGATTTAAGACATGGGTATGCATACATCCAAGTTTACTATCTATAGTATTCCTTTGTACTTGCTCTCACTACTAGGAAACATCTCCTTTTCATTCTTTCTTTGCGCATATCCTTTGCAAATTCCTTCATGATTTTCCTAGATCTCTGGCAGTCCAGAGACTTCTTTGTTTTCCATCGGTAGTGCTTTGTAGTGCACATGTGCAATCCTTCTGTTCCATAGTTCGCTTGGTTCAATTGACTCATGAACCAGTACTTGTTCAAGATGTCCCATTTTCTCATACAAGCCTTCGTATTCTTCTCCAATCATTGTTGCATCCTCTAATGTGTTCCCTCTAGGACAAATTATAACCTGGACATCGACAAATGTGACTCTAATTCCTTTTGCATCTACTGCAGAGATGGAGAGAATATTCTTATTCAATATTGGAACATATAGCACATCCTTCATCTTTAATGATTTTCTGAAGTCAAGATTTTATGAAGCTTCTCCACTCCATTTTATGGGTCATTAGTAATCATCCCCAAGTTTCACCTTGTGAGGTGACTCATGTTTAGTCATATTAACAGATGATTCGTTGTATCACATCATGTGTTTATAATCTCCACTATCCACAAGACAATCATTGCTTTTGTGTGAGATAGTGCCAGTAAGTACTAAGGTTAGCACATACTCTTCATCTGAATCATCCTTCTCTCTTCTGAATATTTTTTTTGTTGGTTCATTGTCTTCAGAAACATGAGCATGGTGTCTCCTTTTCCTCATGGGACAATATCTTTCAAATTTTCCCTTTTCATTACAAGTATAACATCAAACAATTGAAGGATATTTCTTGGTCTTATTTTGTTTCTTATCCTTCTTCTTGTTGTAATCAAAGTTCTCCTTATTCTCATTCTTCTTGAAGTTATTCCTGGTGTGAATAGTTAGAGATTGACCTTTAGTTGCTCCTATCTTCTCTTCTCTTCTCTTGTCATGAGTTGAGATTCTTCTTGTGCACATTCTTCTCAGATTCTGCTAAAAGAGATCAGTCTCCTTCTTACACAAATTCCTTGAATAAATGAGTCCCATGATTTAGGGATACCATTCAAGGTATTCATTACAATTTCTCCTTGTTTTACATTCTCTTCAATTGCTTCACATTTTTCTTTGTATAGTCTTAGAGTTATGTATCTTCACATTCTTCAACTGGTTCCTCAAAGTCATCTTTTGGTTGATGTTCTTTCCTTAAAAAAAAAATTTCAAAGCATCATGAGTTGATAATTAATATAATATGCAATGATTCTCTTGGACTTAGCCATGCTTCTCTGATGATCATCCTTAGCCTCATTTCCCTCTAGTTCTGAAACCACCTCACTGTTGTATTGATCCAAGTCATTTTCTTCAAGGATCAAGGATATTCTATACTTCCATGCTCGAAAGTTATCAGCCCCTCCAAAATTTTCCTCAAGATGAGTATGGTGACTCATATTTTCAAATGAGAACCTAAAATGCAAATAGAAAATATTTAGATCTTACCGATTTGAGGTGTTCGACCTGGTTCCATAGCTTGCTAATCTATGGTTTGTTAGAGAAATGCTAATTTTCCAAACATGGAGTTTGGGAATTCTTTTTGGACACAAATATGTGCCTCCTTGAGGTGTGTTGCTCGACAAGGTAACTTTTTTAATACTAAGGTGGGAAGCCTTTGAAACTTGATGCGCTAGTTTCTCCTAGCACCAATGACAGGGTAAAAAATGAAACTTCTTCAAATTTGAAATTGCTTCCACCAAAATATGCACCCTACCAAGGAGAGTTATCCTAGCCCTATTTTCTTGATGATCTATGGAGAGAACACCTTGAACTAGGAAGCATTAGTTTATGTAGCTTCACAGTGCCTTCTTTCAGAGAGGATATGATACCATGTTAGTTTTTCTAGATCTTATTAGATTAATTATGATCTTTTTCTGAAATAATAACAAGTACATCTATATGCATAAGATATGACATGTACACAAGACACAAATATTTTCATCGGGGAAACCATAAAGGAGAAAACCCCTCAAAATTCCTCCGAATAATAAATTCACAAATACTATGTCATAAGGTGATCAATCCCATTAATAATAAGTATCCAACATCTATCTATATCTCCTCCCTTTTCTCTCTCTCTCTCTCTCCCTCTCTCTCTCTCTCTCTCTCTCTCTCTCTCTCTCATACAGACCTAAGTGAGTGTGAGGTGTTTATAAATGAGGGATGGTGGCTCCCTATTTATACCTTTCATGTGACTGACCAAATACATGACTGAGCCACCTTATTTAACGAAGAGGGACGAGTTATCCTAGAGAGACTCCAAATACATATTACATGATGTCACATTGGGGACTGTTGCCACGACTTACAACATAGGTTGTATATCAAGGTCTAGACACAATAAATACATCCCGCAAGGAGGTAAACCCATATCCAATGGGGGTACACCACCAAACAATGATAATACACATAAGAATATATTCTAAAGTTACAAATACATCAACACTTATCCTATCATTCCCCTTCTTATGGGAATTCAACCCTTGGTATCTCATCCTTTCTTTAATTTGCTTTGTAGTGGGGTTTTCACCATAAATCTTTGTAACATTTTCAATTCCAATGATTCTTTCCTTAATTTTATCCATGTGATTTTGAGAAAGGAAGTATTTCATTCCAATCATGTTAATGAATTATGGTAATCCAATATAGTTATTTCCATTACAACCCATCAATTCCTTCCCATTGATCTGTTTGTATTTAGGACAAGTCGAATCTTCATGAAAATATTGGAATTCCCTACTAAAAGGAACAGTTTGGTCCTCAACCATGTTTTTTGGATCCAATTGAATAGGTGTCATTTGGTCTTGATGAGAACCCTAATTCCTTTAGCACTTCCCATTTACCTTGGGATGAAATTTATTTTAATGGGCTCTCTCCATTTGGATCATTCTATTCCGAATCTCCCTCATATTCTTGCCATGGTTTCCTTCCATAGTATTAAGATCTCCTATCAAATATTTTATAGATTCATGAGGTAACTCATTAGTCTCAATTACAAATTCTATGGCCTTTGGCTTAGATCCAAATGTGCTTCCTCTAATGAACCTATGAAATTTAAACCTCCATGAAGCTTACATGTTCTTTTTTACCTTATCATTTATCTTTTGATATTCTTTATGATCTAGACAATCTTTGTCTCTTAATTGATAACTAATTTCCCTAGTAAAATACTCAATAAACTAGATCAACATGGTAGCACAAGGACACATAACATTCTACCCAAGTCTAGCGTGTATTCTATTTCATTAAGAATAATGCCAAAAGATGATTTCTTTGTGAAAAGTTTTTTTTTATTGGTTAAAATTCATCACATGGTCTTAGAAATATTATTTTTTAATGTGAATTCGGTAGATGAATCCTATTAATAATGGAAATTGGAAAAGTATTTCACAAAAAAAAATTATGTGGACAATTTCCTGGCAAATAGGGACAATTTTTGGGAAAAAAATAGAGTTAACGCAACTTAACATGAGTTAGTAAGCGACATGTCAAATCAAAGGTGGGTATAAGAGTAGGTTAATTGTATTGAATTTATAAATCTAATTAAATAACCAATGTATTCCATGATTCAAACCTGTAAGTAAATTCATTTTTAACTCCTGCGTAATTAAGAAAATGGTGGCGCAATTATGTGATAGAAGTGGTGGAGCATCCATTCCTGATCATGATATGATGGGTAATAAACTGATAATTGTTTCCAAAAATGGAAGTGGTTGAGCATCCATTTCGTATCACCCATCTAGTGAGAACTAAAAAAAAATCAGTGAAGAAATTGAACTGACAACATTTTTTGAAACTTAATCATAGTGGTTGAGCATCAATTCTTGATCACCAATCTGGAAGGAAACTTAAAAATAAATTGTGGAATAAATTAAACTGAGAACATTCTTAGAAAAATTATTTTTCTTTCTCCTGAATATTTATGCAAGAAAAATTTTGTGTCGAAAGTACGTTGTGCAGTCTAGTAATAAACCTTTCTAGCAAGGCATTTTAGTCTAAATAGGTAATAAAACTGCACTTTCATGTTACTATTGATCAATAAGAAACAAGAAACATGAGAAACAAGATGAAGTACTTACTAATGTTTATAGAATTTTTTAAATCGTTGCTTCTATGTGTATCCCATTCATAGGATATTTTGAGATCATAGTGATGATAGTAAGAAAAATAATTGGTCGATTGGTTGAGGAAGTGAGCATTTTTGTGCTAATCATGAAAAATTGGATTCCTTGGAAAATCATGGATAAGTAGGTTCATATATTTTCATGTAGCTGATTTGGCAGAGTTGATTCATGGTTAAGTATGCTCCGATATATGTAATTATGCTTCAAACCAGATTTCATACATGGGGTGTACTTGGATTGGCGTAGTGTGCATTATTGTGTTGGATATGAAAAAATGGAAAACGATATCAAATACTAATCTGGAAGTATTTTATTTCACTGTATATGGAACATTTTACAAAAGGAACCATAAACATGATTTCCTGAACTGGTTAATTTCCTTCGTTGAATATACAGTTGAAAAGTCGCGCTCATTGTTTTTATTTTCTTGCAATAAAAAATTGAGAGATGATAGCAAATCATTTCCATGAAACTTTATTTATATCTCAATTCTGAATTTAACAGTGATTATATAAAATGACTAGTTGAGTCTATAAATTTTTGTAAATGATGTTTTAAATCATCCACTTGCAATCTTATGCTTCCATAGAATGGTGGAGAATTTTTTTGTCAGGGTGAAAAACATGTTGAATGGGTCATTTAGAAGGAAAATATCTACTTGATAAGAGACTTGTTTTCAAATATGAGTCAGTGTAAAAGTGAATAAATCATCCACCCACAAATTTATGTTCTCAATTCTTTTTATCCCTCATAGGTGAGAAAGTGTGTACATTTTCCTAAGGCCATTTAGGCTAGCTTTAGGTGCAAAACAAGATGAGCGACTATTTTGGTAGGACAATATTTTATGGGCCATAGAGTTTTTAAAAAAACTAAGCCAATGGGCAAGTGCAAAAATCATCCACCTACAAGATGACATTTTCATAGAAATTTTATCCCTCACATGTGAGAAATGGTGGGAATTTTACCAAGGATACTTAAGCCATTTTTTCAATACTTAACCAAATTTTCCACTAGCAAGCATTTTGTTGTCATTGCAAAACATGATGAATGGATGTTTTGGGAAAAACATATATCCTTTATCATAGACTTGTTTTCAAAAATGAGTTGATGGAAAAGTGAGTAAATAATCCACATACAAACTGATGCTCTCATAATTTTCTTATCCCTCACAGGTGAGAAATGGAGGGAAATTCCTAAGGGCATTTAGGCCAGTTTTATGTGCAAAACAGGTTGAGTGGATATTTTGGCATGCGAATATTTTCTTGACCATAGATTTTTTTTCAAAATTGAGACAATGGTCAAGTGCATAAATCATCCACCTACAATATTATGCTTTCATAAAAATATTATCCCTCATAGGTGATAAATGGTGGGCACTTTACCAAGGCTAATTATGCCATTTTTTCAATACTTAACTAGTTTTTCCAATGGAGAGCATTTTTCTATTAGGGTGCAAAACATGTTGAATGGGTGATTTCAAAGAAAACTATCTCCTTGATTTGAGACCTATTTTCAAATATGACTCAATGGACAAGTGAATAAATCATCCACCTACAAATTTTTGTTCTCATAATTTTTTTATCCCTCACATGTGAGAAATGGAGGGAATTTTCCAAAGGCCATTTAGGCCAATTTTAGGTGCAAAATAGGCTAAGTGGCTATTTTGGCAGGCCAATATTTTCTTGACCATAGACTATTTTTCAAAAAGGAGGAAATCATAATGTGAGTAAATCCTCCACCTATAATCTTATGGTTTCATAAATTTTTTATCCCATATAGGTGAGAAATGGTGTACATTTTCCTAAGGCTACTTAAGCCCTTTTTTCAATACTTAACCAATTTTTCCAATGTGGCCATTTTCTTGTTGGGGTGCAAAACAATCTGAATGGTTGTTTCATAAAGAAACTATAACCAATTTTTCCAATGTGGGCATTTTCTTGTTGGGGTGCAAAACAACCTGAATGGTTGTTTCATAAGGAAAATATATCCTTAACCACAAACATTTTTTCAAAAAAGAGTCAATGGTCAAGTGAATAAATCATCCACCTACAAAATATTTCTCTTGGATTTTTTAATCCCTCACTCGTGAGAAATGTTAAGAATTTTCCTAAATCTATTTAGGCCAGTTTTTGGTGCAAAACAAGCTAAGTGGTTGTTTTGGATACATAAATTTGAATTTTTATTGCACAACATATGTTTTTATGTCTGAAATTAATAAAGTATGAAGTTTTACTTACTAGTTTTATATATAACCACATAGTCTATAATTAGAATATATATCATATATTATAGACACATTTATGATATATTTCATATTTTTTAATTAGGGAAATTCAATCTAACATCTAATGCCAATATTAATTTTTTATTTCATTTGGCAGAGTAACTGAACAATGGATCTTTCAAATGAGCCATTTCAACAAAATATTCCTGAAAAAAGAGGATGATGTAAGTGTTTATACTACCCAAATCTTCCAACTTTGGAACCACATGACATTGTCCTTCAATTCGCTCGTGTTATACGTAAACATAATATTCAATGTGTTGCTCATGGAAAATGTCGATGATTTGGAGATCATAATTTCATACCACAAAATTATTTGATAATTTTCCCTCAAACAACAAGTAATCATCCATCCATTGTTCAAACTCATTCTCCTCTATGTAAGCAAACTTTGACAAACACCAATTTTTCTAGAAAATAGAGGTAACCCTTGTCTACAAATGTAGTTGAATGGAATGTTAATGTACAAAATGGAAATTTCTATGACAGAATGAAATGTATTTCATAGAATGTGAGGATCCCAAATTTCCCCCAAAGAACAATATATTTTCCTTCTTCCACTACAATGAACTATGTTTTGAACAATGTCAAGGTCTCCAATTTCTCTCAAAGAACATATTTTATTTCTGCGGCCACTACAATAAGATTTGTTTCATAGAATGTGCATGTCCCAAATATCCCTTAGAGAAAAAATTTTATTCCTTATTCCACTACAATGCACTCTGTTTCAAATAATGTGAAGGTCCCAAATTTCTCTTAGAAAAAAATATTTTTTGCTGCTGCCACTACATTGAACTCTATTTCAGAGAATGTGAATGTCCCAAATTTTTCTCGGAGAACAATTTTTTACCATACTTCCATTACAATGAACTCTAGTTTGTAAAATAAAAATATGTACCAAAGAATGAACCCAGTTTTGCAGAATGAGGCCCTAGTTTTCCCTCAACAATTATTGATTGATGCTACTAGTGTTACAAATCACTATGATCAAAGTGAACATTGTGTTTGTCAACAACCTACAGATCCTTTTATTGCATTTAATCATGAAGGGAATCAAAGTGTAGAACCCAATGGGAAAGAATTGGATCAATAATATTTTAGGAACTTGGATGCTACTAGAAGACATGAAACAACATAAATAATTGCATTTCGGGAACAAATGGATATAAATGCAACTAAAAAAAATCAAATTTCTACAATTGGTCAAGTTGTAAAATAAATGCGAGAAGGGTTCTTAGCATATAAAACTACACATGCTAAGAGAATGTCACTAGGAAACCACTTAAGGAAATCCTTATTGCATCTTAAGAAGTGGTCGGGATGGTATAACCACAAAATAAATGAGGGGAAGACAGAATTTAAAGAAATTGGGAGATTGTTTTCTGGAAAATCACTTCAAGATGTAGAAGAAAATGACATTATTCCTATAATTGGGTACTTCATGAGAGAAAACTATAATGAAGAAACTAAAATTGAGGATATTGTTAAACATCTAGATGGAATGCTTGATAAACTTGGATCAAGTGTTGTGACAGATATTCATAAGGATGTTATGCCAAGGAACATGGCTTCAATATTTATTGAATCAAGCATGACTCATAAGGATTTACAATGTCTGAAGAGAACTGATGTTCATGGTGTACTAAATGGGGTTAATCTAATATCAATTTGTAGGGAAATGAAACAGTGGAGTAAAGAAGCTGATGATATTGATATGGGTTGGGAGAGAACTGATGGTTTCACATATGGAGTTAGGATCAAACAACTAAAGTCATATTCTTCCTTTATGGTTGAATCATATGAAAAGAGATGTAGAACTATAGTCAATGAAGTTTCTTTCAAACTTGGTATTGATTATCGCGTATATTTTGATCAAGGAAGAAAGGTATGTGAGATATTATTTGAGTTACTAGAAGACACTGGATTGATGTGTTGTGTAATCCTTGGAAAATGGGATGGAAAAGAATATAATAGACAATTTTTAACACATGTTACTGATCCTGAAAATGAGGAGAACTTAATGAAACAAATAAATAAGGTTTCATAAGATGGAATCAAAATGGTGGATGGTAGGATTGTGAAAACTGATTTGTATGAGTGTCATGATCTAGTGGCCATATGCAGTTAGTATGCATTAATATTGTTTCTCCAATGGGAAATAAGTTTTGTCCTTGGTGCACATGCCATAAAAAAATGATACACATGGTTATAGATGAAATCAAAATTTAATAAGGGGATACTATCCATAGTGTTTATGAATGTTATGAAATGCCAACAAAAATGATCCTTGTAAGCTATGCAAATTTATTACAAGTTTTAAAATTTTTGTTTATATCTTGACATTACTTTCTTAATCTAACTATGTTTTTGAATGTTAGGATTTGAATCCCACTTTGGAACCAAGCAAAGGATGGGAATAAAAGTGAGATGAGCATATTATAAACATTCAACCAACCTTATCTGGTATAAATATGACTATTGTGACAAATTATCGCATTGATGGAAGAAATGATGAATAGGTACACACTTTGATGATTAGTTCTTACCTATAAATTAAGCTTCTTAGTATTTCACTAATTCCTACCTACCAAAATATGTGCTTCCAATTACAGTTGACTCCTTGGTCAATGTCCAATCTTGTATATTGTTCTTTCCTTGGCGGGATCATAAATTTTTTGAATATGTTTCATGAAATTCAAATAATTGCATGAGATTATGACAAGGTTAATCCCACAAGAGGTATGGAGAGAACAAAATTTATTCAAGTTTGGGAGGAGATGGAGAAAATTGGTGTTCCATGTAAGACATGAGAACCATACCATCATAAAATCCAACAATCTAATGATATTAACTATGGGTAATCATATGGATCAACATCATAAAATATCCTCATTCAACATGAGGGAATTTTAAAGGTTAAATAATTATGTTAAGAAATAAATTATTTTTTTATGTGGGCCTTAACTAATAATACATGATGATGTTATTATGTTTTGAGTATTGTTTACTGGCTCTCAGTGTCACTTACATTGAACATAAAACTTAGTATTTATACATATGCATTGAAACATTTGTATTCATTCTAGGTTATTGAATCCCTACTAGATGAAAAGAAAAATAAAAAGTTGGCAAGGATTTGGATGTGTTATAAAGAATTTCTCATGTTGTAACTGCAAGGGTGTAGAGGGGATGATGTATACGCATGTGAGAAAAGGTATGTTAGTTTCATAATATTATCTTTATTGAATGGTAGTATCATTTCATTCATGATGAAAATTTTGATCCACTGTCATTGCATGATTGGATTCCTAGCAATTGAGTTGCTTTGGTTGTGTTCTTATTGTTTAGGAGATGAGATGGTTCCTTATATGAATTTCCAAGGGACCCATTCTCTTGATATGACACAATCTATTCTTCCTTATACACTGGGATGGTTAAGGATTGAAGTAGTGTTCTCATAAGCATAGAGAAATGAAAATTTTGAATAGAAACCAAGGAGTAGGAAGAGGAGTTCATAGGGAGAATAAAGCACATTTGATCATGATATAAGGTCTTGTAAATGAAATGAGACAAAAAAATTTCAAGATTGTTACGAGATCAGAAGGTAATTTCCAAAAGTTTAGATAAAGAAGATTCTTGCCTTTAAATATTAGAATTCAACTTTGTGTTGAATATGACAAGTCAAGAAATCAATTGAATAAGGAAACTGCAACGCAATTGGCATTATGTTTCCCTGATGTCACTTGTCAATAAGTGGAACAACTATTTAAATCATGGGAAAAACAATTTAAGAAATCATTTTTTGCACCACCAACAATAAGTTTGTCCTAATTTGAAATGTTATATCGTTTAATTTTCATTTTATAGTGTGAGGAGTCATAATGTTTGTGTTTAATTATTAATATGTCCTCTCGGTTCAATAACTATATTCCAAGAAGAAAACCAATAAGAAAATATGGAGAAGAGGCTTATTGGGAATCTCATCGATTTGGAAAGAACAAGGAAAAAAATGGTGTTAAAACAAAAAAAACATGTTTTTCTCTCCAATAGTGAGTATTATATTCATTCAATTCATTACATATCAGCATGTATTTATCAATCTAGTTTACTTGTGGTTGAAGGTACAACTTTTGCTTGAACTCTAACTTTGTCCACCTCATTGATCTTAGGAAATGAGCTATGCGAGAGTGATAAAACAAAACAAATGCAAGGGGAATTTGATTTTGATACCCTAATGATGATTGAAGACAATAACAATAGAACATTTTGTGTTTCATCTTCAATAATAGAAGAATTGGAGACCAGTCAAATGCAAGAATTGAATGGAGAAACTATTGTTGATATTCCATCGATGGAATATATGATTCATAATATAAGTTATGTTTCATCCTCGATAAATGGTGAAGATCAAAGTGGTGAAAAAAAAAGAAACTCAAGGGAGAATTCTTGCCATCCAATTGATGGAATATCACAATCATATTAAAACAGGGATTGTTAAAGCAAGTAAGAGACAATTAAAAAAGAGAAATTTCCAAGATGATCAACAATCAACATTGTCTGAAAAGTGGTGAAGAACATAAATTTTATAATGATACAACATTCTTATGGTATTAATCAATTAAGAGACCTATTTTGATGATATTTTGAATATTGTTGGATATAGATTTGAAAATGTCTAATTTTGTATGCACCTATAAGCATTGTATTTACCTTTCTCTCTAGAAATAAAAACTAGGAGTTTTCTGAGGAAATTTTTTTATTATTGATATTTCATCGTAAATTCATTCTATTATGGTGTTTTCTATTACACATGTGCAGTTATAATTTATTTTACACCATAAAAGAACAATATAATTATTATTTCATAGAAATGAAATAGAGCACAATTGTCGATTATTACTACCGAAACTCACCAAGCCATCATAGAGAATATATGAAAAAGGATATTAAAAGTATTTGGACAGTTCCAAATGCTCTAAACATTCCCCGAGTGTATAAGCAATGGAAAATATTTTCTATCACTCACTAATGTACAACATAAGAAATGAAATATATTTTCTATCGCTAATGTACAACAAGAGGAAAAGAAAGAAAACTAAAAAGTGAGCTAGAATTTAAAAAGGGTCCATCATGCAAAAAATGCATTTTCATTATATGGCGATAAAACATATATACAATGATTTATACATGTCTAGCATGTTTATGAGATTTCTACAATAACTCCTCTTAAGCAGGAGACAAATCTGTATGGTCTCTTTTTTTTTTCGTAGAAGACTCTAGTTTTCCAAAAGTTGTAGGAGGAACAGTTTGTAATTTGGTTTCGATCTCCTTAATTTCTATGTACTTTTAAAAACAATTTGCAAGTAAGACACTATTTTCTTCCATCATCCTCTTCAAATTTTCTACATTTTTCTTATACTTCTTTGATTCTTCTATTTCCTTATCTTCAAATTCTCATGTTTTATGGTTCAACTGATTGGTAACTATAGCCAATTCATCTTTCAGTTCCTTAATTCTTTCTCCTTTTTTTTTCCCCTCAACTTTGTCTCATTGGGAATGACAAAAATTTTCATAGTCATAGTAACTTGACCCTATAATTCATTTTGTAAATTAACAATTATTGTAAATTAACAGTTAGAAATTACTCGTTTTTATTACGAGACTGTCCTGGCAATACATATTTGTTTTCCCTATTATTATATATGCTATAGTATTTTTTATGAACATGTGGTTTTGGCCAAGACATATTTTCATGTTGATTGATATCACCAGCCTCTGTTTCAATAGCATGTGGTTGACATAAATCAATTATTTTTTGAAGTGTTCATGCGAAACTAAATTTAACCTTCTTCAATTGGCTCTCTTGCAGGACAAAGTGGATTTTATTAACCAATAGATAAGGTATATCTATAGGTATATATTCAACCCAATGTATGACTACCCTCATATATTCACCTAAAATTTCCTACCTATGATGGTTCAAATATGTCCTCAGGACAATTTGAATCAATGTTTTGTATATTCCGGGAGGGACATCCTGATTTCTTAAATCATTCCTTGGAATAGATACAATTTTCCCATAAATTTTATTGGCCATGCGATTCTTCTCTATTTTCGGGGTTTTCCAAGAGATAAAAATCTCTCCCCCTCTGCATGGAATTTTCGTTGATTAGGAAACCAAATTAGGGTTAAGATATACCCTCATCCCAAAAATTCTCAATTCCATATACACAACATCATAATTTAAAATTGCCTAATCTATATCCTCATTATAAAAAATGAACATTCCAAACAAAATGCCGAACACCCTTGCTTTCGACATGATAGCTTTTATACTTGATGTCCAATTCTTTTCATGTCTCCATCTTTCAGTACACTCCTAGAATTTTTTTACTATGAACCTATCATCTATTGGCGTCTTTCTTTCAACTATGGTTGCATAAGAGGATTCCCCATTTCAATTGTGCATGTGGTAAAGGATGGCCATGTTTCAAGTGTGGCCATGTTTGTCTAGGTTGAAAGTAGAGTTTATGCACGCAGACGATATTTCAGACTCAAATTTTGCATGTGGAATGTATTTCATAAACATAATAAAGGCCTGGTGTAGGAGAGTTACGAGTATGTCCAAGTCAAAATTCATGACTTGGGAATCCATGTTTCCCTAGGCTGACATCGAACTTTTTAGATTTTTTAAGGCCTTGTCCTCGACCCCGTTTCAAGTGTTGCCATGGTTTTCTAGGTTGAAATTAGAGTTTATGCATGCAAACGATATTTCAGACTCAAATTTTGCATGCAGAATGTATTTCATAAACATAACAAAGGCCTGGTGTAGGAGAGTTACAAGTATTTCTAATTCAAAATTCATGACTTGGGAATGCACGTTTCCCTATGCTGAAATCAAACTTTTTAGATATTTTAAGTCCTTGTCCTCGAAGGCTAACATCCCTCTCTTGTTTTAATTTTTAATTTTATTGGCCATTATTTATTTTTTTAACCATTTTAATCATTTTTTTAGGAGCTGACATGAATTTTTTTAATTGCTTTTTATTTTTTTGTTATGTTATGTTACTTTAATCAATGAGTCAATGGTGAAGTGAATTAATCATCCACCTACTGGATAATTCCTTCATAACAATTTTCTCTATCTTAGTAGGAAATGTAAGGCATTTTCCTAAGGCCACCTGAAAAGTTTTGCAATACTTGTAATTTTTTTTTCAATGAGGGCATTTTCTTGCATGGTGCAAAACACGATGAGTGTCTATTTTGGGAGGAAAATATTTTATTGACCATACACCTCTTTCCAAAACATGACCAATGGTAGAGTAAATAATCCACCTGCAAGATTATTTTTTCATAATAATTATATCCCTCACTGGTAATAAATGGTGGGAATTTTCTTAAGGCCATTTAGGAAAAATTTAGGTGAAAAACATGTTGAATGGGTGTTTTGGCAGGACAATATATTCTTTAACAGAGATTTTTTATCAAAATTTAGCCAATGGTGAAGTGCATTAATCATCCACCTACAAGATGGTGTCTTCGTAACAACATTCTCTCTCTCATGTAGGAAATGGAGGGCATTTCCTGAAGGCCACTTGGAATAGTTTTGCAATACTTGTCAAATTTTTCCAACTAAGGCATTTGTTGGCATGACACGAAATAGGATGAGTGCCTCTTTTTGTAGGCCAATATTTTATTGAACATATACTTTTTTCCAAAACTAAGCCAATGGTTAAGTGAGTAAATCATCCACTTGCAAGATTGTGTTTTCAAAATAATTTTATCCCTCGTATGTGAGAAATGGTGGGGATTCTCCTAAGGCCATTTAGGCCATATTTCGGTGTAAAACAGGTTGAATGGTTGTTTTGGTAGGCCAATATATTATTTATCACATACTTTTATAAAAATTGAGTAAATGGTGAAGTGCATTAATCATCAACTTGCATGATGGTGCCTTCATAACATTTTTATCTCTCTCAGGTAGGAATGGAGGGAATTTTCCTAAGGCCACTTGGAACAATTTTACAATACTTATCGAATTTTACTAATGAGGGTATTTTTTGGCATGGTGCAAAAAATGTTGAGTGGTTGTTTTGGCATGTCAATATTTTATTGACCATAGACTTCTATCCAAAACGGAGCCAGTGGTAAAGTGAGTAAATAATCCACCTGCAATATTATGTTTTCATAATAATTATATCCCTCACTAGTGAGAAATGGTGGGAATTTCCTTAAGTCCATTTATGCCAAATTTAGGTTTAAAACATGCTAAATGGATGTTTTGGAAAACCAATATATTGTTTACAAGAGACTTTTTTTATCAAAATTTATTCAATGGTGAAGTGCATTAATCATCCACCTACAAGATGGTTCCTTCATAACAACTTTCTCTCTCTCAGGTAGGAAATGGAGGGAATCTTCCCAAGGCCACTTCGAACAGTTTTGCAATACTTGTTAAATTTTTCCAATGAGGGTGTTATGTGGCATGGTGCAAAATAGTCTGAGTGGTTGTTTTGACAAGCCAATACTTTATTGAACATAGACTTTTTTCCAATTCCAAAACAGATCCAATGGTCAAGTGAGTAAATCATCCACCTGCAAGATTATGTTTTCAGAATAATTTTATCCCTTATAGTTGATAAATGGAAATAATTTTACTAGGGCCATTTAGGCCATATTTAGGTGCAAAAGAGACTAAATGGCTATTTTGGTAGGCCAATATATTCTTTACTAGATACTTTTTATAAAAATTGAGTAAATAGTGAAGTGGATTACTCATCCACCTACATAATGGTGCCTTCATAACAACTTTATCTCTCTCTGGTAAGAAATGGAGGGTATTTTACCAAGGCCACTAGAACCATATTTTCAATACTTATCAAATTTTACCAACGTGGGCATTTTTTGGCATGGTGCAAAACAGGCTGAGTGGTTGTTTTGGCAAACCAATATTTTCTTAACCTTGGAATTTTTTTCCAAAAATGATCCAATGGTCAAGTGCATAAATCATCCACTTGTAAGCTTATGTTTTTCAAAATAATTTTATCCCTCACTGGTGACAAATGGAGGGCATTTTCCTAAGTCCATTTAGGCCATATTTAAATGCAAAACATGTTGAAAGGTTATTTTAGTAGGCCAATACATTCTTTACCAGAGATAATTTATAAAAATTGAGTGAATGGTGAAGGGCATTGATCATCCACCTAGATGATGGTTCTTTCATCACAATTTTCTCTCTCCCAGGTAGGAAATTGAGGGAATTTTTCCAAGGCCACTTAAACCATATTTTAAATACTTATCAAATTTTATCAATGAGGGCATTTTCTGGCATGGTGCAAAATAGGATGAGTGGCTATTTTGGCAGGCCAATATTTTTTTAACCTTATACTTTTTTCCAAAAATGATCCAACATGAAAGTGCATAAATCATCCACCTACAATATTATGTTTTCATAATAAATTTATCCCTCACTCGTTAGAAATGGCAAGAATTTTCCTAAGGCCATTTAGGCCGTATTTAGGTGCAAAACGGGCTGAATGGTAGTTTTGGTAGGCCAATATATTCATTACCAGATACTTTTTATAAAAAATGAGTAAACAGTAAAGCGCATTAATCATCCTCCTGCATTATGGTGCCTCATAACAAATTTTTCTCTCTGATGTAGGAAATGGCGCACATTTTCCCAGGGCCTCTTGAACTATATTTTCAATACTTATCAAATTTTACCAATGAGGTCATTTTTTGGCGTGGTGCAAAACACGATGAGTCGCTATTTTGGTAGGACGATATTATCTTAAACTTAGATTTTTTTCCAAAAATTATCCAATGGTCAAGTGCATAAATCATTGACCTGCAAGGTTACGTTTTTAGAATTATTTTATCCCTCACTCATGAGAAATGGTTGGCATTTTCCTAAGGCCATTTAAGCCATATTAGGTGAAAAACAGGTTGAAAGGTTGTTTTGGCAGGCAAACATATTTTTTACCAGAGACTATTTATAAAAATTGAGTCAATGATGAATGGCATTAATCATCCACCTGCATGATGGTGCCTTCATCACAACTTTATCTCTCTTAGGTAGGAAATGGAGATCATTTTCCTAAGTCCACTTGAACCAGATTTTCAATACTTGTCAAATTTTACCAAGGAGGGAATTTTATGGCTTGGTGCAAAACAGGCGGAGTGGTTTTTTTGGCAGGCCAATATTTTCTTAATCTTATACTTTTTTCCAAAAATTATCAAATGGTCAAGTGCATAAATCATCCACCCGGAAGATTATGTTTTTAGAATAATTCTATCCCTTACCAGTGATAAATGACGAGCATTTTCCTAAGGCCATTTAGGCCATATTTAGGTGCAAAATGGCTTGAATGGTTTTTTTGGTAGGAAAATATATCCTTTACTAGATACATTTTATAAAAATTGAGTAAATGATGAAGTGCATTAATAATCCGCCTCCATGATGGTGCCTTCATAACAAATTTCTCTCTCTCAGGTAGGAAATGGCGGTCATTTTCCCAAGGACACTTGAACCATATTTTCAATACTTGTCAAATTTTACCAATGAGGTCATTTTTTGGCATGGTGTAAAAAATGCCGAGTGGTTGTTTTGGCAGGCCAATATTTTCTTAACCTTATATTTTTTTCCAAAATTGATCCAATGATCAAGTGCATAAATCATCCACCTGCAATATTATATTTTTAGAATAATTTTATCATTCACTGGTGAGAAATGGTTGGCATTTTCCTAAGTTCATTTATGCCATATTTAGGTGCAAAACAGATTGAAAGGTTGTTTTGGTAGGACAATATATTCTTTAATAGAGACTGCTTATAAAAATTTAGTGAATGGTGAAGGGAATTAATCATCCACATGCATGATGGTTCCTTCATCACAAATTTCTCTCTCCCAGTTAGGAAATGGAGTGCATTTTATTTAGGACACTTGAACCATATTTTTAATACTTCTCAAATTTTACCAATGAGGGCATTTTCTAGCATGGTGAAAAACAAGTTGAGTGGTTATTTTGGTAGTCCAACATTTTCTTAACCTTAGAATTTTTTGTATATCATTACTCCACCTTAGTACCATGTTCATATACCTAGGACACATTTTTAATAGTATGATGCTCATCTTATATTGTCCAAAACTATGTTTTGTTGGTCAATCTTGGTTCCTTTGGTGTTTTGGACTCATAAATGCACCAAAGCACCCTCATTTGATAATTTTGGTTACAAATTCACCCTCATTAATGAATTATTATCCATTGGTGCACTTCCCATCCCTTAAATTAGGTAAATTGGTTGACTAGAGGTGCCCATGCATGTATTTGGGGTGTTTTTCACTCTTTTGGACCAGTTATTTATTCCTAGAGCCCCTCCAACTCACCCATGCACTCCACCATACATATAATACCCTCATTTATGTCCCAACATGCTCCATCCACGTTTACACTAGCATTTGTGACCATTTGAGGTGTTTTGGGAGCTCATTGGTCCACCTAGGGGGGGTTTGAGGTCAAATATAAGCCTGCCACATGTATGCATCCATATCACCTCAAAAGGATAATTATTTATAACTATTGTAATATAAAAAAATTCCATACATATTTACATGTTTTATAGTCATAATAAACTATGTTATTGTCACCATTTCTATGTGTTAATTTCACTATTTCTACTGTTTTCTGCATATTTTGTGAGTAATCTTGAATTGTGAAGATTCCATTAGCTCTTATATATTGTGGTGAATCATATTTTCACATGGTATTAGAGATATTTGGATCTAAAAAATCAAAACAAGAGCGTTTGAGTTTTTGTTTAGGGTATTTTCCAAAAAAAATCGAGTGTTTGCATTGCAAGTACATCCAATGTTTCTGTCACTCAGTGCACAAGCACAAATGGAGAAGACTCATGAATTTATTACCCCATTGAAATATTTAAAATGGAAGTAAAAACTGGTGATCCAACTAAGGTTGAGGGGCCTCTACATAATCACCATGGGAATTGATACCAAGCCCAACTCTGGTGGAAAAATCGAAGTACTTCAACATACTAGATGAGGCATTCAAGATGATTTGTCTCAGTATTTCAAGGCATATTCTCTTCCATGTAGAAAGTATGAAAACACTAAATTATGTATGGATCAATCTTGATTCATTGTTTTGGAATACTTATGAGATGAGAGGCCACCAACTCGAAAATGAGTTGATCTCGCTGAGCCCGGCTCACTTTGAGACGATCCAGTACTTATTCACAAAGTTCAAATCATTGGTGCTTCAGTTGAAAGAATGTGGCATTGAGAAGAAAGAGGAGAAACTAATATTTTCCATTATTTCAAATCTGGGGCCATAGTATTCGGTGCTTGTATCAACATTCCACTCAACCAAGATCAAAACACAAAATTGGAGGATGCCTTCATTGGAAGACTTCATGGAGTCACCGACTCAAGAAAAAGACAAGTTGATGAAAATGGGTACCATAAAATCCACCAAGGATTAATCCCTTGATGCATAAGTTCCAAATCCATCCAAAGACAAAAATAAAGCCATAGATTCAAAGCAGCAAGAGACGAAGAAACAGGAGAATCCCAAATTTTCAGATGGGGTTTCGAATCCTAGCAAGGAAAAAGAGAATAAGAAGCCGAAGAAGACAAACTTCACTTATTGTCATATAGGTTGTCATATAAATTGTGCATGCATAATTAAAACCATTGACATGATGGCACAACTCCTTGATAAGAATAACATTCCCCTGCTAGAAGGTACAATGAAGAAAGAGGGATTTTCAAGCTCAGAGAACAAGGAAAGAATCCATGCATTGGTTGTCGGGTCTTCAATCTCTTCATCCTTCATCATATATTCAAGTGCCTCCAGTCACATGGCCTCCATGCATTATTCCTTCTCGGCCTTACTTCCTTACAATGGTCACAGGGGCTTCACTTGTTGACCAATATCCTATCACATTAGTTCATATTGTGGGTTTTTAAATTATAAAAAAATGAACCAATATATTACAGGCATTTGGGGGGATGAGGGGTTTAAGGTGGGGGTGGGTAGGGTGTTTTATAAGGATTGAGGTATAAAAAGGGGTGGGTAGGAGGTTTTAAGTATTGGGAGGGGGTTTCAACAAAAATATTTTGGGTCAATATCTCTGGAAATTAAGGGTATTCTTTAATATCACACAATCACACATGCTATGTGAGAGTTTCACTAAGTGAATTCCACGTGACAATCGTCCATCCATCCTCATCGGTGATGATTCATAAATCAAAGCCAAAGGGATTGGAAACATTTATATTGAAGATGGGTACTTCAACAATGTGTTTTTTGTGCTTAATCTAGCAATGAAATTATTCTATTTATATCAAATGAAACACAAGTGTACATCCAATAGATTAATATATAATTAAAATGATTTGGATACCTCATAAATATCTATATGCCAAGTTGTTGCATTGGGTTTTGTTGACCATGATTCGAGGAATGTACAAATTCTCTCACTTCCTTCCATACTCCCTTCAAGGGAATGCCCTGCTGTCACATGCTAATGGGACAAGAAAGTTTTGGTATGAGAGATATCAACATATAAACTACACGCACTTCCAAGCACTAATCAAGGAAATCATGGTTGAAGGGATTCCTACCATCAAGTTTTCCAATGGCACATGCAAAGGGTGTGTAGCGGGGAAACATGCTGAGAGAAAATATGAGAAAGGAAAGGAAAGGAGGGTTGTATAAGAGCTAGATATGATCCATTCATATCTCATAGCTCCTATTCCCACACCCTCATATGGGAATTCAAGGTATGCATTTACGTTCATAGATGATTACTCAAGGTACTGTTGGATGTATTTTCTCAAGCTAAAATATGAAGTTTTTTAGACTTTCAAAGTGTACAAAGCTTTAGTCGAGAATGAATGTGGGAACAAGATCAATGTTCTTAGGAATGAAAATGGTAAGGAGTATGTAAATAATAATTTGCATTATATTTTTGAAGAATCTGGCATCCAAATACAACATTATGCTCCCTACACACCACAACAGAATGGTGTTGCAGAGCGCAAGAACAAAGCTCTCAAGGATATGGAAACATGCATGATGGAAGAAAATAATTTGAATAATAAGATATGGGATGAATCTATCAATTTTTATGCATATTTTTATAACATATACCCACACAAATCATTGGATAAAAAAAACTCTATTTGATTCTTGGAGTGGTTACAAGCCCAATGTTTCTCATTTTAGGGTTTTTTCCTCGAAGGATTGGGATAGAATTCCTCTCGAGAAGAGAAAGGCCTTGAAACCTCAAAGAAAGGAGTCCATTATTTTTTTATGAGCTGAATATGTAGATGGATACAAGATATTTTATCCCTCATCTTAGAAAACATTCATTAAAAATATGGTACAGTTCGAAGAAGAGCCCATGCAGGAGATCGAACTAGCTCAAGGGGAATGCTCAAATCCTCCACTCCTGCATGATGATTTAAGTGATGATTCTTCCTATGATTTTTAATATTGTGATATTGATTATTATGATTATGATATGAATTCATATCATCACTCACCCATTCATCCCAAGTGAACGGATAAAACCATACAACCAACTGGTGATTTTGCGGGAGATCCACTGGACTCTAGAAAGACTAGATTTCAATTTCACAATGCCTTCTCTACTTGTGAATTGAATATTTAAGAGATATGATTTATGATGGTTGGATCTCATCCTCAGACATACCAAGAAGCATCACTTGAACCAATATGGAAAACAACCATGCAAGAAGAGTTCAATTCCTCACAAGACACTAAGACTTGGTAATTGGTTCCCTTTCCCTCCAAGAGGAAACTGGTGCAGTGTAAGTGGGTCTATAGGACCAAAGTTGTTGATAATGGTTATTATATCAAGTATAATCCCAGGTTGGTTTTGAAATCCTTCTCTCAATTCCAAGGAGTGGACTATACATAGACATTTTCACCGGTTGCAAAGATGGACTCTATCAGGCTAGTTTTAGCCATTGCTACATCTAAGCACTGGAAGGTTCACCACATGGATGTGAAGAGTGATTTTATTAATGGTGAAATTCATGAGGATATATATATGTAGAAACCTGAATGTTTCATTCATGATCCTTCACTTGTTTGCAGGTTGAAGGAGTCTCTCTATGGCCTGAAGCAAGCCCCCAAGGCTTGGTATGTCAATATGGACAATTTTATGCCATCGCTTAGATTTGAAAGATGTAAATCTGATCCTAATGTATATTTTTGGCATGATATTTATTTATTTCAGGTCATAGTACTATATTTTGATGACCTTTTGATTACAAGGATCTACATTAATGATAAAGGATCAATAAAGTCTTCATTGCACAGAGAATTCCCCATGACTGACCTCGGGTTGGTGAAACAATTTCTTGGCTTAGATATTGAGCACTCTGATTAAGGGATCAAGGTAGGAAAACAAAATTATGTTGTAGATGTTGGGCCTTGAAATTTTCTTTTATAATGGTTTTATTTACATTAATTTCCGAACTATTTACCGTAATTTAATACATCTATGTTCAATAAGGGTTTCTTTTCCTCTATTTTTATTAATTAAAATCTCATAAATGTAAAATAAGACAAATATGTTCTTTTTATGTATGAAATGTATTATTTTACAAATAATAGACTTTCTGCACTCCATTCAGCCCCTTCTTCCGGTCCTAAGTTTTGTACTAAGTTTAATAACATGTTTCTTATTGGTTTACTGCCTGGATTTAACTTTGTTCTCTAATTCTTGTTGGTTCCATGATATTTGCAAATACAAATTAAAAATCTAAGTTAATAATTTTTCTTTAACATTGTTTCAAATTTAAACAAATAAACCATTAAGTAATAAAATATTAAAACCATTATTATTATTATTTAAATATATAGTAATTCTTTTAAAATAAACATAACATAAAACAAATAAATATAAAACATTTTTTAAACCTTATGAAAAACCATAAAACAAACCATGCTTTAATATAATTTTGGTTTGATTCTTGAAACAATTTGTTAGTTTGTTGGTAACAATGTTTTAAATTAACAATACTCATGTATTTTGTATGCAGGTTCATGGATATGCACATCATGGATTGGCTTATACGCATCATTTAACACACATGCAATCTATTTAATGAAAGGGTTCACATGAGGGAGGCCAACCCCAGGAATCCAACATTCAGTTCAAAAACCCAACACTCAGCCTTCAACGTGACAAACAAACTAGCAGAAAATCCGTTCAAAATTCGGATTTATGAACAAATTTTAGTTACAAGTCATCCATACGTTCATCGAGACGCCCATGCAGAACACTTGTTTTTAAAAGACAATTTATTTTCGGGCTAGATTTTTGGGCAAACATAAGTGAAATTGAAAATTTTGGCACATGGGTTTTGTGTAGAATAGGACCATTTCAATCACTGTCAGGAATTTTCGTAAAGTACAAAGACATTTGGGAGAAAATTGTAGTTCTATGAAACCATGTTTTTCAGAAATTGTGATTGGTCGTTTTCTAAATTTGTGGGTAGTTGTTACAGCAGTAAAGAACCTCTATTTTTAGAAAGAGTTGGTTGACCTGATCTCCATCGTAATCATATTATAAATACCTCTTTGGTTTTGAAGAGAGGGGGAGAAAAACTCTTTGTAAAACTTTGCTTCAGTTTAATAAAAGGTATATGTTTCAGCTGTTGATGAGTAATTCCATGCTTTGTTGGTGACTGATCTGAGTTAGACACAACTCTTGATTGCTAAGAAGGGCCCCTCAACAACCATATCTTTTTTTCATTGTGTATATTTCGCTATTTCTTTTCTGCAGATAAGTAGTTTTCACTTTCAGTATTTAACTTATTTTTCCTGTAGATGGTGATTGTTTCCTGTAATATATTTCTTGTTGTTAATACAATCTACATTTTTAGAATTTAGAATGACCGTTCATACTTAGTTTTTGTTATTTTTCCTTTTAGATTTTCCCATTGCAATTAGAGAGAATTTAATTATTTCAGTGTTTCAAGATTAGTTTATAATTAGATTTAGTTCGGATAATGTTACCATAGCTGTAGATTTGTTTCATTTACTTTTCATCTCTATTTTATTATGCAATAAAAATAGTTTCTTTCCTTAGATACGAATAAGTGTATTTTCTTTTTGTTATTTCATATTTAAACATCTTATTCACTGCTTTGCTTGCACCATAGGTTAATATGCATAAACCAGCTGGCGTCAAGATAATTTAATCTGCTCATTTTCTTAGTTTATATCGTTTTCTGTCAGCCAGACTGTCATTTGAACCATATTTTTAGACAATCATTCAGCCATGTATTTCAGACAACCTATTCGGCCTATCATCCAGACCTGTGTTCCATTCTGTTATGCAGTCTTTCATTCAACCTTTAGCATTGTTAATATGTTTTAAGCCTATTTCTTTAGTTTTCTGATTATGTTTCGACTGTGGTAGTTAAGTAATGGATATGTTTGTATTTGGGATGATAGGTTAGATTGTTTAAAGCATTTATTAAAGTGTTATTCCTATTTTTCTCCTTTCACCCTATGTATTGTGTTTTGGTTTATTGTGGTTTCTGATATCTTTCTTCAAATAGCGTTGTAATGTTTTGAAATTATATCTTTGGTTTAGATTGTTTCCATTTTTTCCTTCATATTAGATGCATTAGTTTTCAGTATTTTAAAGTTTGATGATAAAATTTCACATAACCTAGTTTAGTGGAAGTTTATTTTTCAAATTGTAAATTAGTTGCATGATCGTTTTATGATTGGTTAATATTCTTTAGTTTATGGTATAGTTTGTTGAAGAGGTAGAGTAGAAATATTTTGTTTTTCTTTTGTAGGTTTGCTTATAGATTGAATATATTTCCAGTTACTTTTTTGTACTTAGTTTTAGATTTGATTATAAAGCTCCAAGTTTAGTTTTCTTTGATTAGTTTACTATTTTGCAACGCATTTATTTACGCTTGGTCTTTAGAATAATATTTTATTTTATTTCTACGAATCTGCTATTACTTGTTTTTGCTTTCTATGAATTTCCAACTAAATAATTCATTTCTTTCCATAACTCAGTTGCACTTGCATTCTTAGATACGCATTTACTTATTCATACATGGAATAGTCTCCAATTTATAATATAGATCAAATAATTTGCTGCAAGTAATTAGTTTTGCTTTCATTAGTTGAATCACTTTCGGATCAAGTGACTGCTTTCTAGATTAGTATCTGTAATTTCCTTCCATAGAATAGATTAGCATAGCATCAAACTAGTTTGAAACTCAATTATTAATCAATTTCCTGCCTTTATAGAATATATTAATATAACATTAGATTAGATTTGAAATTATAGTTAATTTCCAAGTTCTTAGTTAATTTCCTATTTTCATAGATAGATTAAATTCTTGCATTTGAATTATGAAAATCATGCATGTAGATTAAAATCATATAGTTGCATGTTAGCACATTTTCATATTTAGTTAGATTAGGTTAGTTCAAGCCTTCAATCTTGCACATATAGTGTTTGCATCTCACAAGCTCCCTTCCCGGGTTGACAATTAAGTGTTGAATTAGATAGTGCATATTTTACCCAACATTTTGGCGTCATTTCCGGGAAGGTGCTAAATGGATTGGAATCTAGGTAGATAAGGGTAGATGGGTTTCCTTTACATTACATGGCAAGGGGAAGGAGTAATGATAAGATGCAAAGACGGCTTCACTACAGAATTTCCATAGTGTGATAGCCTGACACATCCACTTTAGTGGGTCACCCCCAGCCTTGTTGTTCCTTTTTTGTAGAAGTGTGTTTACTTCACACAAAATTTGATTTACTTATCTTAAGTGTACTTTTTGAAAACATAGGAAATTTACTTTCCCATAGTTAAATGTAATTTTTCTTCTACAAACGTAGATAATTTACTTTTCCATAGTTTAATTTCATGTATGTGTGTCTTGCAAATTTAGGTAGTTTACTTTCCTGCCATTTACTCTTATGCAAGCGTGTTATCTCTTCAACAAGCTTAGGTGTTGCATTCAGATCTGTTACG
>LPNX011142432.1:47570-105273 GCA_001517045.1 Pseudotsuga menziesii | reverse complement strand
ATAAACAAAAATTTGGGTGTAGTAAGAGCCCCATCCACTAATACTTTTGTGAAGCAGGACCTATCAACGAACCAAATGGATTCAAAGGTTTTCATTAGTATGAGAGAACATTCTCAACTCCTGGCAACAGCTGGGATCTTGATCTCTACCTCTCAAGAAAAGAAGCTCTTGATAGCAATTGATAACTTATCAGGCTCTCCTAAAATGACAAATGAACCAAAATCCCAAGAACTCCAAAAAGTTGTTCTTTGCGAGAATGCAAAAGAAGATGATACATTGGGGATTACATCCGAAGGAGAGCAACCTGAAATTAAAGAGTTCTCCACATGCAAGCTAATAGATCCATCATGTGCTCAAACAACTGCTCAATTAGAAGAAGGGGATCTATATGACACAGTGAAGGAAGGTGAGTACCAAGACTACATCGAAAGATGGTTTCAGGAGGCAACTCGACCACAATACCATTCCTTCGTTCGACACCTATTGTTGCAAATAAAATTAAGTTTGTTGAACTTCCACATTCAAGTAATCACTGCAACAATATTTTTCAGATGTGGATAAAGGTACAATTATTATTTTGCTTCGCACTTTGTTTCATTGGAAAAGCTCATATACTTGAATAAATACGTTTTATTTCTTCTTAGGGTAGGGAAATATGTATATAAATAAAATGTTACATTCTTAGTTTAGGGAATAATGCAACTTTGTTTTTTTTGTTTTCTTTTTCAAATAAAAGAACTAAGAAAAAGATCATGTTAATGACCAAACCAAAACAATTTTACATCATTATTCATTTTCATACATGCATATTTTTAATTATACCAGTTACTCAAGACCAACTTTAAACCTCATGGGGATTTGTCATAAATTAAGGTCTATCTAAAACCTAAAGGTCACTCATACATCCTAGCTTCATTATTAGGGCATGTTATTTAAGCATCTTTACTACAGGGTAGCATAAGGTTGAATGAAATTCTTAGTTTGTGGGGAACACTAATATAATTATATATGAAATAGAGGAATTTTGGGAGTAGAGACACCTTTCACTCATTATCTTATGGCTCCATCTACTTTACACTAAATCCATCAATTGTGTGTATCTTTGATTCAGTAGATTCTTCTTGCAGCCTTTATTTTGGTTCCATGATAATAAAAAAGAGAAGACTAGCTGTCCTCCAATCCATATACCATCCCACCCTATAGCATGGTTTTTAGAGCTGCTCCCCCACCACTCCTTCATAGGAAAAATAATTTGTCGAATATCTATAGGGACTGGAAACATTGGGACAAGGGCCTCTGATAGAAAATAGGTTTAAGAGGTTAAATCATCGGGGTACTGAATAGGCTCGCTAGCAGTGGGTACCAGCGTATGGTATGACCAGGTAAACTCAATGGGGTACTAAACAGGTCCGACTGAAAGAGGGGAATTTTCTTGGGGAGGACAGCTTGTTAAAAAGAGAGAGAAAAAGTGAAAAAAAGAGAAAAAAATATGAAAATGACTTTGTGATAATAAAGGTTGTTATGGGTCTACTGGAGGAAGGTATGCATGGTTGTTCTAAAGAAAATAAACTTCATCAATCTCCCATTTGAGAATGTTTATAAGTTGCACTTAAGACCCTATTGTCTAACTCATACTATACCTAGGAGATAACTATCCTAGAAGTGGGGACCCATAAACTTAGGAGTATAATGAACTTGAAATGCAAAATCTGTCCATAATTACTTGAATAATGATAAACCTTTGAGAATTAGTAGGGATGAATGGTTTCCTATAGGCTTTACTAACTATCTATACCCTCATGTTTTCCATTTTAACCCAGTCTTAATTCATCCATGGCACAAGGATGTGCCATACCTTTGGTATGGGGGAGGGAGTCTCAATTTATATGGTCTTAATAAGTATGAATTATTAATAATTGGCATAATTGTATGTATTGAGAAATATTGAAAGTCATTTTTTTCTAAGTTCTAGTTTTTTTCATCGTAATAAATTTGGCTTACTTTTGCTGAAGATTGCCTATAAACTATTAATGATCAAGCAGATTTTTTGAATAAATGAAAGACCACTCCCGATTCATTCATGGCATGAGGACGTGCCATACCTTTGGTCTGGGGGTATGTTGGGCCTCGAAATTGTCTTTTATAGTGGTTTTATTTACATTAATTTCCAACCTGTTTACTGTAATTTAATACATCTATGTTCAATAAGGGTGTCTTTTACTCTATTTTATTAATTAAAATCTCGTAAATGTAAAATAAGACAAATATGTTTTTTTTATGTATTAAATGTAGTATTTTACAAATAATACATGTTCTGCACTCCATTCAGCCCCTTGTTCCGGTCCTAAGTTTTGCACTAAGTTTAACAACATGTTTCTTATTGGTTTACTATCTAGATTTAACTTTGTTCTCTAATTCTTGTTGGTTCCATGATATTTGCATATACAAATTAAAAATTTGAGTTAATGATGATGATGATGATGGTTAACATCCCCTGAGACCAAACTTTGGTCTATCGGACCTAAAGAAGAGAATTAATTAGTTTGCTTTAAAGTCATATTTCTATGCTCAAAGAGCTTGGAAAGAAGCGTCCCGAGCTTACTATAATTTTGACAGGCTAAAAGGCTAGAAAAGTCAGTATTGCAACAAAAATTATGAAACTGGGATCTAATGTGGGTGTACGCAGGGCACTCTAAGAGGAAGTGATTTTCATCTTCAATGTTCTTACTCTCACAAAGGTGGCAGATCCTTTCTACCCATGGTGTTTTAGGGACTGTCCAACGACCAGTTTCACTATGGAGCTCATGCGAGTTCGTTCTTATCTTAGCTATGTTATTTTTTTTCTTAATACTGATCAAAACAGAGAGATAATTTTGATATTCTAGAGTAGGGTTTATGGCCTCCTTATAGTATCTTAATTTTCTTTTAGCCTCAAGATTTTTCTCTCACCACAATTTTTCTTTAAACTTAGAAGAAATAATATTTTTAATGTTATTAATATTCTGCAAAGCAACATTTTCATCTATCTCCCGGTGATTTAACCAAGACCTGGTATCCTTATACCACCCATGCTTGAGCCTTAAGTGTTTTTGGCTGGAGTTTAAAGCTATCTTAGGGAGTCTATCGTCTCCCGTGTTATTGATTTTGTTCTTGTATAACAGGAGTCTAGTCATAGCTAGGCTCTCGATGGGGGAAAGACCCACTTCTATAAGGAGAATAGGATAGGGTGTATTGTTTTTTATTTTGAGGTTATAAGTTATAAAATGATTCTGTATTTCCTCGATCTTTCTCTAGGATTCTCTAGAGATGCTACAACCCCAAACCTCACACCCATACAAGATGACATGAGTGACTAGAGTTTCAAAAAGGAGCTTCTTTTTATCCCACATCATGAGGTTTGCAGCTTTACAGTTATTTTCAAGACCAAAGTAAGCTTTCCACCCTCCATTAATCCTTTTCTTAATGCTATAGTTCCATTTGAGCTTGTGATGAATATCAATTCCTAGGTACTTGTAAGAAGACACTTCCTCCAAGTTGCTATTGTCATACATAAAATTAGCGTATGTGTCATTCTTGGATTTGATAATCATAAATTTTGTTTTGTCAGTGTTAACAGTCATACCCATGTTAGAGAAGAAATATTTGAGGAGTCGAAGCTGCTTATCAAGATCAGAAGAACACCTTGCCATAAGGACAATATCGTCAGCATAAAGAAGAAGGATGATGACTATTCCAGCTAAGATCGTACCAGCACAACCTGCTTCTTCTAAACAACCCTCTATGTAGATGCCAAAAAGGGTAGGGGAGAGGGGGAAACCTTGCTTAACTCCGATATTACACTTAATATCTTTCGACCACCCCTCATTGCTTTTAAACTTGGCAATTACATTCTCGTAGAGCCTTATCGCGGCAGCTCTCAGCTCGAAAGGAACATTAAACTCTTCTAACCTATTCCAAAGGTTATTTCTAGGTACCGTATCGAAAGCCTTTCTAAAGTCCACAAAGCAGCAAAAGAGATTAGATTTATCATTGTGGCACTCCTCCATAATGATCCTAAGCATAATAAGGTGGTCCGTTGTTGAGTGATGCCTTCTAAAACCCGCTTGTCCTTTAGCCCTCTTACCTTCACTTTCAAGCCAAATGCTGATTTTATTTTCCAAAATAATACCATATAACTTGGCTAAGAGGGGGCTTATCATAATAGTTCGATAATTTGAGGGATCATTTGTATCCCCACTTTTAAAAATAGGGATAATGAGGCTCTGAGTCCAAGGTTTAGGGAACCCTTGCTTGACTGCTTGATTAAAAAGCTGTGGATGTGAGGGATGAGGACAGGACCTCCAATTTTTAATATTTATTCCTAGTAACCTTCAATGTCCTTATCTTTTCCATTAGCCAGACGCTTAACCCCAAAATCTATGTCTTTTAAAGAGAAAACTTCTTCCATTGTGAGGAGGGTTTCAAAGTGGTCTATGACATTCGGGGAGTCATAAAGATTTTTAAGATAGGAATTCCAGTCATGTAGATAAATTTTATTATTATCTTTAGTTTTTCTAGTAAGAATATGCCTCCAGAATTTCTTAGGGGCCATCTTAGAGAGGTGTAAGAGATTGTCTTGCCTTTTGTCAATATACTTCCTTTTTTTCTTTTTAGTAAGGGCTTTGTAATTTTTTATCTTGTTAATTTTAAGAGATTCATCAAGAGCTTCCTTAATCTCTCTCCTCGCATTTTTACAATCAGTATCATACCAAGGGTTGGATTTTCTATTCCTTTTATTACTCGAAACTTCAATTGAGAACTTGTTAATGGAATAAGAGAGGGTTGTGGTAAAATTATAATACAGGTCTTCAATGTTGTCTGTACTAGATAAAGGAATAAAATTAATTTTTAACTCATTTATAAAAGATCTTTTTTATTCCTATCAAAGATCAAGTTCTTTTGGTTATAAGGATTATCCTCTATGGGATCTCTATGGATGGCATAGTTGAGAGTTACCATTAAAGGTTTATGATCCGAATCAGGCTCATGGTAATTTAGAACATCCAAATTTATTATATCTTTGTATAAATAAATATCAGAAATAACATAATCTAATATGCTGCTACCAAGCCCATGGATACAGGTCATCTGGCTAGAGCTAGGCCACTTCGTTATACCATTGCAAATTATGAGATCTTGAGAACTACAGAGCTTGATTAACTCAGACCCAAACAAATTTTCCCCTAAATCTACAGAGCTTCTCTTGTACCTGCTAGCTAAAGTAAGGTCTTCATCTAACCAGAGAGGATTAGGGTTGGAATAATTGCTTAGGATAATAGCTTGGTTGTTAGAATTTCTAGCATTAAAATCGCCCATTAAAAGGATATTACCTTCATTCCTAAGTCTAGAAATATCATTCTCTAGTACATTGTAAGGACAATTTTTATCCAAATTGTTCTTCTTATAGAAGTTAGAGTTAATAGGGGAAAAATAGCATATAGCTATGTAGGTTTTTCTATTGTTGATGTCAATGATTTCTATCCACATATACTGGTTGTGAGGGTATTTTTTATAAAGCCTAGCATGGGGGGAGATGTTCTTCTTAATGTAACACGCTATACCCCCAATGCCTCTGCGAGAGGATCGCTTGTTCCAGATTGACCAAAGCACAAATCCATCTATGTTAGGGACCCTAGATTATGCGTGCTCCCAAGTTTCAACTAACAAAATAATATCAACTTCATTAGAGATCCAACTTAGCTTGGGGCCTTTGTTCCACGGAAATCCCTGACAGTTCCAAGAAAGAATCCGGAGCATGTTGAATTGCTATTTATTACTATCTTTTTGGTTTCTATCTCGAATAACAGCTTTCCTATTTCTTATTATTGCCCATTTTCCTTCCTTCCTGGCTTCTTTTACCTTTTGAACCTCCTTTCTTAATTCTACTTGATCTTCTAGAATGATATCTTCATTTATGAATATTCCAGTTTCTTTTAGACTTGAGGTTTTACTAAGTATGTTATGTTTATGGTCAGTAGAGCTTACCTTTACCCGGATTAACCTTCCTTTATTCTCAGTTAATTTCCCCAACCTTGTCGCTTCTATGAGACATGTTGTTTCAATCTGTAATCTATTGTGTAATTCTGTCTGGGCTATGGCTAAAGTATCCTCATTTTCCTCATCTTTCAAGCCGAAAATTACAAGGTTCAAGGCCCTTTTGTTACGCTCATGGTCTAGTTCTATCAATTTTTTCATTTCCTCTTTAATGGGTTTGATATCTAATTTATCTGCCACATTATTTAGGGTGAGGTTGTTATTAACTTTTGCTTCTAGCTCCTTAATCATGTCCTTCATTTTAAGACTTTCTAAAGTATCGACGTCTCCTTGTTGGGATGTTTGGTGGCTCTGGTTTTCTATAGCATGTAATCTAACCTCAAATGTCTCCATTTTATTCTCCAGTATTGTTATTTTATTTTCTATTTGTTTTTGAATCTTGTTTTCAAGAGATGTAAATTTATTTTCCAGCATGGCTTCTAATTCTGTTTGTAGTCTAATTTCTCTTTCTTCTCTATGTTTCTCTAAAGACTCTAAACATTCATAAATGCTATTTAAAGTAATTGAGCTAGGTCTACCTTTGACAATCTTTGGTAGGTGCGGTGATTTATTCATATTTATGAACAAATGAGCAGTAGATATGAATTAGAAAAGAAGAGATAAGGAATGTGTACACCTGAGCTTTGAATGCAAATCAAACAGCTATACAGCGAACCCTAGCCACAGGAGTAGACTCTCAAACAAACAGATCGGAGCTCAGGTCGCATGCAGTCACCAGATCGCATGCAATATGTAGTATACTAGATCACATGCAATGTATTCACCCAGGTTGCATGCAGTCACCAGATCGCATGCAATATGCAGTATACCAAATCGCATGCAATGTATGTACCAGATCGGAGCTCAGGTCACATGCAGCATTCCAGATTGCATGCAATATGCAGTATTCACCAGATCACATGCAATGTATTCACCAGAGGTCAGTATAGAAACCAGTTGTGAAAAACCCCAAGGAATTTAATGACTCAAATCGCATGCAATGTATTCACCAAATCGGAGCTCAGGTCGTATGCAATCACCAGATTGCATGCAATATGCAGTATACCAGATCGCAGGCAATGTATTCACCAGATCGGAGCTCAGGTCGCATGCAGCATTCAAGATCGCATGCAATATGCAGTATTCACTAGATCACATGCAATGTATTCACCAGAGGTCGCATGCAGTAGAAACCAGCTGTGAAAATTCCCAAGTAATGTAAACTCTGTATTCACCATATCGGAGCTCAGGTCGCAAGGAATGCATTCACCAGAGGTCGCATGCAGTATAGAAACTAGTTATGAAAAGCCCCAACCCTATCAGATCGCATCTATAATATTTGTGACAGCGTGAGCTTCAATAGTCAAAATCGCATGAGCATAAAACATCCAATAGTCAGATCGCAGGACCTCCAATCGCATGAGCTTCGATAAGGCACAGTGGGTTCGATCACCAAACCCTTCATATCATAGAGATTCCAGTGAACCTCAACTCTTCAGATCGCTTTAGATCCCGGAGCTCGATATTCCAGATGGCAAAACTATCAAATCGCATGAGATTCAGATAGCATGAGCTCCAAATCGCATGAGGTAGCTTCAAATCGCACGAGGGTGTCTATCCTTGGATGCATGTAGTGGATGTCGTCCAATAGTCAAATCGCATGATAAACATCCAATAGTCAAATCGTATGAGCTTCAGTATTTAGATCTCATGAGCTTCATATCGCATGACCTCCAATAGTTAGATCAGGCGCAGTGAGATCGCAGTTATCAGATGTATTTGAGATCGTAGCTACCCAAAAGGTACCGATGGGGTTCGAACACGTGACCTTCGGCTCACACAGGTACAAATTTAGTTTCCAAAAGTGTCTTTAACAATGTTTAAAGTTTAAACAAATAAACCATTAAGTAATAAAATATTAAAACAATTATTATTATTATTTAAATATATACTAATCCTTTAAAAAAAAGCATAACATAAAACAAACAAATAGTCATAACATAAAACACATAAATATAAAACATATTTTAAACCTTATTAAAAACCATAAAACAAACCACACTTTAATATAATTTTGGTTTGATTCTTGAAGCAATTTTTTAGTTTGTTTGTAACAATGTTTTAAATTAACAATACTCATGCTTTTTGTATGTAGGTTCACGGATATGCACATCATGGATCGACTTATACGCATCATTTAACACATATGCAATCTATTCAATGAAACGGTTCACATGAGGGAGGCCAACTCCAGGAATCGAGCATTCAGTTCAACAACCTAGCACTCAGCCTTCAACGTGGCCAACAAACTAGCAGAAAGTCTGCTTAGAATCCAGATTTATGAACAAATTTTAGTTACAGGTCATCCGGACGTTCATCTAAACGCCCATGCAGACCACATGTTTTTAACAGACAGTTTATTTTTGGACTAGATTTCTGGGCAAACATAAACGAAATTGAAAATTCTGGCACATGGCTTTTGTGAAGAATAGGCCCATTTCAATCATTGTGTGGAATTTTTCACAAAATACAAAGTCATCTGGGAAATCGTGGTTCTATGAAACAAACCTTTCCAGAAATTGTGATTGGTTGTTTTCTGAATTCGTGGGTAGTTGTTACAATAGTAAAGAACCTCTATTTTTAGCAAGAGGTGGTCGACCTGATCTCCATTGTAATCATCTTATAAATACCTCTTTGGTTTTGAAGAGAGGGGGGGGAAACTCTTTGTAAAACTTTGCTTCAGTTTAATAAAAAGTCTATGTTTCAGATATTGATGAGTAATTTCATGCTCTGTTGGTGACTGATCTAAGTTAGACATAACCCCTGATTGCTGAGAAGGGCCCCTCAACAACCAGAGGTTTTTTTCATTGTGTATATTTCACTATTTCTTTTCTGGAGATAAGTAGTTTTCACTTTCAGTATTTAACTTAGTTTTTTTGTAGATGGTGATTGTTTCATGTAATATATTTCTTGTTGTTATTACAATATACATTTTTAGAATTTAGAATGACCGATCATACTTAGTTTTTGTTAGTTTTTCTTTTAGCTTTTCCCATTTCAATTAGATAGAATTTAATTATTTCAGTGTTTCAAGATTATTTTATAATAAGATTTAAATTTGATAATGTTACCATAGTTGTAGATTAGTTTCATTTACTTTTCATCTCTGTTTTATTATGCAATAAAAATAGTTTCTTTCCTTAGATATGAAAAAGTGTAGTTGATTTTTGTTATTTCAACTTTAAACAGCTTATTCACTACTTTGCTTGCACCATAGGTTAATATGCATAAACCAACTAGCATCAAGATCATTTAATCTGCTCGTTTTCTTAAATTATATCATTTTCTAGCAGCCAGAATGTCATTCGGACCATCTGTTTAGATTGCCATCCAATCCTGTCTTTCAGACAGCCTATTCAGCATGTCATCCAGACTTGTGTTCCAGTCTGTTATGCAGCCTTTCATTCAGCGTTTAGCATTGTCAATCTATTTTGAGCCTATTTCTTTAGTTTTCTGATTATGTTTCGACTATGGTATTTAAGTAATGGTTATGTTTGTGTTTAGGATCATAGGTTAGATTGTTTAAAGCATTTATTAAATTTTTATTCCTATTTTTCTCCTTTCACCCTATGTATTGTGTTTTGGTTTATTGTGGTTTCTGATTTCTTTCTTCAAATAGCGTTGTAATGTTTTGAAATTGTATCTTTGGCTTAGATTGTTTCCATTTTCCCCTTCATATTAGATGCATTAGTTTTCAGTATTTTAAAGTTTGATGATAAAAGTTCACATAACCTAGTTTAGTGTAAGTTTACTTTTCAAATTGTAAATTAGTTGCATGATCGTTTTATAATTGGTTAAGATTCTTTAGTTTATGGTATAGTTTGTTGAAGAGGTAGAGTAGAACTATTTTGTTTTCTGTTGTAGGTTTTCTTACGTATTGAATATATTTTCAGTTATTGTTTTCTACTTATTTTTAGATTTGATTATAAAGATCCAAGTTTAGTTTGCTTTGATTAGTTTACTATTTTGCAACGCATTTATTTACCCTTGGTCTTTAGAATAATATTTTCTTTGCTTTCTACGAATCTGCAGTTACTTGTTTTTTCTTCCTACGAATTTCCAATTAAATAATTTATTTATTTCCATAACTTAGTTGCACTCGCATTCTTAGATAGGCATTTACTTATGCATGCATGGAATAGTCTCCAATTTATAATATAGATCAGATAATTTGCTGCAAGTAGTTAGTTTTTCTTTCATTAGTTGAATCGCTTTCGGACCAAGCGACTGCTTTCTAGATTAGCATCTGCAATTTCCTTCCATAGAATAGATTAGCATAGCATTAGAATAGTTTCAATCTCAGTTATTAATCAGTTTCCTGCCTTTATAGAATATATTAATATAACATTAGATTAGATTTGAAATTATAGTTACTTTCCAAGTTCTTAGTTAATTTCATGTTTTCATAAATAGATTAAATTATTGCATTTGAATTATGAAAGTCATGCATGTATATTAAAATCATATAGTTGCATGTTAGCGCATTTGCATATTTAGTTGGATTAGGTTAGTTGAAGCCTTCAATCCTACACATATAGTGTTTGCATCTCACAAGCTCCCTTCCTGGGTTGACAATTACGTGTTGAATTAGATAGTGCATATTTTACCCAACAGTAGACATGTTATTAAAGTTCAAAAATGGATGAATGTAAGGCATCCAAGTTTCCATTCCTCTCCTGAATAAAACTAGGTGATTTTGGTGCATCTCCATTGGTGGAAAACTCATTGTACAAAAAAATGTGGAAATTGAAAAGGTGTTAGAACAATTACACTCACAAAAATTGCCAATTACACATGCAAATTACACACAAAGGAAACTGAATATGGACCAGAACACTAATCTGTATTGAATAAGTGTACAATATCCAACCTTATGAATTCATAGGCTTCCACAATGAATAATTACATGAGAGATTCGAATGCATTGGGATTCCATTCGAATTAGTCAAAAGCAGGCTTACTAAAACTAAGAAAATCCCCCATCGGTGCATAAAGAAGCTTCCAAATCTATCTAGGAGCTCACGAATTGAAAAAATAAATTAGGGAGGCTAATAGGTGATGGAAGGAAAACTCATACATGCTTTTATTAGGAGAAAAGAGTGGAGGATGATGGGGACAAAAAACAAGTTAACTTCACCTAGTCAAACTTTCCCAATTTCCTTAAAACTCAGTAAAAGCAACAATAAAGCAAAAAAAGCATATAGGCGCTAGGAAGGACAGGAATAAAGTAGAAATGATTCCAAGAGGTTTCCCAAGCACTCCATGACTCATTTTTAGCAATTTTTAACATCTAGGACATGTGGAGGACAACTTGCATAAAGTGGAATATGGAAACTAGGAAAATAAGACAAAAATGGAGATAATTAATGTCTAAGGTAGCTAACTATGGGTTGATTATTATAACACCCCTCCTTAAGCCTGACTTATGAGTAAAATATCAAAAAATAATAGGGCCTAGAAATAAGGCTTAGTCACCCTTTACATACTGCATGTCCATTTAACCAAAGAAAGAGACAAAAACCCAGTGGGAAAAATCCTCCCTTAAACATGGACAGTAAAACAAAATTTGAAAAATATTGTCATCAATCATGCTTCATAGCATGATTAGCAATCCCCAGCAGTGATTTGAAATTCCTAAAAGTCTTCTCACAAAAAACTTTGGTGAAGATGTCTGTTACTTGTTCTGAAGATGAACAGAAGAGTAGGTGAATGGTGCCATCATGCACAAGCTGTCTGATGTAGTGCATATGGATCTCAATGTTTTTGGTTCTTTGTCTCTGAACTAGATAATTGTAGATTTGAATGGTACTCTGATTATCACAATAGATAGTAGTTTAGTATTCTGATTCGAAGCCACACTCACAATGATTTCTTAAGCTTATGGTAGTTTATGCTTAAGCCCATACAATGATTTCTTTAGCTTGCACACAAGAGATGGATTAGTAACAAAGCCTTCAGGTTGCTGCATGTAAATATATTCAGTAGGATCTCCATTTAGGAAGGCACACTTCACATCCATGTGATGTACCTCCCACTGCTTCGAAGCTGCAATGGCTAAGGCTAGCCTGATGGAGTCCATCTTTTCCACTGGTGCAAAGGTCTCATTGTAGTCTATGCCATGTACCTATGAGTAGCCCTTGGCTACAAATCTTGCCTTATATTTCAAAGGTGAACCATCAGCAGAAAAATTGGTTTTGAAAACCCACTTACATTGAACTAGCTTCCTCCCTGGGGGAAGATCAACCAGCTCCCAAGTGTTGTTCTTCTGGAGTGAGCTGAATTCTTCTTTCATGGATGTTTTCCATATTGGATCATGTGTTGCATATTCATATGTATGTGGGTCTGATTCAACCATCAGATAGAATTTCTCTACAAACAAGGGGTCTTTCATACACAGGGAACTCTCAAACTGAGATCTAGTCCTCCTAGAATCACTAGGATTTCCAGCTAGTTCCCCAGCTGCATGAATGGTCTTTGCTGCCCATTTTGGTCTTGTCATACTATTAGGATATGCAATTAAATCATCATTATCATACATATCAGAATCAGCAAACTCACTTATCTCTTCACTTACATTCAGTGGTTATGGTGGTAAAGAAGACTCTCCAACTTCAAATGCTGCTAAAGGCTCTTCTTGGAACTGAACACTCCTTTCAATGAAGGATTTGTTTGTGCTCAAATTGACCAGATTGTACCCTTTTGAATATTCAGAGTACCCAAAAAATAGACACTCTTGGCTTTGGGGCTGCAAATCCTTCCTCTTTTCTGTTGGAATTCTAGCCCAAGCTCTTGAGCCAAAAATCCTGAAATGGATCACATTTGGCTTGTGCCCACTCCATGCTTCGAAAGGATTCATACCATAAAGTTGTTTATGAGGCACCCTATTCTAGATATAGGATGCACAGTTTATAGCTTTGGCCCAAAACTTTGGTGGCAAAGTCTTAGCCTCCATTATGCAGGCTGCCATCTCTTTCAGTGATCTGTTCTTCCTCTCAGCAACACCATTTTGCTGTGGTGTGTAAGGGATAGAATGTTGCATCTGAATACCTGCATATGCACAATATTGAATGAACTTAGACTTGACATACTCACCACCATTTTCAGATATGAGGACCTTGAGTTTCCTCCCAAACTGGTTTTCAACCAAAGCCTTAAAGACTTTGAAGAGGCCAAAAACTTCAGACTTGTATTTTAGGAAGTAAACCCAGTAGAACCTAGAAAAGTCATCTATGAATGTCAATGCATATTTGGCCTGACTCATTGACATATGAGGAAATGGGCCATCAACATCACTGTGGATCAATTCAAGAGGTGCAGAGGTTCTCTCATGACTAGCTTTCTCAAATTTATGCTCTGGGTGTTTTCCTAAGATGCAACCTTGACAGACTCCTTTGGAAAACTCAATCTTTGGTAACCCTATGACCATTTATTTTTCACTAAGATCAGAAAGATACTTATAGTTAAGATGGCCAAATATTTCATGCCAAAGATTGCTTGCCTCATTAGCATGAATCATAAGAGCAGAGGGGTTTGAGTAGGGTAGAAAATGTGAAAACATGTATACCTTCAAAGTGTGATTTGCAGCTCCTTTTGCAATGACTTTACCACTTGAGATCTATGTGATCTCAACTTCATCAGAGGAGAATATGACCTTCTTTTTAGACCCTATGTGGGTCATCTGATACACTGATAATAGGTTAGAGGCAAGACCTGGAACATACAATACATTGCTGAACTTACCATGGTCAAGATCAATCCTCCCTTTGCCCAAACTTTCAGTGATAGAGTCATCTCCTAGTACTATTCGTGGACCTTTTGACATGTCAAGTGACGTGAATTCCACCTTGGTCGAAACCATATGTCTTGAAGCTCCAGAATCAATGATGAAACTAGGTGAGCTTGATGTGTCAGCAACCAATGCATGAACTCTCTCTCTGTCTTCTGAATTTGATCCTCCTTCCCTCTTCTTTGAGCTATCAAGAAGGGAGATGACATTCTTCTCCAAGAGTTGGGTCAGCATGTCAATTTGCTTCTTCATGTAGGATATTTCAGGATGATTTCCCTTACTGCAGTATGCGTACTTGCTCATTTCTCCTTTGTTCTTCTTCTTCTGGGGGTTCTTCTTGGAACCTTGGGGATCCTCTGGAGACTTGTTCTTGTCTCTCTTTTGCTCAGGTGGCTTCTTAGCTTTCTTCTTTCCTTTTGAATCCAACCTCAAATCTCCAGCAACCAGATATTGGTCTTTGGAAGGTTTGATGGTGCCCATCATCACCAGTTTATCTTGTTCTTGAGTGAGAGATTCCATGAACTTTGCAAGTTTAGGCATATTCCAGGGTCGACCTGTCAACTTGGTGGCATGGAAGGTCGAAACAAAAATTGAATAGTCAGGGCCAAGCTTTAGGAGTATGGCCAAAACTAGTTGCTCCTCCTTCTTTTTGATTCCACAGTGTTTTAGCTGCAAAACAAGGGCTTTAAACTTATAAAAGTAGAGCTGCAGGGATTCGAAGCTGTTGGGACTCGAGGAGATCAATTCATTCTCGATTTGATGTCCTCTCATCTTATCTGTTTTACCAAAAATATCAACAATATTCTCCCATACTTCATTTGGTGATGTCAATCCATTAAGATGGAAAAGGAGGTCTCTGGATATGCTTAAACACATTAGACCATAGGCCTCATCCCTCTTGTTGTGCCATTTAATTTTCTCTGCAGCTGCATTGGGCTCTGATTCTATTTCCATAGTCACTATGTAGAGTCCTTTCTATCTCAACAGTATCTCCATCTCTTCTTTCCATTCAAATAAATTAAATGGATTCAAGATGATCTTCTGAGATTGATCCATAGCTCAGAAATTTGTCCCTTCAGTCAGCAGAATGCTCTGAGTCAATGACGTCAAACCTGCAATAACAATATGGAAGGAGAGAAATAGATATACAAAGGCTCTTATACCATGTGGAAATTGAACCCATGTGTTAGAACAATTACACTCACAAAAATTGCCTATTACACATGCAAATTACACACAAAGGAGACTGAATATGGAGCAGAACACTAATCTGTATTGAATAAGTGTAAAATAGAAAACCTTGTGAAGTCATAGGATTCCACAATAAATAATTACATTAGATATTCAAATGCATTGGGATTCCATTTGAATTAGTCAAAAGCAGGCTTACTAAAACTAAGCAAATCCCCCATAGGTGCATAAAGCAGCTTCCAAATCTGTCTAGGAGCTCACGAATTGGAAAACTCAATTAGGGAGGATAATAGGTGATGGAAGGAAAACTCATAAATGCTTTTATTAGGAGAAAAGAGTGGAGGATGATGGGGACAGAAAACAAGTTAACTTCACCTAGTCAAACTTTCCCAATTGCCTTAAAACTCAGTAAAAGTAGCAAAAAAGAAAAAAAAGCAGATATGCACTAGGAAGGCCAAGAATAAAGCAAAAATGATCCCAAGAGGTTTCCCAAGTGATCCATGACTTATTTTTAGCAAGTTTGACCATGTNCAACTTGCATAGAGTGGAATATGGAAACTAGGCAAATAAGACAAAAATGGAGATAATTAATGTCTAAGGTAGCTAACTATGGGTTGATTATTCTAACAACAACTAGTTGGGAGCTTGTTGTATCTTACACACTCTCGACCTGATTTGGCATATGTTGTAGGGTTTTTTTCAAAATATATGCATGAGACTCATCCATTGGAAGGATTCAAAAAAATCTTGCATTATGTGCAAGGAACCAAACACTTTGGGGTACACTATGTTTTTGGTTCTCCATTAGAACTAGTTGGATTTACTGATTCTGATTGGGTTGGAGATTCCATTAACATAAAATCCACTTCAAGTTATGTATTAATTCTTGCAAATGGTCCCATATTATATTAAAGCAAGAAATATCACACTATATCCCTTTCTTCAGGTGAGGTCGAGTACAAAGGAGTAGTGAACACAACTACACAATGTGTGTGGTTGCAAGGTACCCTTGGGGAACTTGGATTTGCATTTGATTCACCCACAGTCATATGGTGTGATAAGACAAGTGCAATAAATATTTCCACTGATACAATGTAAATAAATAGGACTAAGGACATGTAGATACACATGCACTACATCAAGAGTTTGGTGCATGAGCAGGTGATATCATTGTAATAGTTCCCATATGCCAAGAAACCTGTCGACATCTTCACCAAGAGATTCACAAAGAAGACATTCACCTACCTGAGATCACTTATTGGAGTGCGGGACACATGGTGATGGCTGATATCCACTTTCCTATTTTTCTCCATGTCCATTTTAGAGGGGAGCTTTTGTTCCCATGATTTTTTCCTCCTTACCATGGTTATATGGACAAATAAATTTTTGTAAGAGGTGACTTGAGCCTTAGTTTCCAAGGGCTCAATATTGTGATGTAATTACACTAATTCAAGCTTAAGGGGAGTTGTTAGAAAATTATTCCACCTTAGTACCATGTTCATACACGAAGGACACATTTTCATTAGTTTCATGCTTATGTTATATGTTGCAACACTAGGTTGTGTTGGTCAATATCGGTTCCTTTGGTGTTTTGGACTCATAAATGCACCCAATATCCCTCATTTGATCATTATTTCTACACAATTACCATCATTAATGAATTCTCATTCCTTGGTGCAATCCCCATCCCTTAAATGAGGGAAAGAGCTTGACTAGAGGCACTCATGCATGTATTTGGGGTGTTTTGACTCTTTTGGACCATTTATTACTGCCTAGAGCCATTCCCACTCACCCATTCAATCATACACACCTATCCTACTCTCATTTATTTCCTAGAATGCTCCATCCATGTTCACACTAGTATTCGTGACCGTTTGAGGTGGTTTGGGATCTCATTGGTCCACCTAGGGGGGTTTTGGGGTGGAATCTAAGACTGCCACATGTATGCATCCAAATCACCTCCAAAGGATAACAATTTATCCCTATTGTAATGTAAATATGTTCCAGACATATTTACATGTTGGATAGTAATAATGAACTATGTTATTGACACCATTTCTATGTGTTAATTTCGCTCTTTCTGCTGTTTTCTGCATTTTTTGTGCGTAATCTTGAATTATAAAGATTCCCTTAGCTTCTAGTTCTTGTTGTGAATAATATTTTCACATTTTCCCAAAAATGATCCAATGGTCAATTGCATAAATCATCCACCTGTAATCTTGTGTTTTCAAAATAATTTTATCCTCACTGGTAAGAAACGGTGGGAATTTTCGTAAGGGCATTTGGGCCATATTTAGGTGCAAAATGGGATAAAAGGATATTTTGGAATCCCAATATAATATTCACCAGAGTATGTTTATAAAAATTGATTCAATGGTGAAGTGAATTAATCGTCCACATGCATGATGGTTTTGACATAATAAATTTCCATATCTCAAGGAGGGAATGGTAGACATTTTCCAAAGGCCACTTGATCACGTTTTGGCATGGGGAAAAATAGGTTTATTAGCTATTTTGGAAATCCATTATCTTCTTGGATATAATTTTTTTATAAATAATGATTCAATGGTCAACAATGTAAATCCTCCACCTGAAAGGTAATGAACTCAGACATTTTTTAGCCTTTCTAGGTGAGAAATGGAGGGAATTTACCTAAGGCCATTTAGGTCAGTTTTACATGCAAAATAGGTTGAATGGTTGTTTTTGGCAAGCCAATATATTCTTGAAAATATAATTTGTTTAAAAAATTGAGACTATATTCAAGTGCATTACTTATCCACATATAGGATGGTGATTTCAAAATTATTTTATCTCTCATTGAGGAAATGGCTGACATTTTCCCATAGCCACTTGAGCCACTTTTCTAGTAATTATCCAATTTTGTCAATTACAATTACTCAACCAAATTTATTTGCATGTATGAAATGAAAATATGAAAGTATAAAAAATAGACAATAATAAAACTCACATTTTACAATTTGAATCACTAAAGCAGGCCAAGTATTGAACCCTTTGTGTAAATTTTGGTGAACTTGTGTAAATTTTGGTGAACTAGGGCAGATTTTCAATTTTTTTTCACAATAGAATTTTTTAGGATAAAATTGAAAATATTGAATAGTGGAGTATTGGTGAATGTTAAAAAACCCATCATGTTCAACTTAAATCATTCAATTTGATTATGTAATGTTCTTACTAGCACATGATTACTATTTTTATTGTTGTAATACTCCTCAGAAAGAAAAAAAAACATATTATATTTCAAGCATGAATGTATTACGTTCTTCAACAATCTCTAATTTGGTCTATCAAAAGACCCAAAGATTCTTTAATGGATTGAAATTCCAAAATTATCAACCCATTTGATCTTGGATTAGCTAGTAATGTATAGAACCAGAGTGCATATACATATAAATTGCACTTCATGTAACTTTCAAAAGGAAATACTATCTACATAACTAAATACTAAGAACAGAGAAAAACTATTTAGACTAGTTGAGAGTTATTTCTGGATGGGTTTCCCCACAAAGATGAATAAATACCACTTTTGTATGGTTTTTGTTTTCCCAAAGATCTAATTTATGTTTTTGGTAAGTGCATATATGAACATGTCATTTTTTGATGATTATAGAAAACTAAAATGAGTAGCTTTTAGGACAACTTGAAGACAGTACATCACCATCTTCTCAATAAAACACGGGCTATAAAATGTATATCATTGCTTCAAACATTCAAATTTCATATATAAAGAAAAATTTCATGGAAAAGAAAAACCATTCATAACATAACATTAAAATACCACAACAATTGAATTCAAGAAATAAATAATTCATATATACTATATGATATAATTCACCAAACATATTACACTAAACAATATAAGAATTTATTAATGAAAGGAAAAATCTTTACAAATACAAATGGGGTACACTAGTCCTCATCCCTAATCCATAACACTAATGGACATGATCCCATTGGTGTGAACCCCATACAAATAGTGAAATATAAATTATGGCCCCTCTCTCCATTTACCAAGAGGTTGAGTATGATCACTTGATCCTGAAGTTGGCTTATATCTATCAGGAAAGGTTTTCCATGTATAGAAAACCTCCTCCTTAATATTCTCACAGAATTATATGCTGACCTCTAGATTATTATTCTTCTTTACAATCCTAGGCGGTACATAATGCATTGCAGTTAGTTCAAAAGTAATAATTAAACTTTCATATGAACAAGGAATTTCCACATACGATTCATTGCGTATAATGGTTTGAGAAATTATGTGATTAAAAACTTTGTTGGAAAGAAGATTAATATTGTGACGATGTACTCGATTGGGATGCAATACTCTGATATATGATGTCAATGCATTGTGTATTCCATATGCTACATAGGCACCTAATCTAGAATTCACCACTTTTTTGTCACCTTTTTGTTGCAATAAATTGAAAAGTGGTGTCCTTATCATCATTCATATCAATAAAACAACAACAAAAATATTCTCCTTTTCAACTTCTAGTGCCCCACCTTTTTATAGAGATCACAATAGAGAAAAAATCAACAATTCCTACAACACAACAGAATATAGCAATAGACACTCCAAACTAAAGTTTTTATATATGATTTGAAGGATATATATATAAAGATACACATGTATACTCACCATCAATTATTTCAATTGGTATCAACAAAACTTGTTTTATGTAGAACACCTCATGTGGATGTAAATTCACACCTTCATGAATATAATGGCTTCTACTAGAAACATCTACATGATTTTCAAAGATTCTTACCCAACAAAATGTTCCACCAGTTGAAACATCTACTAAACAATCCAACACTTCTATAGGATATGGAATTTTCAATGATTCATCTTCATACATTCCAAGAAAAGTTTTGTAATAAATATGGACATACATACCTACCTTTATGGTAAAATAAAATGGATTTGTGCTATGCACCAATAACCCATCCATTTGAATGAATCTATTTTTACTAATATTCACAACATGGCCATTTTTAGTCAGTAGGGGAATCACATCTGAACAAGATCCCATATAAAAAACCTCGCTTGATGACTGCATTTGATTGTTTTTTATGATTTTCATCTGGCCCACTTGAAGGTAATTGTGATTTTATTTCAGAAAGTGAAGGATGTTTTAACATAATCTCTCCACTTTCATTTGCACACATCATTTCAACCGGAAATACATCATCCGTAGTATGTGTCCATGTGTCATTGGTACTAATAGTGTAAATAATTGGATCATCGCCACAAGGATCCAACGTTATAAACTCTATATTTCCTGTATCTGATTCATCTATAACTTTGCTGATAATGATTTATTCTCATGGGCGGGTCACTCAGTGAACTTGCACTAGAACATTTGGGCAGATTTTTCCACGAAATATTTCCACGTTTTGAACATTCATGGATTAATACTTCATTTTTTTTATCATGGCAGAAAAAACGTGGCAATATCCACGTTGTTTAATTTTCTACGAACTTTTGTCTCTATATCGACGATATATGGCTATCTTTGCACACCCATGAAACCAATGCCATCTTTCAATAGATCTTGGTTGTTTACGCACGGGTTAACTCATGCATTTTCGTCCACATCTAACTTATAAGAAGATCTGGCTATTTGCATAACAGAGTAAACTTACTCTGGGTGAGAAGTGAATTCCATCCCTCCCTCAGTTCATATTCAAGCCAGCAAGCATGAACTAGCTGGAACTGAACGTCAAAAGCAAAAGATTGCTTCTATTTTATGTTCGATCATAGAGAGAAATCCTGAAATGGAAACCATCAATAATAATAAAATAGATTTGATTTTTTTCCTCGGTTGTTGCATATTTTTTCTTGGGTCTGGGTCTGAATGGCTATGTGTGGTATAATACTTTATGTATATGACAAAAGTCACCTATACCCCCACCTTAGGCCATCCATGTGTCCTTATATTTTGCATAGAGACAATTACACTTGTTCATATATGATGTCGCCATGGATAAATAGTAATTTCCATGAAACTGACTACCTCATTGCAGCTATCTCTGCTACTACAACCTAGTTACCTATATGATGTCAGCATAGATAAGTTTACATTTTATATTGTGAGTTTATAGCTCCTTTGCGGGAGCATTCCAAGCTGTATCACTTAGCACATTTTCTATAGTTGTGTTAGTTTTTCAACATTAAGCTAGCATTATTAGGATCTTTAACTGAGAGAATAACAAGCACAACAATCAAACACAAGAGACAATGAACACAGTGTTTTTCCTCGGGGAAATCATAAAGGAGAAAACCCTGCAACTTCCTCAGAGATAGAATCAACACCAAAATAGAAAATCCCAAAATAGTAAGTGACCTCCCGACAGCAGTAACCTTCTTCTTGGCTAGCTCCAGTGTCTTCTCCTTCCTAGATGAATACATTCTGAAGTTACAAATACATCAACACTCCCTCTTAACTAGGAAGGTATTCTTTCGACACAATTTTCAGACTGGTCTTCTTCTCTGCATCAACTAGAACATCTTGTCATCTTCAAGTCTTCTTCATCTTCAAGTCTTCTTTTTCTTCAAGTCATCTTCTCCTTCAAGTCTTCTTCATCATGGGATCTGCATCATAATGACTACTGGGTCATCATTGCTGGATCAACACTAGATCTGGATCGTCATCAAGTCTGGATCATAATCACATATGGATCACTTGATATGGATCATCATCACAACTGGATCATCATCAAGTCTGGATCATCTCAACTGGATCACTTGATCTGGATCATCATCAAGTTTGGATCATCATATGCTACCTCATAATGGTGCTATCTCGATTCTTCTTGTCACGGGAAGTTCTATAGAGTCAATCCTGTAGGCCTACCCTTCATGTAGGTCTTCGTCAACGCTTATATCTGACACTTAAGTCAGAATGTCCCACCCAGATCTTACATATGACCTCATCTTATCAGACAGGCACACCTAGCACTCACATCTAACCTCATCTTGTTAGAAAGGCCCAACACTCACATCTAACCTCATCTTGTCAGAAAGGCTCAGCAATTATATTGGATCATGTGCAAGCACATCACATCGAAAAGGATCTGCACTTACATCCAACCTCATCTTGTCAGAAAGGCACTACACATACATCCAACCACATCTTGTCAGAAAGGCACATCACTCACATTTGACCATGTGTAAACACATCACGCCAGAATGGATTAGCACTTATATCCAACCTCATCTTGTAAGAAAGGCTCTGCACTTACATTCGACCATGTGTAAACACATCACATCGAAAGGGCATGCAATCACGTCTGATCATGAAGGAACTAATCCTATCATCGCATCAAAATGGCCCCCAGTCCTATATTGAGATACCTGGTAATTGACTAGGTGCCTCCATTCCTAGAATGGCAGTTGCCCTTACATCTAACCTGCTCGTCAGAATGGCCAACACTCACATCTGACATGGGAGGAACTTAATCCTTTAGCCATGACAGAATGGTTCAGCCCTTACATCTAACCATGGAAGGAACCAATCCTCTCACCATGTCGGAATGGCTTCTCAGTCCTAGACTGAGTTTTCCTGGTAACTGACCAGGTGCCTCCATTCCCAAAATGGCAGTTTCCCTTACATCTGTCCTACTCGACAGAATGGCCAGCACTCATATCTGACCATGGAAGGAACCTAAATCCTCTAACCATGATAGAATGGCTCATCCCTTACATCTGACCATGGAAGGAACCAATCCTCTCATCATGTCAGAATGGCTATGGGTCTCATCACTTTCTCTTGGAGGAAACCTCGATCTGGAGAACACCAAGCTTCTCCCTGAAGTACTTGAACTTCAGCCTAGCCAATGGCTTCGTCAATACATCATATATCTATTCCTTTGTCGCAACATACTGGAGCTTCACTACTCCCCTCTGCACCATATCCCTGATATAGTGATACTTGATCTCGATATGCTTCGACTTGTCATGGGAAACTGGATTATCTGACAACTTCACGCAAATCTAGTTGTCACAATGTATACAAGCAGCATCTAACTGGAGATCAAATATATTAGATAGTAGCTTCCATAGCCATACTACCTCACAACTAGTTGAACAAGCTACAACATACTCTACTTCAGCTGTACTCAGTGCCACCATGATTGCTTCCTGCTAAACCAAGAGATCACACCTGATCCCATACTGAAGCAACACCCTGAAATGCTCTTCCTATCAATGGCACTTCCTGCCCATTCTGAATCGACATAACCCTCCAGGTTAATCTTTTGATTTGACTCATACTTGAGCCCATAATCGACTGTACCCCTCAGGTACCTTAGAATATGCTTTGCAACAATCAAGTGAACATTTCTTGGATCTGTCAAGAACTGGCTCAAGGTGTTCACATCAAAGAAAATGTCTGGTCTTGTGTTCATCAGGTACATTAAGGACCCAATCATCTGATGATACATTGTAGCATCAACCTAATTTGATGAAGCATAACTCAATAGCTTCAGGTTCGATGCCATAGGTGTGGCCATGGCTTCGTAGTCCATCATCCCAAACCTCTTCAGGATCTCTACTGCATACTTCCCTTGTCCAAGGAAGATTCCATCTGCACTTTGCCACACTTCCATGCTTGAGAAATAATGCATCATACCCAAGTCCTTCATTTTGAACTCAGTAGCAAGCTTTCTCTTCGTATCAACAATCAACCTATCCATACCTATTACAAACAGATCATCTACATATAGTAGGAGCATCACTGGGTTGCCATCTTCAACCTTGTAGTAAAGGTTGGAATCTGCTTTACTTTTGGTAAAGCCCAAACTAGATAGAAAGCTGTCAATCCTGCTGTACCAAGTCCTGGGTGCCTATTTCAAACTGTATAAGGCTTTCTTCAATCTGCATACATGAGACTCTCTATCATGTGTCTCAAAACCAAGTGGTTGTTCTACATACACTTTCTCTTCTACTACACCATTCAAGAAAGCAGTCTTGACATCCATCTGGTGTATCTTCCACTTCATCACTACAGCCAATGCAAGTACTGATATGATGGAAGTGTATCTGGCTATAGGTGCAAAGGTTTCTTCATAATCTATTCCTTCTTTCTGAGAGAAACCCTGAGCCACAAATCTTTCCTTATACTTTTCAATGCTACCATCTGCAACATTCTTGATCTTGTAGATCCATTTGGAAGTTACAACTAACTTCCCTTCTGGTCTTGGGACAACATCCCAAAAATCATTCTTCATGATTGATTGGTATTCTTCGATCATAGCATCCTTCCATTCTTTTCGTTCTACCGCTTCTTCATAACTGGAAGGTTCTTTATCAATGAAATCACATAGTAAAGCTACATACTCGGAGTAGGATATGGTCCTCTTTCTTTCTCTGTGATTCTCTTCTAGAGCCCCATATCTTTCCACACCTAGGATAAGTTCTCGTACCCAAGCAGGTTTCCTATTATGAGGATTCTTCTCCATAGGTGGATCTATAGGTATTTGTGGTTCTTCAAATTCTCGATCTTCTTCTTGAGTTTCTTCAATCATGGTTGTATCATGAATTCTAGGTGATTCTGCTTCTTCAGGTTCTTCAGAAGGTATCTTTCTGGATTTGTTGTAAGCTATGTCTTCATCAAATGTCACATCCCTACTAATGTCAATATTCTTATATCCTAGGAAATATATTTTGTAAGCCTTCAAGCTTTCAGAGTATCCCACAAGTATACCCTTCTTTCCTGAAGGATCTAATTTTGTTCTTTTCTCTTTTGGAATGTGTATGTATACCGGACAGCCAAATATTCTGAGATGGCTGACTTCTAGTTTCTTGCTGGAGAAGACTTCTTCAGGAGTCTTGTTCTTGAGTACTCTATGTGGAGTACAGTTCTGTACATACACCGTTGTTCTGGCAGCTTCCACCCCAAGATGCATAGGAAGATCTTGATCATGAAGCATAGCTCTTGCAGCTTCCATGATAGTTCTGTTCTTCCATTTCACAATCCCATTCTATTGTGGATTATAAGGAGTGGAAAACTCCCTCTTAATCCATGATTCTTTACATAGCTCTTTGAATTCATTCAAAGTGAATTCTCCGCCATTATCTGATCGAAAGGTCTTCATCTTCTTTTCAGTGTGATTCTCGATCAAGGCTTTGAATTCCTTGAACTTGTTGAATACTTCATCTTTATTCTTCATGAAGTAAACCCGTGTCTTCCTAGAAAAATCATCAATAAAAGAAACATAATATGCATACCCGATTAGTGATCTTGATGACATAGGAACGCATACATCGGAGTGGATGATTTCCAAGATTCCTTTTGCTTTGCTTTCACTACTTGGAAACGTCTTATTTGTGTTCTTTCCTTTCACACATCCTTTGTAGACCCCATCATGTTTTTCTTTCATTTCTGGAAGACCTTCAACAGCTTTGCTTGCAAGAGGTAGTACTCTATAATGCACATGTGCAAGCCTTCTATTCCAAATTTCACTTGGCTCTACTGTGTCATGGACCAAGGATTGTTCTGGATGGCCCTTTAATTTGTACAAACCTCCTTCTTGTTCTCCAATCACCACCGCATCATCGATAATCTTTCCTCTTGGCCACATGATGACTTGACCATCTATGAATGCAACCCTAATTCCTTTTGCATACAATGCTGATATGGAGATAAGGTTTTTCTTGATTCCTGGCACAAACAATACTTCCTTCATTGTTAGAGACTTACCGGAGTCTAGTTTATAGGAAGATTCCCCACTACCTTTTATTGGATATTGGTAGTCATCTCCTAGCTTCACCTTGTGAGGTGATTAATGTTCTAAAAGTTTCACAAAGGATTCATTGAATCCATTCATATGTTTTGAGGCCCCCGCTATAAATAATCCAATCATCACTTCCATGAGTAATGTTTCCCGTGAGAGTAGAGATCAAAACATATTCATCCTCGCTTGAAGAATCTTCACTTTCATATCTGGTTCTTTTCGATGAGGGTTCATCATCCTCTGTAGCATGAGCATGATGTCTTCTCTTGCTTCCCTTCTTCTTGTGAGAGCTACTTTTATTCTTAGGACAATCTCTATCAAAGTGTCCTTTTTCATCACATGTATAGCAAATGAACTTAGACCTATCACTAGGTTTTGTAGAGTTATTCCTATGATGAGAGTACTTACTTCTGTGATGGCTAGATCTGGGTTTCTTGGATTGTACTGTGAGAGATTGATCTTCACTTCCCATCTTCTCTTCTCGAGCTACTATCCAAGATTATTCTTTAGAACATTCTTCCCACCGTCTGCTAAACTTGACTAACTTCTTTCTAGCACAGATCCCTTGAATGAAGGAGTCCCGTGTCCTAGGGAGACCATTCAAGGTGGTCATCACAATTTCTGCATTCTCCACTTCTTCATCTACTGCTTCCAATTCTTCCTTGATCTGAGAAACCCTTGTGAAGTAAGACTAGATGGTCTCTACATTCTGGATCTTCGCATTCTTCAGTTGATTCCTCAGAGTCATCTTCCGATTTATGTTCTTCCCTTCAAACAATTTGGTTAGGGAATCAAACATAGCTTTAGGTGTCTTGAGAGAGGACACCTGAGGGATAAGGTGATCCTTGACATAATCATCAATGATCCTCTTTTCCATAACCATATTTTTCTTATGTAAGGCCTTAGCCTCATCTCCCTCTGGAACTGGAACCTCCTCATGGATGTAGGAGTCCAACTCATTTTCTTCCAGTACTAGGGAGACCCTATACTTCTAGGCTTGGAAATTTATCAGCTCCCTCAAGATTTTCATCAAGCTTGGTATGATGAGACATCTTAAATTGAGAACCTCAAATGGAAATACAAAATATTTATATCTTACAAGGTCAAGATGTCAGATCTAGATTTGGAGCTGAAATCCTGTAGTACTGGATTAGGAGCAGATTAGGGTTTTGCTTTTCCAGAGTTCTTCCCACCCAAATGCCTTGAAATTTATCCCTAACTTTGATTTTGGGGAGGAGCTCAATCTAGGCCTGGGCTCACTGAAAAATTCCTCTTCTGTGAAAAGCCCTAATTTTCGGCAGCAGTGTCGGGTTCAAAACTGAAAAAACTCAGATTTGGATTCTTCTTCGATATAAAGATGCACCCTAAGGAGGAGAGTTATTCCACCTTACTTTTGCTGAAAATATGTGGAGGAAGATCCACAAACTAGGAATCCCAAGTTCCCGTAGCTACACAATGTCTTCTTCTCAGGTTAGCTCTGATACCATGTTAGTTTTTCAACATTAAGCTAGCATTATTAGGATTTTTAACTAAGAGAATAACAAGCACATCAATCAAATACAAGAGACAATGAACATAGTTTTTTTCCTCAGGGAAACCATAAAGGATAAAACGTCACAACTTCCTCAGAGATAGAATCAACACCAAAATAGGAAAGCCCAAAACAATAAGTGACCTCCAGACAGCAGTAACCTTCTTCTTGTCTAGCCCCGGTGTCTTCTCCTTCCTCAACTATGCACTACACTTGAGTGTGTATGAGTTGTGTACTAAATAGAGACACCATCTCTCTATTTATACTAATCCCAGCATGACTAAAACCCTACTAGGGCCGACCTCTACTAGGAGAGTCTAATAACCCTAGTGCCCCAGAATTGCAGGGACTTTAACCCTTAGACAATCGGAGGGTTACCCACTATGACTTGACATGACTTGTTCACATTATAGATCCTCCCGATCGGAATATCAGGGCATGACAACATGACTCAGTTACATAATAGATACATCCCGGAATAAACATCGAGTTACAAGACATAAGATACATAGATGAATACTTTCTGAAGTTACAAATACATCAACAAGTTGTGACAAGGTTCTTGGTGATTGATTGAGCACATATTAAGCCCAGATTTCTTTATCAACCATATCCAAAACTAGAGAGATCAGTCATACTCTGCAACAATCATCTGGCCATAAATTCATAAAAGGTAAGCATGCATCCTTTTTTGGGGGATACAAACTAACATTGAGGCTCAAAATAATAGTTGTATTCTTCGTTTCATGTACCTTAAGAACAAATTTAACAACCTTGCAACTCCCTCCTTCTATTTAAACTAAAGTAATAGCAACAAGAGGGTCTAGTCAACAATGACTCTAGCCAATTTGTTTTTTTTTAGAGACCCGATTCTCCACTAAGATATTGGTTGTTGACACAGTGTTAATTACTTTCCATAGTAGAAGGAAAACTTTCCAATTGGACCATTTGGGAAACCTAGTGTTCTAATTCCCAAACTATCAAGGTCTCCTTGTGAGGAAATCAAAGGCCATTGCACAACACTTGTTGGCATCAATGAAAACTTTAGTCTGTTAGACACAATTCTCACTGAGAGGGGGGGATGAATTAGTGAGCTAAGGATTGAACTCAATTTCAACGTATTTTTCTACCAATATTATCATGCCCACAGCCATATCTGTCATCAAGTTTTCTTGTCTATTGTCATGTCACCATCTCCTTGACATCTTTGCACCAACATCTTTGTCTTGCTCAAATCATCTTCAAATGATCACAGAAGGGTCATTTGACTCTCTAGATGTTACATGCTTGTCATGCTTTCTTGTCAATGTCATTATGCATGTCCTTAGTCATCTCTATCCTTCATGTCTTGTTCCAATTACACCTTTCCATGTCATCATTCTTAGACACCGATTCTAATATCTATTTGTTATTTATTGTTTAAATGAAATAATCAAATAAAACTTATTCTAAACATTGCATCTCTTCAATAGTAAGATGTGTCTCTTCAAAACTCTGTCTTAATTCTTTTTATTAAATTTCTGTTTATTTTTATAAATACATTCCTATAGCTTCTTATTTAATAAACTTTGTTTATTATTTTTCACTAACTTTGCAGGTCCATATTTTGCATATATGACCATCATAATGCAAACTGAAAGTATGGATATATAGCCATCTCAACAAGGATCAGATCCATGTCATCATTTCAACTTTTTGATACACATGCATTATCTGGAGATCATTTTAAAATAGGCTTCCAAACTTTTTAATTTAACACTTGGACAATTGTTTTTAACTTCATGTAAAAACAATTTTTCTTCTACTTTGGAATATTGATTTCTCCCTCATGTGGTCACCATAAGGAAACCTACAAGCATGGCTAGATATCCATTTCAACAATTAACAAGACCATATCACAAGATAAATTTGTTGACACACACACAACCTCTTGCAAGCATTTTAAAATAGCTTCTCAACCTCTTTTGAACATCAAAACATATTTCTTCCCATTTTGGCAAACTCCTATTTAACACGTGTGAACACTCTATGGAGACCTGAAGTCAGGAGCAAATGGAAAACTTACCAAAGAATGGATCCATGACATTTGATAAATTTACTTGCACAAAGATAGACCTTGGCGGGTATTTCCAACTAACCTCTCAAACTCCTGTTTTTAACACTTGGTCAATTTTCTCTTGTTCTCATTATGCCAAATATTATATTTCCTATTTTTGGCAGATTGATATTTTGCATATGAGACCATCGTAAGACAAACTAAAGGTATGGATGGATATTCAGTTCACTAAGGAACATGACTATGCTACCTGATGAATTTTATCATCAAAATAACCCCTCCGTGTGGGCATTTCAAAATGTATTTTCAATTTCCTGAATCTAACACTTAACCAATTTTCTTGTGTTCTTAAAATACAAAATAATATTTTTCTTACTTTTGGCAAATTTATATCTTTGTCATAAAACATTCCACAGGATAACTGATACCATGGTTAGATGAACCCCATCAACAAGCTATATCCTAACACTTTCATATTATTTTTTTCATCATCCTATGAGATAGGGTGGGAATTTCCCTCAAGCCAATGAGGCAGTTTTTCCAGTTCTGGAATAGTGTAAAATAGTCTAAAACTCTGTTTTGGCAGACCATTATCTTTGTCATCAAACATCTTCTTTGAGAACTGAGACCATGGTGAGATAGCCTCTTCAACAAGCTGTAGGATGATAGCTTCATAAAAAATTTATCATACAACTATAAGGTACGACGGGCATTTTCCCAAGGCCACATGAGCCATTGTTTCCAACACTTGGACAATTTTCTTAGTCTGGTCCAATCTGCCTAAAACATTGTTTTGGAAGGTTCATAACTTCTTCCTCATCTACTTCCAAGTTAGTCTGAAGACATGATCAGGTAGGACAAATATCAATCTACAAGACCCCCATATGGTGTGGGCATTTTCCTAAGGCTACCTGAGCCAGTTTTCCAACACTTAGTCATTTTTAGGACTTTCTCCAAAATTTATTCTAAAACCTCATTTTGGCATATTCAACTTTTTCTTCAGACATGCTTAAGGAGAAATAATACCATGGTTAGGTAGACAAACCAACACACTACCAGACCCGCATGTGATGCAGGCATTTACTCTAACCCATAATTTAGGGCGGGCATCTTTCTGAGGCTACTTAGCCATGTCATCATGCTTAAACACCTCTTCAAATCTCTATTTGTTATTTTTTTTTTAATGAAATAATCAATTAAAACTTCTTCTAAACATTGCATCTCGCCACTAGTAAGATGTGTCTCTTCAAAACTCTGTCTCAATTCTTTTTATTACTTTTTTTTTATTTTTCTAAATACATTCCTGTAGCTTCTTATTTAATAAACTTTTTTTATTATTTTTCACTAACTTTGTAGGTCCACATTTTGCATATATGACCATCATAATGCAAACTGAAAGTATGGTTGGATAGACACCTCAACAAGGATCATATCCATGTCACCTTTTGAACTTTTTGATACACACACATTATCTAGAGATCATTTGAAAATAGGCTTCCAAACTGGTTAATTTAACACTAACACTTGGGATTTCTTCTAATATGGAAGATTGATTTCTCCCTCATGTGATAACCATAAGCAAACCTACAAGCATGTCTAGATAGCCATTTCAACAATGAAAAAGACCATATCACAAGATAAATTTGTTGACACACACACTCAAACTCCTATTTTTAACACTTGGTCAATTTTCTTTTGTTCTCATTATGCAAAATATTATTTTTCCTATTTTTGGCAGATTGATATTTTGCATATGAGACCATCATCAGACAACCTAAAGGTATGGCTGGATATTCATTTCACCAAGGAACATGGCTATGCTACTTGATGAATTTTATCGTCAAAATAACCCCTCCTTGCGAGCATTTCAAAATTCCTTTTCAATTTCCCGAATCTAACACTTTACTAATTTTCTTGTGTTCTTAAAATGAAAAATAATATTTTTCTTACCTTTGGCATATTTGTATCTTTGTCATAAAACACTCCACGGGATAAGTGATACCATGGTTAGATGCACCCATCAACAAGATATAGCCTAACACTTTCATATTATTTTTCGCATCATCCTTTAAGATAGGCCGGGCATTTCCCTGAGGACATTGAGGAAGTTTTTCCAGTACTAGAATAGGGCAAAACAACCTAAAACTCTATTTTGGTAGACCATTATCTTTGTGATCAAACATCTTCTTTTATAACTAAGACCATAGTGAGATAGCCTCTTCAAAAATTTGTAGGATGATATCTTCAGATAATTTTTATCATACACCTATAAGGTATGGTGGGTATTTTCCCAAGTCCACATGAGCTATTTTTTCCAACACTAGGACAATTTTCTTAGTCTGGTCCAATCTACCTAAAACATTGTTTTGGAAGGTTCATAACTTCTTCCTCGGCTACTTCCAAGACCCTCTCAAGACATGATCGGGTAGGACAAATATCAATCTATAATACCCCCACATGGTACAGGTATTTTCTTCCACGCACAATTTGTGGCGGGCATTTTCTTAAGGCTACCTGATCCAATTTTCCAACACTTGGTCATTTTCAAGACTTTCTCCAAAATTTATTCTGAAACCTCATTTTGGAATATTCATAACTTTGTCTTCAGACATGCTTAAGGAGAAATAATACCATGGTTAGGTATAAAAACCAACACACTACAAGGCCCCCATGTGATGTACGAATTTACTCTAACCCATAATTTAGGGAAGGCTTCTTTCTGAGGCTACTTAGCACTTTTTTCTTTCTCTGGCACAAACACATGTATTAAAGTTAATTATTTTGCATAACTCACATATTAAATAGTATTTACTCCTTGTTTGGTCAAACTGTGAATATTGACAGTTTGGCAGTGAACATAAAACATACCACAAATCATACTCTACCTACCTAGCTGACACAATTTTCTTGAGGCTTATCTACCTCTAATATCTATGAATCAAGGTATTAATAGAAGGCCTTTTGGGTTTCTGTTTTCAGTCATTTCAAGGGTGTTCATCATGTCTGATGTCAAACAGGTGGTTGAAATGAACATTCCAATTTTCCAAAGGGCTAAACACTAGCTGATTTATGGTGCTCCTTGCCACATAAAACTCAAAACTATCCAGACTTATAGTTTAGCTAATTTTTAATGTCTTTTATGCTCAGAGTTGTGTTTTGATGCTACTTCTACTTTCAATCTCAACCTAGAATTTTCTATATCCTGTTGGTCATTTCTTTTTAGTGGCTGCAATATGGATTTTGACCACTATTTGTGCTCAAAACTTCCTAAAAGGTGCCTTGATTTGAGTAGGAGGGAATTTTTATGTTGGAATTAAACTCAGAACCCAAGATGAAGAGTGTTTACCTCATGAATGGTTCCCAAAATTGCTACAAATCTCTTTTGAATATTTTCTTGCCTAGAAAGCGCCTAGAATTAGGGATTTAAGACTGCTTGTTGCTGTTATTCATGGCCAAATATCAAATTATACTTCTTTCTAGATTGTGGAGGATACAACCATGCATAGGGATGTCAAAATATTTCCAAAAATGTTGTCTTTCAAGGATTTTCCATTCCTTTCTCATAGACCTAAAAACTTATATTATTGTTTCATGATTGTTTGAGGTATAAAAAAGAGCCCCATGTGCCTAGAGTTTAACATGGTGGACTTTTACTGCTGATTCTAGTCAAATGTGTTCCAAGGGTCCAGAACCTCGATAATACTACCCATAAGTGTCTAATATGCATCTGGAATCCTGGATTTAAGAATTAGGGTGGTTACATGTTGTTTGATGGCTGAAACAATGCTCAAGATCACTATTTAAGGCTGTTAGGAGGTTGGGTCATACAAAGAACTTCCCATGAGGCCAATTTAACCCAGAGGAACCACCCAGATTTGTACTTTTAAGTTTTCACCTATGTTTATATTGTTTGATGAATTTTGTCATTGTCATGGATTTTGAAACTAAACCAGAATTGTTTTCTAGGGTTTGAAGTTGACCCAACGTTTCCAAATGTGAAGATCTACCCCTTTTCCATTTCTAGAAGATCTAAGAATCATACTGACATTCCTCAAGTGTAGAAAAAGTTCAAACTCTTCCATTTCTACTAACTGATATAGAGAATACCCCATGCAAATAAGGGGGTAACATGAGTAAACCCTATGTTTAGGAGGAAAATTTTCCTAGTGTGTCACCCTAGGATGGATATCATTTGGTACTGGGTTTGCAACTAGGATCCAAGGTGCATAAGAATCAATTTCCCTTGGATGACCTCCTAGTTAATTGTATCAACAGATCATAGGATCTTTTTTACTTGTTCTTTGTATGAATTTCCTAACTATATTTCATCATTCACAAATTTAGGTACTGCTTGCATCATGATTGATGTTGACAATCAATAAATCCTGTGGTTAGTTTCTATGGCAAGTAACTGGAATCATTTTGTTGTTACAATAAGCAACACTTATAGCATAAATTAAAGTTTTGGAGTGATTGCATAGAGTATAAAATGGCGGTTGGGTAAGAATTTGAACAGGACAAGAATTTTGCAACACACATGTATAAGTATTAGGAGATTGAGGATGTGATTAGAGGGAGAACTATAGAAGCAGCTTTGTGGCCATGCCTAGCATGTGTATCACTCATATGAGGATTCTCTATGATTCAAAAAATTTCATAGTTTTGCATTTCATGTTTGATAAGGAATAGTAACTAGTAGTCAAATGACCTATTTTCAAGGACCATCACACATTAATTAGCAAAAAATTGATATATGAGGAAACAAATATGGTAAGGACTAGAAAGTTCTATATGTCACCTGTATAATTATTAGGAGATTGAGGTTGTGGAAATAATGTAAACAAATACAACCATTAAGAAAATCGAAAATCTAAAATTTCTACGAATTTAAAATACTAGCACCTCTATTTTTCGGAGTGGGCCCTGCCTCCTAGGAACATAGTGCCAAGGGAGGCTACAACAACCACAAAATTATATCAACTCACACATAAATTATTTCCACAACTTCAAATAAGTTTATTTATTTATTTAATGTAACAATTTGGATACTGAGAAATATAATTTCCACAGTGTCTATCCCCCCTCTACGATTGTCTTGTGTAATTGTATCAATGAGAAAATAATTGGTCTCTTTTATTGCAGCATTAGCTAGAGCTCTGTTTTTCCATGATCTCTTGTTGGGAGGGTATAAACAATTTATGATGTTGCAATGCTATCTGCATTACTATATGATTCCTCATGTTTTTGTTCTTAACCTTGACACAATATACTCAATATGTATGGTTTTTGTCTCTTTTACATTTCCAAAACCATTTCTTTCAAGTTCCACAACTTTTTCATTGTCTATAACCTCATCATTAATTGGAATATTCATCTCTGTTATTGAATATCTATCAGGTGTTATGTTGCATTCTTCATGTGGCTCTTCCAATATAATTGTTTGTTTTCCTACCACTACATCATCCTATGTATAGAAGGTATCAACAAGTTATCTACAGAATGGGTTTGATAATTGTGTAATAATTTATTGGTTTCATATAGGGTAGATCAACTATTTTTGAGATAAACCAACATTTCATGAATGTACCAATAATAATGCAGTAAGAGCCCAAATTTCCCTTGAGTTTGACTGGAAATCCAAAGTGCATAAAGTGGATTAAAAGGTTAAGAATGATAACTTGTGTAACAAAAGTCCAAACCAAGATGTACTAAGGTCAGATGGCATTATATATTGCAAAAATAAGAGAATCTCATTAAGCTAGTAAGATTGATGTCAGGTGATTCTTGATAAAAATACAAAGAGAAAAAGATGGTAATAAGATGTATGTTGTATTATGGACACTTGCATGTGTTGATTCTACTTAGAAGATATTTTATTGCTCAGTATCCAAATTGTTACATTAAATAAGATGTAATAATGGTATCTAAATTGTATGTAATAAGATGTATGTTGTATTATTGGCACTTGCATGTGTTGATTCTAACACCAATTCCATACTTAGACAACTTTCTCAATTTGGTCTAATCTGCCTAAAACACCCTTTTGGTAGGTCCATAAATTTTTCTTCATCCACTTCCAGGACAATATGAAGACATGGTCAGGTAGGCCGAAGAACAATCTACAAGACCCCCATGTGCTGCGGGAATTTACTCTAACCCATAATTTAGGGCAGGCATCTTTCTGAGGATACTTATCCATGTTTGCATCCAGAGCTTGTCTTGAGTTGTACATGAATAATTGCTTTGATAAATTAGTGAGACATCGACCCTGGCCATAGAAGTATCTATATAAACTAACGAAAGACCATTTCATGCATCAATTCTTGAAAATTCTAAGTGTAGGAAAGCATTGCAATAGAAGAAAACAATATTCCCTATGTGGTTTGCCATTTCTTGTGTCCAAGATGGAAGAATATTCTACCAGGAGGAAAAGAAGAAGTAATGAGGGATACCTTGGAGTGCTTCCTAAGAAGAAACCCAAGCCTGAACTTGAGGAGAAGAAATTCATGTTCATGGGCCAAGAAAAATCCATTGGGGTCCCCAATTCTATGTGGAAGATGTAATGGGAGAACGAATATCGGGACTTTAGAAGCCGTGACTTCTTTGAGGGTTTCTGGGGAGACACTCCTAGGACAAGAAAACCTAGGCACCGCACAACTGGAGGTACAACTATCTAGAAACATTAAAATTGCTTCATATCTAGGCCCTGATGGTTGGTGCTATCCTGGTATGAAAAAACAGGGCAGCATACGAGCATGGAACCAAGCTCACCAACCATCAACATCCCAAGACTGACAAGCTTCTAAAAGCATATCACCATTTCAACTCTTTCAGAATTCTCAGAATCTCTTAGAAGAATAACACTTCGATCATTGTTTCTAATTACTGATTCATCTTATGCATCTTAATCAGCCTGGGAACGTGGTGTTTAGATAGGGTGATGAAGATGAAGATGGATACAGAGATGACTGGTCAGCATAATGGCAACATGAGTAGATGTGGGTATGGATCTCTATTTTCTATTGAAAATCCAGTCATGACGCCTCCTTTGAATATGACGCATTGTTGTCCACATGGATCAAGGTGTTTGGACATGACATTCTTTGCGTTTTCACTTACTAATAGTGGTGTTGAGAATGGTTTCAGATAGCCACAACCCTTTGATCTTGTAGTTTCCATGAGATTACCTATCGCTTACACCTATAACTTATGAATCCCTTAAATCTCCATGAAATACCTGAGTGGATTCTCCAAACACCAACTTGGATGAGAATATTTTACCATCGAAATTGGCTAAGGCAAGAAACTAGTCATCCACTAGCTCTGTCAATTCACAAATGCAAATTTATCAAATGATAAAAATCCATTATATTGGTTTATTCTTGTATTTTATAAAAAAAAATTAGGCTTATAAGGTTACCAATCCATCCACAAACTCAATCCAATTATAATTTGGGTGTGTGCTCAGGATTTTCCATGTGTCCTCCCTTTCCTAGCCTTCCATCTACCCCCAATTTGAGTAGGAACCCATTGAGATTCCCCAACTCACATGAGAACCATATTGGATTCTCTATTTTGACCTAAAATTTCAGATATGTAACATGTCAGCCTTCATATCTGATTTTTGTCATAGGTGTCATAGCATCTTCATCGTTGTTGTCATAGAGCTAGGGAATCTAGTCCAAGTGTCTCACTAGCTACAACATGACTCTTCCTCTCCCATGTAAGTTACATTTACTTCCAAATTAGACCTATGGTGCATATGGCCAAGTTTATTATCCCTATAACTCATCCAATAACATTAGGCTTCCCATGGATTCGAAATTGCAAGAGGAGGATGTCATGTGGCATAGAAAATCTAGCTTGTGTGGGTCCCACATCCTCCATGTGTCTTCATGATCAATTGCCACTTTTATTTTCCCTTGTATTTATTTATTTATCTAATTTATTAAATATTTTTTCCATTCTGATGTTCAAACATCATTTATTGTCCCCATTAATCCCAAACCTTCCACCCCTAACCTAGGAAACTAGTAATTTTCCTCCTTGGCAATTATTTGACCCTTAGCATCAATTTGAAAAAGTCTCATGAATATGGAAAATGTGATTAGGCCATTTTGACCCACTACAAAATTTTGGACATGAAAAATACTCCCTTCCCAATATTGCTTGTACTCAAGTAATTTCAAACATGGATGTTGAATAACCTGCTTTCTGTGTGATTCTTTGAAGTTGCCACTTTGTTTCCCAACTTTGAGTCTTTGAGATTCCATGAAGATTTTAGAGAGGAACCAGAATTCTTGTTGCTGCACTAATCCAATTAAAATAACTTTATTAAGTGGGGAATCCATCTCCCATAGTGTATTTTACCCAAAAAAATTGAAATCAATGGGACTGAAAACTATCCCAAGGTCCCATTGCTTGTATTGCACTCCAACAATTAAGAGAGCTCTCCAACCCATACCATTAGGAAAGAGAATTCCTGGATCCAATTTTCTTTTATGCATTCTTCCAAACGTCATGATTACATAATATATATCATCAAAGTACATAACAACATAATAAACATGTACATCAAGGATTTGGCTCATCAAAAAATCATGAAATTGATTATACCTCCAAGTAAGTAGACCACCATTTTCCAAGTGCATACAACCTTCAAGTGACCAATCAAATATTCTCCAATGAAATAGGTGATGATCCCATGTAATATAATTTTTCTCCAAAAGGGTGTGATATGCATCAAAATATTCATCCATGTATTCTTTCATCCAAGAAGTGAATGAAGAATATTCACCAAAATCTGAACCAAATAAGGAGCAAAGAAAACATGAAGACTTCAAGTGGCTCAAAGAAGTCTCATAAATACACCCATGAATATGTATATCACCATGAAATAATAGAGAGTGTTGCTTCCAATAATAATGTTCTTCAATAATATATCTCTTCACCCATGTGTGGGATGAAGTTCCTCCAACATCAAATAGACTAGGCAAAGAGCAAGGAAAATCGTGACTCTCCAAGGGACTCAAGTGAAAATCATAGGTGCATCATTGTAGATGTGAATTATCACAAAGTAAAAAAGGATTCTTATAAAAATGTGAATAATAATTTTCTCCAACCATTTCATCATAAAAGTAAATCTAGGAGTTCCATACTCCTCATGTGGCGCCATAAAAAAGAACCCTTTCACCCATACTTCATTGAGACTAATGCTGAAAAACATGGAATTGTAGGATGTAGGAGAATGAACTAACTCACCCAAATGATAAAAAATTGCAGAAGTTTCATCATGGGAAGGATCCATATGGGTAGTATCATGCATATCCTTCAAAAGTGTGAAATCTTTGTCATAGATGGGTTCCAATGTAGAGGAATCATGCTCTTCTTTAAAAAATGCATAACCTTCATCAAGATACAATTCAAGTTACTCTTCCACGACATCAGGTGTTTGGATCTCATCAATATAATATTCAAACACATAAAGCACATTCAAATTTCCACATTTCTCATGATCCACCATGTTATGAGAATCCTCCAAACAATCTACCATTTGACAATATGAAACATAGGAGTAAAAACAACTATCTTGCAACTTTCCAAGAAGTTGCTCATTTTGAATTGTGAGCCTATGATTATCCTAATTATTCTTCAATTACTTATCATGTAACAATTCATTAAGCTCAAAAAAATGGTTTTTATCAAAAATCAAAGACATGAAATTACCTTTGATGTTGCACATTGCTCTTTGAATCTTCTCCATGTCTTCAAGGAAGGATGTTTCCTCCAATGAAGTATCTCTCCAACAAGAATTTGACACTAATTATTGAGTTTCATGGAGTATTATAAGGGACTCTTGTATCTTATTTTCATTCATATTTAAGCACCCTTCAATAAAATGAGGCTCTTGCAAATGAACCTCCTCGGCTTCTTCCTTCTTGCTTCGACCAAATTCATGAAGCTCAAGTGGTGACGGGGAAGTTAATCTTGTTTCTTCTTAAACTTCTACAAGGTATTCATTTTCATGTTTACTATAAATTTGGATTGCAGAAAAATTTTGAAATATGATCTCTATGTCACCAACATAGAGTTGTGAGCACCCATCAGTGGGTACTCCTCCATAGTTCAAGCGTCCATCAATAAATGCTCTTTGTTTCATTTCCAAGGTAGAATGTGTCTCCAAATGATATTCGGTATTTTCAATAGAAACTTATTCATACTCATATTGTGTCTCTTCATATTTTTCAAATTCACTTGGGAGTGAATTACAATCCTCTTCATGTACTACTTCTTCTACTTCACCTATTTCAGAACTAGTTGGTTCATGGGTATCCTCCTTTTTCTCCTTCAAGCAAGATGATGCATTTTTCCCCTTGGTTTTATTAAGATCAATATATTTTCTCCAACATTGGATATCCAACAATTCGAATCCTTTAATAATATTATTCATCATGTATTCAAATTTAGTTTCCATAATTTTTATATGCTCCTCTCCATCATATGAGGTTCCCTTTTCATCCCTAGTCGTAGTTTCCTCTTCAAAAAAAACACTTTTGGGTTTCAATATATAATGGTGGTACCTAAATTATTGGCCTCATAAATACCATACCACATCAGATGCCAAGATCATGCTCTGATGCCACTGTAATGTCCCATTTTAATATTTTTTATTAAATGACCAATTGTTCTCTACTTTTCTTCCAATTTCGACCTTTGACTAGTGTTGATGTCTAGGTCTCCAAATTGGTCCAAATGCTCCCAAATATTCACAGAAGGTATATTAATGATATTAAGGTTTGAGTATAATTTTAAGGGAAGATTTATGACCCTCTAAATGCTTCTGCAAACTTGTTTAAGATTCTAGTTGAGGTAGGAGTTGTGGCTAGTAATTTGGGGTTCCAATTCCCCCACAATGAATACTGAAAATGGCTTCCCAAATGGACTCAAGCCAATTATAATCTATTAATGGAATCAAGATAAATTTAAATGAAATCAATATTAACTCATATGCATCACCATTCAACTTTTAATGTCTGCTATAACTCCCTTAAATCAGATGCAAAAAGACTATTTTCAACCTTGGGGGAAATGATAGGAAAACTTCTCCAAATGCTATGAAACTCAACAAAATAAATCCAAATGCTTATGTAATGAAAATTAAACTCATATAATCCATAAATAACATCCCATTCATCTATAAACCATCATTATTTTACTTATCCATTCGAATCTATCAACATTATATTGGTTCACAACATGGTAGTGGGGAAATGACACCGTTTCTTCATTGTTTAACATTTATACATGAAATATTTTGGGTATTTATACCTCATAGTATTATGAAATTTAAATAAATAAATCCATTCATCCATAAACCATAAGTATTTTACTTATCCATTCAAATCCGTCAACATCAAATTGGTTCACAACGAGATACTGAGGAAATGGCACCATTTCTTCATTGATTAAATTTTTTACATAAAATATTTCCGCATTTAGACATGAGAGTATTATGAAATTTAAATAAAGATAATTTACATCATAAAATAAAATAATGGGGCAATATAATGTCCCCCAAATAAATCAATAGCTCACCAAATGCGCCTCAATCGATAGAGCAAGAATATGCTGAGAAAACTTAGAATAGATGAAAGAACAAGTTGATATTGTAAATTCCAAGAGATTACATATATATTGAACCTTTAAATTATGAATCCATTAAATATCCATGAAATACATGGGTTTCCTCTCCAAACACCAACTTGGATGGGAATCTTTCACCCTCGAAATTGGCCAAGGAAAGAAACTAGTCATCCACTAGCTCTCTCAATTCACAAATGCAAAATTATGAAATGATAAAAAAATAATTATATTGGTTTATTATTGTATTTTAAAAACACCCTTTGTCTTATAATGTTACCAATCCATCCACAAAATCAATCCAATTAGAATTTGGGTGTGTGCTCAAGATTTTCCATGTGTCCTTGCTTTCCTAGCCTTTCATCTTCCCCCAATTTGAGTAGGAACCCATTGAGCTTCCCCAAATCATATGAGATCCCTATTGGATGATATATTTCTACATGAAATGTTATATATGTCATATTTAATCCTTCATATCTGATTATTTTCATATATGTCATAGCATCTTCATCATTGTTGTCATAGAGCTAGGGAATCTAGTCCAAGTGTCTCACTAGCTACAAAATGACTCTTCCTCCCCCATGTAAGTTACATTTCCTTCCAAATTATACCTATGATGAATATTTCCAAGTTTATTAGCCTTCTAAATCATCCAATAACATTATGATTTCCATGGATTAAAAATTGCAAGAGGAGGATGCCATGTGGCATAGAAAATCTAGCTTGTGTGGGTCCCACATCCTCCATGTGTATTCGTGATCAATTGCCACTTTGATTTTCCCTTGTATTTATTTATTTATTTCCTTTATTAAATATTTGTTCCATTATAATGTTCAAACATCATTTATTATCCCCCTTATTCTAAATCCCAAAGCTTCCAGTCTTCCACCCCCAACCTAGGAAACTAGTAATTTTCCTCCTTGGCAATTATTTGACCCTTAGCATCAATTTGACAAACTCTCATGAATATTGAAAATGTGATTAGGCCATTGTGACCCAATGAAAAATTTGGGACATGAAAAATTGGTAGACCCAACAGACTTTTTCCAAGTAGAATCGGGGTCAAATTTGGGAGACTGCCACTATAAACTCTAGGTCCAACTTCAACCACATCAATACTCCTTTATTTGGTACTTTTGTCACAGTTGTGGCTTAGAGCTCATCTTGCAGGTTAAGTAAGACATCTTTTTTCTAGTTTATATAGTAAAATAATAGCTTTGAAGAAAGTATTGTTATTTATTATTTACATTTGAAATTTATTTTACTAACATCCCGGTCATGTCTTTGGGCGAAATTAACTAGAGGATTATCTACTCCTATCATTCAGAATGGGAAACATTTCCTCAATTATTGAGCCCAACTATTCAGGATGCCTTCCCATGTTGACACCCTCATTATATTATTTTGTGTAATTTTGGATTAAACATATTATTTATGTATCCTCTTATTCATTACAATATTGATAAATCAGAGGTTTGTTTAAATTTCCATTTTGATTAGGTGTCGAAACATGCAAATAATAAAGAAGAAGAAAATCCATGCTCATGGGCTTGCTAGGAATTTGTCCATTGTAGTTGAAATAACAATGGATTCATCTTATTCAATATGGTGTCCTTCTATCTTGCGAAATATAGAGTGTGTTGAATATGGTTGTGTAAATCAACCCACCCATCACATAGTTCCCATGAAAGAACATACTCCATCATAGAAATATATTTGTATTGGTACAACTGTCAACATATTCAACATATTATCAAAAAAAATAGACATCTAGGACTATGTTAGTGAGCTTATCTGTTTCCAACTGAACAAAGGAGTATGAGCATTCAATGTTGGGTGCGTTATATTTAGTCACCCTTTCCTTGCTCAAAATAGTGAAGCAATTGGACTTTGTTGCATGGGTATGCTAGCAATCTATCATGTTAAGGCTTGGGGAATATTTGGTGGTTTTTATGCATTGCAATGTGTTTTGCTTCTCTTTTTAGTTTGTTTGATCCAAAAGGAACCTTTTGTATGTGTGGATTCCTAGCCTCAATTATTCCTTCCTACTCCATGGATGGGTGTTTATTTCGTGCATTCATCGTCAACCTTTGGGCGAAATGTGTTTTTTGTTTCACATGTCATTATCTAGTAGTCTACATCATGGAACCTAATGGTTCTCTCCATGACCATGGATGAATTTTATACATTTTTTATTATTATCTTCTACATGTTCATTGCATATTCGCTTTGTTCCATGTTACGTAGTACTAGTACCAATGGATGTTCAAATATGTGCCCAAGAAGGGAGAAACATTTTTTTCAAGACCATGATGGGTGTCACCAACACTTTCTAAGAGGTGGTTATGGATGAACCTTATGGTCCTTCCTTTAGGATTACTATGGCTTAGTGGTATTATTTTCTACCCTTTGTTGGAGTTTTTAATCCTGGGGTTAGTTTCTGGGACTCCTAAGGGTAGGTCACTAGGTCACATGACCACCGACTTGTTTTCTATTCAGGTGATAGTTATTCCATCTGTGAGGATATTTCCTCCTCTTTTGGTCACTTGACACACCCTTCATGGTCCTCTTTCAGCATAACGCCCTCCTTCCTTAGGCATTTTCCAGTGATAACATCATCATCTCATCCAAGTCGTACTTCTTGATTTGGGGGAGCATTGAGGGATTATCAACATTGTTGGTTTATATGGGGCATGACCCCCCCCTACCTACTCCATCCTTCAGTTTGGCATATTTTTCCCATTTTTATCTATTTTAGTCATTTTTTGGTAAACTCTAGGGAAATGTCCCAAGTTACCCATAAATTTGATTATTTTATATTATAATTTTAAGTTGACATTTGATAATTTCAAATTTTCATTTTAATGCATGTTGGCTTGGTTTATTTGTAAAAGTGAGTGTGAGAATATATAAATAAATCTCCTCTCTTCATTTTTCAATTACAACTTATGGCAAAAAACTTCATTTTGTTACTTTTTAACCCAAGATAGTCTCTTGGAGTGATGCACACCTCTTGGAGGTTTTTTTATATTTATATTATGGATGAAGTTGGATTCTCACTTGTGTTTTATCATGCTTTTTGGATTATAGAATGGTTAGAAGAAATCATACTCAAGTAAGTGTACTCCATTTTTATTCTTCATTGGTGAATGGTAGGTAAATTTCTCTTCTTAAATGATTCAATGGTATCCCTAGGGATGCATTTCTTTTAATAAGGAATTTTATCTACTTTATATCCCCTTAGCATAGTTAAAAATTCTGCTAAGAGGTATTTTTTATGAAGTTTAGCCTTGGATCTCCAACTTTTCCCTACTTTAGTATCTTGTAACAAACCTTAGAAGTTGTTTCAATAATCCCTAATTTAGTTGGCAAGGAGAAATAACTCCAAGAGGAAAGCTGGCCACTTTCCTCTAAGCTAGGGTTTAAGGGTAATATCCACAAAACCCTAAGTTGTAACTCTTTTACAAAATTTTCTTGCATATGAATGTGTAAATTTGCATTTTCTTGGTAGAATTAGGGTTAGAATTAGGTTTGCAATTTTACAACTAAAACCCTAGAAATTAAAAAAATTCTAATTTTGGGCCTCACTAAAATTTCGGTCTTCCTCCCTAAAAAATGTTCCTTCTAGTTTAGCCCTACAAACCCTAGGGCGTCACCTTATTAATCCTAAAAAAACCTAAAATTGAAAAAAAATCAAAGAACCCTAAAAACTGGAAGAAAATTCAAGAACAAATTTCAAATTTTAGGAATCCAAGATGCCCTAAAATTTCGGGACTGATCCTAAAATTTTGGGTCTTCCTCTTGAATTTTTGACCTGCTACTATTCCTCGTTTGTGGCCTACATATTACAGCCCTGGGGTTATCATTTCCACCCTTTCCCATCCTCTTTTGGCCTCCCCACACTCCAATCCATCCTCAATCGTACCCATTAGTCGTGTCCTAGTTCAAGTCTGCCTTTGAAAAACCTCATTGTAGGGATGTAGGATCCCTTTGGCATGACCCTTTAGCCTTCTGAAAGGTTTGCATCAAAGGTACAAACCTTTTCTCCTCTTGACATACCTACAAACATCAAGCAAACACCAAACGTTGGTGAAATAATTGGTTATGATTACTATTTGATAAAAGATTTATTTTACATCGTTAGCATGATTTAAATAGTGCATTTTGGACTTCTGATACTTCTTACAGATTTTTTTTTCATCAGATATGAGTGAGTGTCTACATGGTTGAATGATGATGTTTTTTGGTGCACATTAACAATTGTTTAGACACACCTTATGAATGTTGATATAAAAAATGTTACAAAGGGTTGTTTTATCAAGTTCCCTTTTATTAAGTTCTATTACAATGTCATAAGTTACTTTAAGAATGGTCTTTGATGATAGATGTGGGAGGTGTGGGAGATGTACTTGTTGAAAATTAATTAGATGTAATATTGTTGTTTATCATTTCATAAAACTAATTTTATATACTATAACAACACTCATACCATTTGTGGTTACATGATCAAGGCGGATGTCTGATAAATAACTTATATACCTGTCTAGACCTTATATACCTGTCTAGACCTATAAATTTCTTAATGCTTTACATACGAGATATAATTTGGTGTCTAAGTGTTCTTAAAAATTAGTGTTGAAATATTGTAACTTTGAAGAATATTATATATGTATTTCTTTGTGGTGCCCGATGGTCCTACCGGGAGAACCACTTGTATTACTTTGTACCCCGATGCTCCTAATCGGAAGAACTAATAAGAGTCATGAGGCAGTCCCCTCTAATTGTAAAGGTGGGTCATTAGCACCCCAGTGTGGTTACTTGAGCCTACATGTGTAACTCAAGCCTACATGATTAAATCGAGCCTACATGACAGATGAGTTAACTTAAGTGAATTGATGAATATAAATAGAGGTGTAGTGCTCCTCATTTATGGCACACACTCTCACTTGTGTAGCGCATCAGTGGAGAAGAGAAGTAGCTGGAGAAGGAGGAGGATCAGGCTTTGATCTCCTTGCTGGTTTTATCTTTTATATTTTTGGGGACATCTATATTGAGGAAGATTTTGCTGGGTTTTTCCCTTTAGGGTTTTCCTAGGATAAATATTTGTGTTCCTTTTGTATGGTTGTGCTTGTCTATCTTTCAATGATCCTGTTTATATGCTTTTGTTATGAAAATGAAATGAAATACTGATGTCTTAGTTAAGCATATGAAAATTTAACATGGTATCAGAGCCACCCTAAAAAGAAGACACTGTGCAACTATAGAATCTAGGGCTTCTTACTTTTTGGTTCTCTCTCCACAATCGATCAGCAAAAGAAGGCTATGCTGACTCTCCATTGAAGGGCGCATCTTTCTGTCAAAGCGGAATTCTATTCCAAGCATTTTCAGTTTGTCGTGTGGGAAATTAGGGCTTCTTGCAGAAGACGAATTTTTGAGTGAGCCTAGCATAGGATTTCTCTCCTCATCAAAATCGAAGTTTAGAGACCTGGATCAAGATTTTTGGTTGGGTGAAACTCTGAAAAAGTCAAACCCTAGTTTGACCTAGAGCTAGAAAAACCCTAAATACTAAAAATGCTAAGTTTTGGTATATTCGCTATATCCCAATATTGGAGAAGGTTCAATAGCTAAAAATTGCAGAAACCGAATATAAAATACTAATGAACACTGTGTCCGAAATTTAGCCTCATATTAGCTATATTCTAGGAGATATGATCCCTCCAAGTTAGGGTTCCAGCCTCTTCCATAATTCATCCCTAAATAGGACACCTAGGGAACATTGCTATAGATTGGGCTACCGAGGTCCAAATGGAATTCCTGAAGATTTTCCAGAAAGAAAATAGAATTTGATTTCTTTTTTTCGAATTTCAGAACCTGAAGATGAACCAGTGACACTTGGCATGCCGTACAACTTCACTATTTTGAACAGTCCTGTAACAGGTCACCTTGGGAAAATGATCATAAATACAAATTGGGGAAACCAACTCTGATTAAACCTATGTTTTTGGATGAGGGATATACTAGGTTACCTCAGTGTGAAATTTTAGACACCAAGGAGCAGTAATTTCGGAGATATCACAGAAACAATGATAGGAATTTCTGCAGAAGAAATTGGAAAACTAGGGCTTCCTATTCCAGGAGCTTCCCTCCACTATTTTCAGAAAAGGAGTATATTGGACAACTCCATTTGAAGAGATATATCTTTATATCCAATAATATCTGAAATATTCCAAGTTTTTAAAATTAGGGTTTCTCTGACAAACCCTAGATCAGCCAGCTCCAGAAGCAGGACATACACCTCAAATCGGTAAGATCTAATCTTTTGCTATTTGCATTTGAGGTTCTCATTTCAAACTGATCTATCACATCAGCTTGATGATAAGCTTGGTGAAGTTGAAAAATTCCAAGCATGAAAGTATTTGATCTCTCTAAAGAAAATGAATTGGACACCTACATGAGTAGAGAGGTTCCAGTTCTAGAGGGAGATGAGCCTCAAAGCCTTACACAAGAAGAACTTGATCAAGGCCAAGAAGATCACTGTTGATTCAATCATGGATCAACTTGTACCACAAGTGTCTTCCCTAAAGACACTGAAGATGTTTGAATTCTTGATCAAGCTATTTGAAGATAAGAACATAATTCAGAAGATGGATTTGAGAAAACAGTTGAAGAATGTGAAGATCCATAATACATAACATCTTGAAGCAGTAGAAGAAGAAGAAGAGAATGTAGAAGTGGTGATAGCCACCTTGAATGGCCTCCCATGATCATGGGATTCATTCATGCGAGGAATGTGTGCCAGAATAAAGTGATTACTTTCAGTTGACTTTGGGAAGAAGAAGAAGCTCGTCTCATAAGAAGAGAAGAAGAAAGATGGGAGCAAATTGAATATCAAGCTATCACCATTCAAAGAAGATCCCTCAAGCGATGAGGAATATGAAGAACTCAATTCTTGACGAACCTCTTATCCATCTTATCATTTGGATAAGAAATGATGATAAAGTAGAATGATCAAGATGGAGTCTACCCACGAAACAAATAAAAGATAAGTATTCAATTGTCATTTCATGATATTGTTTTACATTTGATTATATTCAATTGATGTGTTATGCATGATAGATTGTTTGCATCAATGACTGTATACTATTAATATGCATGTGATGGGTAAGTAGCTCATGGTGCTATACAACTCTCCATTGCTACTTATCAAACCTCTTTGCTGACATATTGGATTAGTCTAGAAATTTTCAGTGAGATATGGATGAATGTTGTATTGGCTAAACAGTTGCATGATGCATAAGAATTTGTTGTTATGCATATGATTTATGAAATAATTCTAACCATGCAACTGGTGCATTTGAATTGTAGGAAAGGTCATGTACAACCTCCTACAAGAAAAGAAGGATGAGACTTGTTCCGAAGAACAAGTGATGACAATTCAAGATTCACTCCAATAAACATGAATCTGAAGCTCCCAGGGTCAGAGTCACCATGATGGAAGAAAGAGCTTCAAAGAGTGGTAGATCCATCTTGAAGGATGAATACCACCATGGGTACAAGAGATAACTCAAGATGAAGAAAAGAATTCTATGAAAGAAGCTATGATCAAAGAATAACAGTTGATCATGGGGAATGATGTATACGATATGATGGAACAAGTGTACAAAGCAAGGTTCGTGATTCTCCCCAGAAAGAATAGACTATGACATGACATACTCTATTGACCAGTATATATCAAGCATAGAACCACCTATACAGAATGAAGAAGGAAGATAATACTCCACTTCAGGGGGAGTGACTACAGAAGATATCTAAGTTTGACACGGTACGACATGATGGACAGCTTCCTGATGGATCGAGACTTTTGGGTTCCAACCTTCAAAGTTGAATGCAGAAGACTAGGATATGTTGATGATCTAACAAGATGAACTCATGGAAGATGTTATGATAAAAGAATACTAGAATGATGTTTGGGATATAGTACTCAAACTAAAAAGCAATAATGTGGTATCTTACAAATGGATTTGCAAGATAAAATATGTCGTTGATAGAATTAAGGAAAGACTTGTGGCTAGAATTTTCTATAAGAAAGAGGGAATTAATTTTGAAGAGACACTTAATCCAGGAAGCAAGGTACACTTCCTTGAGAACTATGATGGTAGTTGCTTCCATGATGAAGTAAATACAATCCTTCCTTAATGGTATGATTGGGGAAGAGTTTTACATCGAAAGGATTTGAAGTTGAAAACAGATGGACTCATATATGTAAGTTGAAGAAGGCCCTCTATGGCATGAAGCAAGCTCCCAGAGCTTGGTATGGAAGGATAGACAGTTTCCTGTCAATTATAGGATTTAACAAGAGTAAAGCTCATCCTAACCTTTATCTCAAGGTTGTAGAAGATGAACCTCTCATCCTGTTATTATAGGTGGATGACTTATTCTTGACAGGGAAGGAGAAACAGATCATGGAAAGCAAGAAGAAACTAGTAGAATAATTTGAGATGAAAGACCTTGGGTTAATGCACTATTTCCTAGGTCTAGAAATATGACAAAGTTCAGAAGAATATTTCTCAACCAAGGAAAGTATGTGGTAGAGATATTGAAGAGATTCAATATGTTGGAATGCAAATCCATGGCCACACCCATGGACTCCAACCTGAAGCTATTAGCTGATGACTCATCAGAGTTAGTGGATGTGACTCATTACAGATAGATCATTGGCTCATTAATGTACTGAACAAATTCCAGACTAGACATTTGTTTTGCTGTGAGCACCTTAAGTCAATATCTTGTTCAACCAAGACGGGTTCACCTAGTAACTGCAAAACATGTGATGAGATATCTGAAAGGGACTATAGACTTTGGTCGATACTATGATGGTAGCCATGAGTATAGATTGTATGGCTACACAGATGCAGATTGGGCTGGAAGTATCTCAGACATGAAAAGCACATTAGGTAGATGCTTTTGTTTGGGGTCTGCTATGAGTTCATGGTTTAGCAGGAAACAGTCCAGTGTTTCTCGTAGCATAGCTGAAGCAAAATACATAGCAGATTTCTCTGCTAAGTTGTGAAGTCATATGGCTTCAAAAGCTGATATCAGGTCTCTTTGACCTGAATATGGATACTACAATGATTCTATGTGATAACCAGATTTGTGATGACAGAGAACCCTGTGTTCCAATTGTAGCACATAAAAATTCTGTATTTCTATACTGAAGATGTAGATGATGATGGTTTGAATGATGATGTACTGATGAAGCCTCAAGACAAGCTTGGTGTTGTTCGAAAAGACCTTCCTTGAAAGGGGGAGTAGTGATGTTGCAATGGGATTGTATCATCCCTGGGAACTTGCCCTAAAGTGATCCGGAGACCTCGATCCTCAAGAATGAAGAGGGATTGTATCATCCCGGGACATCTGTCCAAAAGTGATATGGTGACCTCGGTCCTCGAGAATGAAGAGGGATTGTATCATCCTGGGACATCTGTCCAAAATATATCCGGTGACTTCGGTCTTCATGAATGTGGTGGGATTTCATCATCCTTGAACTTCGGTTCAAAATGTATCCAAAGGTCTCGGCCCCTGTGAATGTGGTGGGATTGCATCATCCCTAAAATTCGGTTCAAAATGTATCTGGAGGTCTCGGCCCCCGTGAATGTGGTAGGATTGCATCATCCCTGAACTTCGGTTCAAAATGTATCTGGAGGTCTCGGCCCCCATGAAAGTGGTGGATTGCATCATCCTTGAAAATCGGTTCAAAATGTATCGAGAGGTCTCGGTCCTCGTGAAAGTGGTAGGATTGCATCATCCCTGAACTTCGGTTCAAAATGTATCCGGAGGTCTCGACCCTCGTGAAAGTGGTGGATTGCATCATCCCTAAACCTCGATTCAAAACATATCCGGAGGTCTCAAACCCCATGAAAGTGGTGGATTGCATCATCCCTGAACCTCGATTCAAAATGTATCCGGAGATCTCGGTCCCCATGAATGTGGTAGGATTGTATCATCCTTGAACTTCGATTCAGAATGGATCCACTGACTTCGGTACTTGAGAATGTGTGTTGATCCTGTAATTCCTAGAGGAAGGATTGTCTGAGTTCCACATCTGTGTTGATCTCGTAATTCTGAAAGGAAGGATCGTTAGTAACTTCGTAAAGACCTAAATCCCGTAATTCCGAAAGGAAGGATCATTGAATTGATCCTGTAATTCCAATAGGAAGGATTGTCTGATTTCCACAGAGATGTTGATCCCATAATTCCAATAGGAAGGATTGTCTGAGTTCCACATATGTGTTGATCCTGTAATTCCGAAAGGAAGGATCGTTAGTAACTCCGTAAAGACCTAAATCCCATAATTCCGAAAGGAAGGATCATTGAATTGATCCTGTAATTCCAATGGGAAGGATTGTCTAAGTTCCACAGATGTGTTAATCCCATAATTCCAATAGGAAGGATTGTCTAAGTTCCACAAATGTGTTGATCCCGTAATTATGAAAGGAAGGATCGTTAGTAACTCTATAAAGACCTAAATCCCGTAATTCCGAAAGGAAGGATCATTGGTAACTTTGTAAAGACCTAAATCCCGTAATTCCTAAAGGAAGGATCATGTTGATGTTTTTATGATGATGATGTCATACTGATTGAAAGATCATAATATGATGATGATGTTCTCTGATCAAAAGATCATAATATGATGATGCTGATGTTTCTTTGATCAAAATATCAGAAGTTGCTGATGATAATGATGTTCTCTGATTGAAAGATTAGAATATGATGATGATGTTGTTGCTCACGATGATGATGTTCTCTGATCGAAAGATCAGAATATGATGATGATGATGTTTCTCTGATCGAAAGATAAGAAGTTGCTGATGATGATGTTCTCTGATCGAAAGATCATAATATGATGATGATGATGTTTTCTGATCAAAAGATCAGAAGTTGCTTATGATTATGATGTTGTTGATGATGATGATGTTTTCTGATCGAAAGATCAGAATGTGATGATGATGATGATGTTTTTGATCAAAAGATCAGAATGTGACAATGATGAGATCTTGATGATGATGATGTCGTATTATCAAAGTATGATGATGATGACGTACTGATCGAAATATCATAATATGATGATGAGTTGATGTTAGAGTATGATGATGTTCGGTTGATGATGTTTCTGATCGAAAGATCAAAGGCTGATGATAATGATGATTCTGATTGAAAGATCAGAATGTGATGATGATGATATTTTGATGATGATGATGTTGATGTTTTGATGATGTTTCTAATCGAAAGATCAGAGTATGATGATGATGTTGTTGCTGATCGAAAGGTCAAAGTGTTGAAGATGATGTTGCTAATCGAAAGGTCAAAGTGCTGAAGAAGATGTTGCTGATTGAAGCGGTCAAAGTACTAATGATGCTAAAGACTAAAGATTGAAGATGAAGACTACATGACGTTGAAAAGCTTCCAATGATTTATAGATGTATCACCCTGATGATGTTGATGATGTCCTCTATCTCTCGCATATTATTGTTGTTGTTGATGTTGTTATAGAATACTCTTCTCGTTAAGGGGGAGTGTTGAAATATTGTAACTTCGAAGAATATTCTATATGTATTTCTTTGTGGTCCCCAATGGTCCTACCGGGAGAACAACTTGTATTAATTTGTACCCCGATGCTCCTAATCGGAAGAACTAATAAGAGTCATGAGGCAGTCCCCTCTAATTATAAAGGTGGGTCATTAGCACCCCAGTGTAGTTACTTGAGCCTACATGTGTAACTCGAGCCTACATGATTAACTGGATCCTACATGACATATGAGTTAACTAAAGTGAACTGATGAATATAAATAGAGGTGTAGTGCTCCTCATTTATTGCACACACTCTCACTTGTCTAGCGCATTAGTGGAGAAGAGAAGTAGCTGGAGAAGGAGGAGGATCAGGCTTTGATCTCCTTGCTGGTTTTATCTTTTATCTTTTTGGGGAAATCTATATTGAGGAATCTTTTTCTAGGTTTTTCCCTTTAGGGTTTTCCCAAGATAAATCTTTGTGTTCCTTTTGTATGGTTGTGCTTGTCTATATTTCAGTGATCCTGTTTATATGCTTTTGTTATGAAAATGAAATGAAATATTGATGTCTTAGTTAAGCATATGAAAATTTAACAATTAGCAACTAGGGATCTCCCCTTGGATTTTTTGACTCTCCAAAGTAGTTTTGAGGAGTGGCTAAGGTGACAGTGGTCACTTTCTCTTACATTTTCTTAATGATAACTAGAATGCTAGTTCATCTAGTAACATTTTTGGCATTGTTTCCATGAAATCTGAAATTTGTTGAGGTAATTTATCTATGAACGAACGACATTTTTTGTAAACCTTAAGTCCGTGTTTACATGATTGCATATATTTTTCTAGAATGGACTAATATTGTAGGATTATCTGGCGACTCAACAAACAACTCAACCTATCAATCAGGTATGCTTCTTGTTATGTAATTTAGTGATATCTACTTAACCTCATAGGTGTCTCCTAGTGACTCCACTGTAGAAAATGAAAACAAGTGCTTTGCAAGAAAAATAACTAGAGGTATGTTTTTCTTTGTCATTTCTTAAAATTTTGTTAAGCGATAACTTTTTAGACGACTCCACTGAATAAAAGATAAATAAGTTCAAAAAAAGCATTCTCAAGAAGAAGATATGGAGATTCTTGATCTGTTTGACTTCTCAAACATTCCAGGATACTGAAATAATTTTGATAAGAATAATTGTTTTAAATCTATTTCACATTCCATAAGGGTGAAGATATTGTTACTACACATGTTATGAATTTCAAAGAAATTCTTGTGGAATGATATATCATGGACACGGATACCATGATGGAGTTATTTGTAATGTCCTTCGATCTAGGAGGAAACCAGAATGTGGATCCTTGGTATGAGGGACTCCCTCCTAGGGACATATATTCCTTTTTACAACTAGTTGATTCATTCTGTGATCAATAAGATCCCAATACTAAGGAATAAATATTGAATATAATAAAGCATGAGCATACAAATACTAACGAACATGTCTTAGAAGAGCATGACACACTCCTTGATGAAAAATTTTATGATGAATACAAACGCTCGAAATATTTTTCTTGAAGAATACATTGTTCAATACTTTTTCAATGACATCATGGCCCTTATGTCCAAATATGAAGGGATTCCTGAAGACGAAAGTAAAATTCCTCAAAAAAATGGAGACCAACAAGACCTAGTTGAAGAAACTGAAGAATACAAAGAAATGGTGATTTCTCCATATCCTTAGGTTGTGGTTTCTTATGATATTTTGGCTCTATTGGGAAAAAATAGCAAGGGTATAGAATACCATGATTACTAGGAGTTCCTTGGTCCACTGGTATATGATTCTTCAAGACCTTGCAACATCATAGTGGACCCTCTCCCTCGCACATGTGTGGGAAAATAAGTCTTCTCTGTCAACAATGAAGAATGGATCAGCCCCTTTTTTGTTTTGCTTAATAATGGATACGTGGTTCCTATTATTGATTTCCCTTTAGAGTGTGTTCTCAATACCTTCTAGTCGATGATGTCCTAGGACTATTATTTCCAGTAATGTCTTGCAGTGATTTGTGCACAAGTTGCTCAACCCTTTCTATCCTATATCGGTAGTCCTCAAGGATGCATTTCAACAAGGCCAATACAAGTATGTGGATAGGTATGATATTCATTTCACATTGTTAACTCATTGTGTGGTATCCCTATTTATAGGATCGCATGTCAAAAGGTGGCAAAGTTCTTGCTAATATTTTAAAACCCCAACCTTTGTTTTAAATGACTAACCCTCCCATTTTCATTAGTCATTGTTCTGTAGTTGTGTTTTTAGAGAAGAAGGAAATCTGGGGTGGTGATTTTTGTTCTCGACAGTTTCAGACCTCGAAGCAGGTCTATCATTAGGAGAGGCTTCCTTGGAATTCTTCACAAAGATAAGCTTACTCTTTTAATTTTTATTGATATTTGTTTCTTAAGTAGATTAGGGTTTCGATATTGTCAATTTTTCATTTAGTGAAATTCATTTTCGTAAGTTTTTTAATTTTAATTTATTATTATTAACATTGAATTTTTTAAGGTTCTTTAACTATTTTGTTTATTTTAAGTATAAATAATTTCCCTTAAGATCCTAAGTTTTGATTTATCATTGTTTAAAGTATCAATTTAATTTTTCATAGTTTGTTAATTTACTATAATTTTAATTCATAGTTTATTATTGTTTAAAATTTTTAGATATAATTGTTTAGGTTAATATTTTTAATATATTATTATACATGCCTCAGCAGGTATATTGTAATCGATCGAATTCAAACCGCGTTGACTTTGGGTATTAGTTGGTGCATATCGGTGCATATTTAAAAGATTAAAATCTCTATTCCAAAGTTTAACTTTGTAACATGAAAAATAACAATTTTTAAATTTATTAAAATTGTATTTATTTGTGTTGCTATTGGTTAAGCAGGGATGATGTCATCCTCGAAGTTTGCTATCTGGATTTGGGTCGACACCTGATAAAAATGACATCATATGTAAATTTTCACCTACTCGCCTTCTTCTTGTCTTCGGGGGCTCAACGGAATTTCAAAATATGCATCGGACTTTGGATCTATCATTCCCCGCTATGATCTGGACCATTGATTACTAGACTTTGCAACCTCCACTTTCATCCTGGTCATTAATCCCTCATCTAATCTGTGCCATGAATTGTCTGTTCATCGAACTCCGCTTTCATCCTTTCATGGAATCAAATGGTAGACCTAAGTCTATCAAATAACAGATTCTCGGGCCCTATTCCTAGAGAGCTAAGGGAGCTGCCAGTTCTTACATATCTCGATCTCTCTGTCAACTCCTTGACAGGAGCAATCCCTCCTGAATTGGTCAATTTGAAGCTTAATATCTTCAATCTTTCGGATAATCAGTTGACAGGCATTGTTCCTTCTGCTTTCAGCCTTAGTTTTTATAACTCAAGTTTAATGGGCAATCCTAGGCTTTGTAGCAATGATGGTCTTGAAGGGATCAAGTCCTGTTCTAACATGGAGGATGGCAAAAGAAGGAAGTGTAAAAAAAGGAATGACACACTGATGACATATTATCACAAAAACATTCCAAATTTACTTCATTGAAGTGTCCTAATTGATGTCTTGTTGAGATACAAAATCACTGCCATTGGACCCCTGCACATATTAAAATACCCTATAAAACAGCTACTGAGATATTACCAGGCCATATCGACGAAAATCTCATGAGCAGCTTTTCAAGGCATTAAAATATTTCCCGATTCAGCCATTGATTATGAATATCAAGGTAGCATTCAAGCATCAACAGAATCAAAACCAACAAGAATGAAACCCAAGAACTATACCCAAACCAAAACACATCAAAACATAGCAGAAACTACACTTTATTACAATCTCAATTTGCTAAGGTAACCATTATTACAATGCATTTTTTCAGTTTCATGCAAGCTTCAAGGGTCAATTTTACTTTCATTCTTCTTAGAAGAGTGAATTAAGGCAACAATCTCTTTATATATGTTTTATTCTGCACTTTCTCTATACCTGTCAATTAATGCCATTTATAAAAGGTTGCAACACATTGCTCTATCAGAGCCAAAATGAATTCTGAATTCTGTATAGTATGAATAGATGAAGCCGAGTTAAATCCTGGAATATCGTATTTTGATTTTATATTTCGATGCTTGTGCTGATTATTACAAGGGGACTGTCTACCTTATTTTCACTTTTCTGCAAGATTTTGTTGGAGGGTGGCCTATTTTAGATTCAGCATAGTCTCCATATTTCTGTCAAGTAATATTTCTCTTTATACATTATTATAGTAAGAAGCCATTCCTCTCATATTTTACTGTGTAACTTTGGATTCATTGCCATTAATAAGGATAATTTTGGATTATAGGATGCATGATTAGTCTATAGTTTTAAAAGGCGAACTGAATATTTACATGAAATTACTGGTAAGGGATTCATTCTCTAATATTACTCACTAAAGGCTTGAAACGTTTCCTCACTAACAACCGATTTTTACACAGAAAACTCAGATATTTGGTCACGACTGGTTTGAGCGGATGGCTCGAGGCCCTTCCCCCATGGACTTGATGGAGCGTGAACTATTTAAAACATGACAGAGCAAAAAGGAACCCGTCGTTTACACATGCAGGTAAAGAACAAGTAAGTTCATGCTATATATAAGGGACAATTGTCTGCATTTGCAAAAAAAATGGTTAAAGCAGTAGAATAACCTCCAAAGTGGTCAATATGCTATAGAATGAGTGAAAGTCGATGTCTTACCTGTAACGCCATGTATATATGCAGTTCACAATTGCTAGAAGCAGATAAGCGATAGCTAGCCAGCACTCCACAGGTAGCAGCGGGCTGGAACTCGGGATGCAAACCCCATGAATGCAGCCACTTCATTTGGATTTCTTCCCCTCCATGTGTTAAATTGCTCCAAAATTGTCAACTATTTTTGGGTTGAAACATGCTTCACTCCCACTAAATTCCTGGCAGACTTTTGGCTATAAGAAACCATCTTTGAAATGAATGGGTAGAT
>LPNX011142432.1:0-47014 GCA_001517045.1 Pseudotsuga menziesii | reverse complement strand
TATAATATACTAAATTTTTGAACAAAACTATACCATTAAAACATTGTTATTAATGATTTAAAGAGCTTAATTGTATGTCATCATTTAACAAATATATATAAAAAATATTAAAATTAAAATTATAAATATTAGTTATTAAATTTATATAATTTAAGTACAATAAACATATTTGAAAAAATACACCTACATATTTTAAGGCTTAAATGCAACATTGCAAAAAAATAAATATGATGCTTATAAAGACTTGGTGGATTATATTTTTACTGAAATTTATTTAAAAAACATTAATAACTTAAACATATTCATTTACTTGCCATATAAATATTTCTTAGAGGCAGGTATAAGCAGCATTGCTGCTATTCTTGTTTAGTTAGCTAGTTTTTAGATGTAATTGTTTAGATTAATATTTATAATTAGTTAGGTAGTTTAAAGTATTATGGTGAGTAAAAACGTTGTTATTTATTTGGTATATTAAAGAGTTTTATTAAAGGTTTTAGGGTGTTTAGGTCTAAAGTAGTGTTTAGGAAATTTTTAGTTTATTCATAGATTTAATGTTTTTAATATTGTTAGGGTTAATGTTTTTGATAAATTAATTAATTGGGTAGTTTAAATTATTTTAATTTGTAATAAAGTTAATGTTTAAATGGTTTATTAAATGAGTTGTTTTCTAATTATAATTTTAAAATTTTATTTGAAAACCTTTTTGTCTTAAATGTTTAGATTAAAGTTAATGAGCTAGATTTTGTCTTAGGTTTTTTCAATTTTTCTTGTTATTGTTTTTTTCTAAGGATTTCAATGACTTGTTTCCAGGAGTCATTATGTTTTAGGCCATAATCTCGGTTAAGGTTTTCAGGGTATTTTTAAATTTCAAGAGCCTCCCTTATCTTTCATTTGAAGTGGTGGGGTACGGTTGCAAGTAATTCCGCTTTTTCAAGATGTATATGGTGCTTGGTGTCGCACGAGTGTTTTGTGAAGTAGAGTTCTTGATCCTGCAATGGTGTATATCATCACCATGTTCCTTTAATTTTGTCTTGATGGAGCGACTAGTCTCGTCGATGTAGACTTTATCATAGCAGTAGGGTACGGTGTAGACTCCTTGGAGTAGTTTTTACTTAGTATGAACTTTTGCAGAGTCTAGCATGTTCGAAATGGAATTGGGAGGAGAGAAGGTTACCCTTATGTCTATTTTTCAAAGAATCCTAGTGATGTTGTTGGCGGTGCCATGGATGTAGGGGAGGATTGCTAAGGGTGTGTTTTTGTTGTTGTTTTCTTTCTCTCTTTTCTTAATGTTGTTTCATTCCTTTTTGTTTGATCTTTTGATTTTTTCTTTGATTTGTTTGTCCCTATATCTGTTATTTATAAAGGCTTGCATGAGGTGGTTTAGCTCTTGTTTTAAGTGGTCCTTATCCATAATTTTGATGGATCGAGTCACTAGAGTATTAATTATGCCAATCTTTTAGGCAGGGTGGTGGTGAGAATCAGCATGTAGGTATCTGTCAGTGTGTGTTTGTTTCTTTTATACCTTGTGCTTGAGGAAGCCATCTTGTTTTATCATTGTGAGGACAACTAGGAATGGAATACAACCTTTTTCTTCTCTTTATGTAGTGAATTTTATGCTGTCAGATTGGTTATTGAGGTGGTCATTAAAGTCATTTAAAGCTTGTTCTCCATGTGTCCAATTGCTATATACGTCATCTACAAATCCTAGCCACCATTTTATTTTTAGGGGAAAGGAATATATTGCATATTTTTCCAATTTTTCCATAAATATGTTGAAAACTATTGGTGAGAGTGGTCAGCCCATTGCCACTCCTTTGTTTTAAAAGCCACTCGTATGAATCGAGATAGGGATTTTGAGTAGGCGGGATACTTTTATTTTTTGTTATTTGTGCATAACAAATGAAGCAAGGGAGATGAGGCCTTTCTTTTCTTTTGAAATTCCTATGGTAAAAAGGAGGGAGGGGAGCGTAACTTTATACTATGGGAATTTATTAATAAATGATCTCTCAAAGGATATGGGGTGGTTTTCTTTCGGGATAATAAATGAGAGGATGGGACAAGCAAGAGAAATGATTATAGGGAGAGGATTTTGTTTGTTTTGTTTTATATCAATGCACGTTAACATATGAGACTTAAGAGAGAAATTAAATCTTTCTATCTATCTCTCTTTGTCTCTCTCACATATGACTTTTAAAGTTATATAAGACTTTAGCATGCTCCATTTTCATCATTATTATTTTAGAATGGGAAATATAATGGTAATGGAATCCATTTAAAAGGGGCACATAAAAATAGTGAATTAGGCAAAGGGAAAATGAAAGGAGGATATACAGTATCTCTCTTTGTCTCTCTCACATATGACTTTTAAAGTTATATAAGACTTTAGCATGCTCCATTTTCATCATTATTATTTTAGAATGGGAAATATAATGGTAATGGAATCCATTTAAAAGGGGCACATAAAAATAGTGAATTAGGCAGAGGGAAAATGAAAGGAGGATATACAGTAAGTGAAAGATTTAATCTTTTTATTTTTTAAAAAGGAGTAAATTTTAAAATTTTAATATTAAAAAGTTCAAAAGGGGACCTTCTTGAAAATTGAAAATATGTACATGAGAGAAATATGAAGCTTGGAATTTTAACGAAACGATGCTAAAGGAGGGATTTATAAATAATGAAAATATTTACTGAAAAGGGGAGGGAGTGTTTTTTTAAATCATAGGTAAATGACAAAGGAATGGGTTAAAAGGGAAGATTTGGTTTCTTTTCACTTTAGAAAAAAGATGTGATGATGACACTCCTCGATGAAGCTGATGAATTTAAATATAAATATAGACGACCAAATAAAAATGGAAAAAATTGATTGACAAGGAACAAATGACCTTGACATGATGAAACTGTTGTTAGACCAGTGTGAGGGTCAAATGAAGACGAAAATGGAGAAACCAAATATCAATGAGATGAGTGTTTTTAAATGGACACATTGGAACATAAATAATAGCATGGTGATACATATAAGGAAAATGATGAATCTCAAAACTTGGCTTAACTTTTCTAGTAAGACGCAGATGCAACTTCCCTGAAGAGGGTTGAAGGGAAAATGATGATGCCTATCGAAAAAATGAGTACAGATAGGGAAAGGAAATTTCTATGGACACGATGGTGAAGACCGAATAGAAAAGAGATGAAATTTAATATGCTCACTTTTGTCATTTTGTTCTTCTGCTTCAAAATCATGTCGATGTTGGAGGGTATCAACATCTATCCAAACAAACTACAAATAAAAGGAATATGACAACACATGAAAAATTGATTAGTGAAAAGAACTAACCAACATAGAAAATCATAACAATGAAGTAAGAACATGTGTCAGAATTATAAGGCCTTGATGGCAACAAGAATTGTATAAACTAGCTAAGGATCTAGGCACACAATTAACCTCATAGAGAATTGCATAGAATTAGCATGAGAGAAGAAGAAGAATCATGAACACACAATAGGAATGATCAATGAATCATGATTGATATTATTAAATAGGTAATACATCCATGTAAAGGAAAATAGAATTGTTAGGACACAAATCATGCTAGCTCATAAAGTAGGCTTACTAAATATGATAAATTCACATAGGTGAATGAGAGTAGTTTCCTAATTAGACCAAGAGCTCATGAATTAGGTAAGGCATGAGTGAGTGATGATGTGTAAAGGAAAATATTAGTTGGCCACAAAAGATAGCAGTTTCCTAGTTGACTGGCTTTATATTATCCATTGAAAAGAAATAATAAAGTAGTCTAAAGGCAGAATCTATAGGAAGCCACATTTTCTAATTCGTCTTGAAGAAACAGGGAGGTACAAAATTCTTCCTGGCTAGTCTCAATAGTTATTGTGGTGGGTTGTGAAGTCTGATGGTCGGTCTTTTCTATACACAGACTTATACAATGGCAGGGGTTGTTACTGTGAGGTGATGTTGGAAATCTATCCAAATCTACAAAATTTTCTGGATGTCGATGGTGAGTGTGGTCAATCCTGATAAGATCGACATATTTTCTGAAATGGAGACTTCAACTATTCTCTCCATGTCAGGACCCATAAACTAGTCCTTCTCCTATGCAGTCTCAATAAGTCATTTCATCTACGGGCAGATGATGTCGACTTTTTCCAGGTTGGGGAGAGCTTGTTGCACCCACTAATGTGCTTCCCTTTCTAGTCTCTACAGTTTGGCTGTTTCAAGCACTATTTGTTCTTCTATTGTCTTTTTGAGTGCTTCCTTAGTGGATTTCCTACTTTCTAATGCCTGAATCCTTTGTCGAATCTACCAAGTTTACTGATATACTTTCCTGTAGTAATTAGGCCAGTCTCTTAGTATTTCTTCTGTTATGATAGACTCCTCCATATGATATTGCAACACTTTATAGGCTTTGGTGAAGGTGGTGTGCTGTGCCATTAGTAGTTGGGCAGTTTCTTCTTTTTGTTCCTCCTTTGTTTCCTGAATGTGAGCTTGGAGTGCTGACATCATGCTCTCGAATAGCTGATATTCCCTTTCGAGCGGTTTCTCTGTGTCGACCTCGACGGGGCTTGGCAGGATAGAATGGGCCAGATTCCTGCATTTGTCGAGGAATTCGACCTGTTCGGTGTTGTGGTCGTCCAATTCCTTACGTCTTTTCTCACTTCTCGTCTTTGCTTCACCTGCTAGGGTCTTTAGAATTTGTCCTATCTCTAGGTCGGTTAGTGAAGTTGCATCTTTCAATTTGATGTGGACCCTTGATGGCTATCCATGATGCTCCTTCTCTTGTTTCTCCTTCCTCTTCTTATGCTTTTCTTTATCTGCTTGAGTCGGAACCTGTGTACCTGCAAAATTTGAGTCAGGTTCTTCGGTTTATGGGACGGTGGTTGCTAGTTTTCCTGGTTGGGGCAGTGGGATGGCTGCTGCTTCCGGTTGCGGAGATGGACGGGGTGCAGAAGTGGGCACAGTTGGTGCTGATGGTGGGGGGGCTTGCTCTAAGTTGGGGGGTGGTGGTGGTGATGAAGTTGTGTCGATGGGTGTATTAATGGCGGACGTGATGTTCCAGTTGGAATACTCGAGTGTGTGTTAATGGCGAATTGCTTTCGGCACTTGATGTCATGAATGCACGATGGGACTATCGAGGTTGTCACCCGAGGTCGGTTATGAAAATGGTCAATGGGAGTGGTCGATCGATGAAAATGGTCGATGGTGTTGTGTCAATGGGCATAGTGTTGGTTGTAAAAAAGGTTATTTCCTGTCATAGTTTTCTTCCTGTAGGGTATTATTTTGCTTTTTGAATTTTTTTAGGTTTTTATGGCTTTTGGTTAATGGTTATGGTCGTTATATAATTTTTTTTTGTGAATTTCTAGTTTCTGTAGCGTTTTAGTCAGGATCCATTAACGAGATTCCGAAATACTATGCCTTGTAACATCCTGAGTCGGACTGATCCGTTGGTATGTATCTCTTCGACAACGTAAGGTCCCATACATTATGTATGGAGATTTTTAGGTTTACCTTTTACTCGACTATTGTATAGTAAAGCAAGTTCTCCTACCGACAAGTTTTTGTTCTTGATGTTTCGGTCATACCATGCTTTCTGTTGTTGTTTCTATATTTATTAATGTTGTATTGCCATTAGTCAGTGCTCTTTGAGTTTTATTAGTTGCAATAGTCGGTCCTTTCTTCTTTGTTCGACATGTAGGATCTCTGCGATGATAGGTGTCTATTGTTGAAAGTGTAGTGGAACTACTGCTTCTTGTCCATAGACTAGTTGAAAAGGATTTTGGTCGGTCAAACATTTGTATGTTGTTCTGTATGCCCATAATACTGCTGGGATTTTTTCTTCCCAGTTGTCCTTATCAACATTGCATATTTTAGTTATTCCTCTTGCTAATGTTTTATTAAATGCTTCAATTGCTCCATTCGACTAAGGGTGGTATGTTGTACTCCGATGATGGTCGATTTGGAACTGGTCGGTTAGGGTTTTAATGGTTTTATTGATGAAATGTGTTCCCTGGTCACTAATTAGAGTTAATGGGAATCCAAATCTAGTGATGATATTCTCATAGATAAACTTAGTAGCTATCTCACTAGAACATGTGTCGACTGGTTCAGCCTCTACCCATTTAGTTACATATTCGGATGTAGTGATGATATACCTTGCGCCTGTTCTTTTTGCTGGTATAGGAAATGGTCCTATGAAGTCTATGGCCCAAATTTCAAATGTCATACTTGGGTTCACTGATATCAAAGGCATTTCTGTGCTAGGCAGGGGTCGACCTAGTCATTGACATCTGTCACATCGACTGACAAAATTTTTGCAATCTTTGTGGAGTGTCAGCCACCATAATCTTGACTGTTGGATTTTATTTGTAGTTTTGTCTGTGTGGAAGTGTCCTCCTACAGGTCCATAGTGTGCTTCAAGCATAATGTTGTCTCATTCGTGTTCTAGTACACACCTTCTGAGGATGTCATCTAATCCCATTTTGTATAAAAATCCATTTATAAGACTGTAGGGTGCAACCTTCTTAGCTAAGATATGCTTTTTCTTTGTATTCATTCCTTCTGGTGCATGTCCATCTTCGAAGAACTGACCTATTTCTTCTAGTTTTGCTGGGACTGCTTCTATCTGAAATAAATGTGCATCAGTTAAGTCATCGTCGACTCCTATCAGTTCTTCTCCTATGTCGCTTCGAGATAAATGGTCGGGACCGACATTTAACTTACTTGGTCGAACAATGACTTCAAACTTGAATTCTTGGAAGAGAAGTAGCCAGAGACAGATCCTTCCATGATGTAGTGGTTTATTAATGAGATACATCAGGGCCTGATGGTCTGTATAGAATATAAATGGGTTGGCTAAGAGATAATTTCGATATTTTTGTAGTGCAAAGACAATTCCTAATGCTTCTCTTTCTGTTTTCGAATAGTTTCATTCATCCTTATTTAATTTTTTGCTACTATAGACTATAGGATAATCCATTCCATCATCTCATGGTTGAGTTAATATTGCTCCTATGGCTAGGCCTGATGCATCAATATGAACATGGAATTTGATCGACCAGTTTGGAAACTTTAGGGTTGGTGCTTCAACTAGTTTTCTTTTTAATTTTTCAAATGATATGTGGCACTCCTCTGTCCAGTTAAACTCTTGATCTTCTCGTAATAGTTCTTCAAGAGGATAGGTCATATCTGAATAATACCTTATGAATTTTTTGTCATATTTTGTGTGGCCAAGTAACACCCTGACTTGTTTTGGGTTTGCTGGTGGTTTTAGGTCAAGGATAATTCTGATCTTAGCAAAGTCGACCTTAATACCTTCCTTATAGACAATGTGCCCTAATAATATCCCTATGGAGGTCACAAATATGCATTTCTTGATGTTTACGAAGAGTTGAATTTGTCGACATATTTCCAACATAAGTCTGAGACATTTGCAATGATCCTTTAACATGGAGTATATTGTCCAATCATTGAAGTATACTGCCATGGTCTTGTAAATATATTCCTGAAATGTTTTGACAACAATTCTAGAAAATACTACAGGTGCATTTTTTAAACCAAAAGGCATAACCTTGTAAGCAAAGGAACCAAATTCACATACAAAGGTTGTTTTATTCTGGTCTTCTTTAACTATTGGCACTTGGTTATAACCTGAGAATCCATCTGTAAATGATTAGCATTCATGTCCTACGACTTCATTCAAGATTTCATCTACATAAGGGGTTGGAAATGGGTCTATCAATGTTACTTTGTTTAGTTCCCTGAAGTCGACACAAATTATTAGTCTGGTCGGATCATTTTTCTTAGGTTGTACAACCATTGGACTTGCCCATTCTGATTGGTCGATAGGATAGATGATGCCTACTTCCATTATGTTATCAATTTCCTTTTTGACTTTCTCCTTGTATTTGTGAGCTAGTTTATAAGGCCTTTTCTTCACAGGTCAAACATCAGGTTTAGTATCAATTTTCATTTCTCCCATTTCATGGACTAAGCCTTTGAGGTCTTTATAGTCTTGAGAAAATACATCTTGGAACTCCTTTAATAAGTTCACTATCTCTGTGGTCTATTCTTCACTCCAGTAGTCACCAATATTTTCCATTTTTTGTCGATCATCATTTGAGATGTCGAACTCTTTAGTTTTGACTTTAGCATCTAGCCATTCTGGTGCTTTGGCTTCATTGATCGGTCAAATTCCTTCCTTAAACTATGAGAATGTGGTAGGGAAGTCGGCTACAGTCATTCTGTGAGTATCCTGTTTGTCGGTTGTTTCTACTTTCAGGATTGTGCAGATAGGTTTGGTTGTTTCGACATGGTTGGATTTCCATCTAAAGCTTTTTCCTTCTGTGTTTTTGTTTTATAACTGTAGTCTTTTTTACTATGGTTTTAGACTTGTTTGTACATTGTTACATTTCATTGTATGTCGATTAGCCTTTAAGGGTTTGTTTTTGGCTGGCTGGATAAATTTTTTAATCTATTTTGCTTTTTCGACCAAGTTTTCATTTTGAGGTATAAAGTTGAAATCTTTAATGAAATTTTCCCTGAGTTTATGCCATAAGAATGTTTCACCTCTATATTCTTCCATTTTATACCATTTTTTTGGTAAGTCGGTGAGGGTTGATGGGAAAAAGTGTGGCCATGCTCATTCATCCTTTTATCCAAGTCTTCTCCACTCTTTTTCACATGTCTTAATATGATCTTCTGGGTTCTGACCTTGAGTGAATACAGGTATCTGAGCTTGTTGGGTTAACTTCTTTCCTCCAAACCTTTCAACAAAGTAATTCGAAGCTGTTTTCCAGGTCTGCAGTCTTGTCTGATGGGTATCCCACCATCTAGCAGCTTGTCTTATAAAAGTTTCTACTAGGCTTTGAAGTCGGCCATGTTCACCAATATTTTTTGAAACTTGTTCTACATGTATGACTCGTGATTCATTTTCCTTATATCTTGGTACATGTGTAGTATTTACATTGGTAGGTTGTAAGGAAGGGATTCCCTAATTTTCTTCTCAGATATTTTTGGGACAATGGACATTATGAAGCACTGTTGGGTGGGATTTTTCTGCACTTTTTGAATAGTCTAGCACCATATTGCTTGTGTTTCGTACTTCTCAATCTCCCAACCATATAATTCAGCGTCTAAATTATAACCAACTGAGTCCTGATTGGTTAAATGAAGTTCTCCATAGATGTTAGGTTCGGTATAATCTGCATTGTTTTGAATCGGGTAGAGTTGTCGGACGTCGACTTCTTCATCAATAGGTTTCATCCAAGGTTCTCCTTGAGATGGATGAATGGGTACAATGACCTTTTGTCCATTTCCTTTTAATTTAATTCTCTCCTTGTCTAGGGATATCGATGCTTTCATATTTCTACCCCAAGGTCGACCGACTAACGCTAGGAAGGAACTGGATCCTTCCTTCGAGTCAATGATTTCGAAGTCTACCTTGGTCAAGATTCCTTTTATAGTTGTGTTGACTTTTTTGCAGACTCCAATAGGCTCAATTAGGCCTTGGTAGGCTAGTTTCAGGTATATGCCTGACTCATAGAGTCGAGGTCTGCCCATTTGTGCCCAAGTGTCATGAGTCATGATCTTTACTTATGATCCAAAGTCGAGCACTACTTTTCAGATGTGGTATCCTTCGATTTCTAGTTCGACAAGTGGGTCAGCATCACCTTTGTCTTTTTTTGTTTAAGCTACAGATGTTATTTGTTTGTTTTTTAGGCTTGCTACATTTTATTTCATACAATAAATCGATGAACATGGATACTAATTTGTCTATTTGGACAAGCTGGATTAATTCATTTATTGTGTTGTGTCGATTGTCGTGAGTTTGTTCTTGTCGTGCTATTTCTTTGAATACATTGGTTGCTTCTTTGTATGTTTGTTTTTATTTTAGTGGATCAGGATATAAAGTTTTCTCATTTATTTTGCTGATTCTTGGGTTATCACTGCCTGTTTTTGTTCCTTGTCAAGTTACAATATGCAATTATTTTGTATTTATTACATCATTTTTTTGCACACAGGACAAGACAATAACATTTTTCTTTGTATTAATTTTTTCCAACATGGTAGGGAAATCCTCTAGTGAGCGATCCCCTACTCCACAATGCGTACAAAACTTGAGATCAGTTTTGTCTTTATACAGACAGTTTGCATACCGATGTCCCTCCTTATAACATGTAAAGCACCGGATGGGTTGACACGGTCGGTTGTCACAATTCCCAGGGAATCGACCTCTTCCTACTTAGCCTACACATCGATTGTCATACCAGTTCTTGTATCATCGACCATCATATCTCTGACCATTCTGATCATTTGCTAAGTTGTTTTGCTCATTATGCTATGCAACTGCATTGGTTTGGTAGACTGCATGGTAATTCTGTCGGTTCTTCAGGTTCAAATGGCAGTCGGGTGTATTATGATTTTTGGTTTCACAGATTGCACACCAAGAGGCCTTGCCATTCTTCATGTTGAATGGGCAGTCTTTTTTGGAGTGATCCCCGTGCTCCTCACAAATGTCACAAAAATATTTGGTCTGCATGAATTGAACATACTGTCGGCTGTATTCCTGTCGATAGTTGTCTTTGGAGTGGCCAGCCATTGAACATGTGGTGCACTAGATCTCCTGATTCTTGAGGTTTAACTCCTTTAAATACTTTTGTACACTCTTGAGTTGTTCTTCCAATCTGTGGGCTGTGGGCTAAGCGGGTATGTCCTCGTCCATCTCCACTTGAAGAGATTTTGTTAGCACATCCTCATAAGATTTGAATGTTTCCAGACTGATATGTCAGTGAACTTTCTTACATAACCCTGCAAGAAACCACTGGATTAGTAATTGCTCATCTATAACATAGTCCAGCTGGCTCAGAAGGTCTTTCCATCGCTTATCATAGTCACAGATAGTCTCCCTTGGCTTATGTGATGTAGTTTTTAATTTTTTTGCTGCCAGGTGTTTGGCATCTGGAGTTTCAAAAAATGATAGAAATTGCACCTTGATCTCGGCTTTGGTTGCTCTAGGTTGTCTTTCCAAAAAGGTCATATACCATGTCAATGTCCTTTTCTTCAAGGCACCGGTGAATTGTGCCATTTGTCTATCTTCATTTGTAACTTGGTTGGCCTCCCAAGTCGGCTCGCAGACGAACCAGTGTCATCTAAGGTCCTCATCCCCCTCATATAGAGGAATGCGAGCTGATCCATGACCCATGTCTAAATCACTGTCACTGCTCTTAGGAGGTGGTGGGGGTGGAGGTGGAGGTGAGGGTGGTGGGGTTATTGGTTTATTCGTCTCTATGGGACTATGGTCGATGGAACTTTCATTCCCATCGGTTGTCGATTCTTTGTCAACTGGCAGTCGGTTGATGTCGACTTCTGTTGTCGATGTCCCACTGAAACTATTTGTCCACAGTTCTGAATCTTCTGTGTCTTCTAAAGCTATGTTTTGTAGCGGGGGTTCTCTTTCATGTGTCGGTAAGAGTAAGTGGATACTTCAGTTGGAGGGTGTCGCTTGAAAGGTAACCCAATTTCCTTCCTCTAGTCGACGAATAATGAGGTGTTGGCCAGTGTATGTTTTGTCATCTAGTCAATTCCATATACTAAAGTCACCAGCTTGTAGTCAGAGGTCCTCTTCGACAATAGTTTGTATGTGGGTACGTGGATTTAACAGAGAGAGAGTTGTTCCTTCATGGGGAGCTCTTAATTGGAGAGCTTCTAGCTACTTTATCCACAATTCTTCCTCCATAGGGGATGCCTCTTGTTCCATGCCTTCTTTATGTCGGTCATGACCTGACTCTGGCATATTCTCTTCCTGGTCTATTGCCCTAGGACTCCTTCCTCTATGCATCTCTAAGGCTCTTTCTCTTCTTGCTTCCCTCCTTTGTTGTCTCTCTTCCCTCTCTATTTTCTAAATGTCCGACATACCTTCGTGTGATACTATTCTCTTGAGTTCCCCTTTGGATGACTTCTCATTACTGGTGAATGGTATCTATTTCTAGTCGACTAGAATCCACTCTACTCTATCTCAACATATGATCAACTACCCCCCCATAGCCTACCCGATGCTTTCTAGAAAGCCCAGATAGTTTGGTCTACTTGATCAGGAAGTATTCCCACTCCCTTTTTGTAATAAATTTTTCCCACTTCCTTTGCTTTTCCACCCAGTTAGAGTTGGATGGCAGTTGGTGAAGTGATGGATGAGGTTCAACAATATGTCCTACTCCTTTCTCAAATAGAAATTTGAACAACAAAGTTGGTAAGGAACACAGAAATTGTTTGGTGAGATCTGTGTAAAATTTCTCCTTGACTGTTTCCACCAAAGTTCTGTCTTCGACTGCTTGCTCCTCACAGAAGTCATTGGTGATTTTCTCAAACCACTTGGACAAGTTTGTTCTACCTCCTCGGATCAGTTTTTCCAGCAACTGTTGTTCTTTAGTCCCTTTCGGCTTTCTCATCCAAGAGTTTCTTCAGAAGTTGGGGCACTAATTCTACAAACTTCTCATGTGTTTCTATGAAAAATATTTCCTTTGCTTGTAAGATTGTTAATCTATTCCTTCGTGCATAATTCTGCAAATAGTTTGCAACTTTACGTTCCCACTAGTCCTTAATCTCCTTCTCTAGTATCATATGTTTGCATACATTTCAGACATGTACTACCAGCAACGGAACCAATGTTGTAATCTCACAGATCACATAATGTTACCAATAATACATACTAAAACATATATATATAATAGAGACAAGAGATAAGAACAAGTAGGCGAATTAACAGATTATATTATAAGAATGAGTCCATAGAACACAGAGAACTGAACTGAGTTCTCATCTAGCTCAACAGCCTAATATATATGATTACAAAACGGTTACAAAATAACTACCTGTCGGTTTGGTGAACCAAAACGACCCTAGGTGGGCGACCTAATATCTATTTTAGTCGATCGACTGACTTAGTCGGTTGATCGACTAAGTCGGCTATCGTTCAAGTCGACTTATCGACTTGCTCCTTCTACAACACATAATTAACCTCATAGAGAATTGCATAGAATTAGCATGAGAGAAGAAGAATAATCATGAACACACAATAGGAATGATCAATGAATCATGATTGATATTATTAAATAGGTAATAGATCCATGTAAAGGAAAATAGAGTTGTTAGGACACAAATCATGCTATCTCATAAAGTAGGCTTATTAAATATGATAAATTCACATAGGTGAATGAGAGTAGTTTCCTAATTAGACCAAGAGCTCATGAATTAGGTAAGGCATGAGTGAGTGATGATGTGTAAAGGAAAAGATGAGTTGGCCACAAAATATAGCAGTTTCCTAGTTGACTAACTTTATATTATCCACTAAAAAGAAAGAATAAAGCAGTCTAAAGGCATAACCTATAGGAAGTCACATTTTCTAATTCTGGTAGTGAATAAAGTTGGAAGGATCAAACCAGAATTAGGATAAAATAACTCTTGGGGTATATATGGAAAATGTTGACCATCTGGTGCAAGTGGATTCCAACTATCTAAGCAAGTGGGTAGGAATCTAATCAAATAATGATTAAATATTGTATCCTAAGTATTAAGTGGGTTTATTATATCCAAACACCCCATCTTAAGTATTAATTTATGATGACATCTCTGAAATAATCAGAAATATAGATGCATATAGGGCCAAAAAACAAGTCTATTCTCACCCTTTTACAATTTATCTTGTCCAGAGAGTCGAGGAAAGAGGCAAAAAAATGTGGGAAAAATCCTCCCTCAAGGAAGGACATGAAAGAAAAACCAAAAATTCTGAATTGTTGGTGTTGTTGTTGCTCCAAACTAAATGTTGATATCTGGAGGAATCTTCTTCCTAGGAAGAAGAGAAATCTGCTCACCCAGATAAAAACAACAACTGCAGGATGGAAACTAGGACCATGTAGAACAACAGAAATCCAATGATGTGTAAGAAAAACTAAAAGCTCTTGATATTTGTAATCAGTACCAAGATGATATGTGTGAACACCAAGAAATGTTCACCTAGATCTCCATGTTCTAAACCAGAGTCATACATCATATTCCTTGCATTATTTCCTCCATTTTGACCTTCAATACTATATTTCCACTAAATATGGTCCAAAATATTATTATTCATTCCCCATAAATGAAGGGAAGTTGATCATTTATTGTGATTTATCCCCACTCTCTCCAAAAAAAGGCCCCAAAAATCCTAAAAATTAGAATGGGTCAAAAACCATAGATCAATACCATGGAAAATAAAATACCATGGGTCAAAAACCATTGGACCATCCTATAAATACATTGTGAAGGCCTCTCCCAAAACACTTTTCTTCATTTTCTCTCAGTCACACCATACACTTTTCTGTAATTATTCCCATATCTTTCCATTCCATTCCCATGGTGTATGTTGAGCTCACTTTGAACCCATTTGGATCCATTCCCCCATTTGACAACCATTCGTGGAAGAGACTAGAGACCCAAACCGTCGAGCTATGGGACCATTTCCTCGGACGACTATGGTGGCCCAAGTTCAAAAGAAATGTTTGTTTTGTTATTGTTTCTTATTATTAGTTAGAACATATTTTTTTAAAAATATAAAAAATATTGTTATTATTGTTCTTTTTTCCTATTATTATTGTTGAAATCTACCCTATGATATGGATGATTTAGTGTAGGTTCTTTTGCACATAGTAGGGGATAAATCCCCACTATAGTTTTGACGAATCCGCTCAGTCAATCCTTTCAGATCTTTATTTTTGCAGGTGTGTCTACTGGTTTCTTCTTCTTGGGTACCTTCTACCATCACATATATGAACCCCTCGTGGTATATCCGAACCATCCTTGCCTCAGTTCCTTCCCCCTGGCACAAGACGATAGCCATTTTTCAAAAAGATTCCATTTCCGGCCGAGTCGCACTTATTCAGCCGAAAGATGTCACCCAATCACACCTTTTTTCCTAATAAGCATGACCTAGGTCACTTCTTTTTCCCTAATAAGTGTGACCTATTCCAGAAACCCATATCATTCTTGTCCCGACTTTCAGAGTGACCCTGGTCGTTATTATGACTCAGCTTTGTGTGACCTATCATGCTTAATCCCCTATTTTGTGTGACCTGAGTCTTCCAACTATTTTTCTGCCCCGATCGTGACTATTTTCCAATTCTTTGCGACCTCGATTGCACCCGTTCCGTCGAAAGGTGTGACCTGCAATTTTTAGTCCTTTTCTGTGTTTGAGATCCTTGTTCCATACCCCTTATCTGTATTTTACCCCTTCCTAACCTGTTTTTGTCCAGATTTGATCCATTATAGTCCCTTGGTTTGTTTTGAGGTCCTATTTTCCTTGTATGTGAGCCTCTTGAGTCGATATTTGTAGTTGAGACCCCTTGTGTGTTTCCTACACCTTATTCAATTACTTAGATGGTCATTTATTTGTGTTTATTTTATGTTCTGGAATAATTAGTTGTGATTTCACCTGATATTTCTTGTCATTTACTGTTATTTATCTGCATTTTATTTTTTGCATCCTCGCAGTGATATCGTTGCATCTTCTTCATAGGATTGTTGGGGCTTATACACATCATTTGCACACATCTCATACCTTAAATACAAAACACTTATTTCATTACCCAAAGGTATCCTAAAAATTAACTTAACACAACCAACATTGTAACCTCATTTGAGGACAAAAACAATCTTCTAACAAAGTTAGGACATTGGGGATAGGCATCCAAAAAACACCCCTTTGTCACACACATCTTGAGACATGGTTTTCATCCATTAGGGGACCAAAATGCTCTTATACTTGTTGACATGATCAAGACCAGTCTGCCAAAGGACCCCCCACTTTGCGGGAGTAAGTCACAATGAAGGGGTTCCAAAAGTTAGGGTGGAATACCACACTCCACTTTGCACCGAAGGCTAACCCTTCATAATATTCCTCATGCATGCAAGAGTATACTGGGTGTCGGGGGCCAAAGGGCTGAAGTTCCAGGAATCCACTCCCTACATTATTTCCTCCATTTTGACCTTCAACATTACATTTCCACTAAATATGGTCCAAAACATTATTATTCCTTCCCCATAAATGAAGGGAAGTTGATCATTTATTTTGATTTATCCCCACTCTCTCCAAAAAGGCCCAAAAAACACTGAAAATGAGAATGGTTCAAAAACCATAGACAAATTCCATGGAAAATAAAATACCTTGGGTCAAAAACCCTTGGACCATCCCATAAATACATTGTGAAGGACTCTCCCAAAACACTTTTTTTCATTTTATCTTAGTCACACCATACAATTTTTTGCCATTATTCCCATATCTTTCCATTCCATTCCCACAGTGTATGTGGAGCTCACTCCATACCCATTTGGATCCATTCCCCCATTTGAAAACCATTCGTGGAAAAGACTGTAGAGACCCAAACCATCGAGCTACGGGACCATTTCCTTGGACGACTACAGTGGTCCAACTTCAAAAGAAAGGTTTGTTTATTACTGTTTCTTGTTATCAGTTAGAACATATTTTTTAAAAATATTAAAAATATTGTTATTATTGTTCTTGTTTCCCATTATTATTGTTGAACTCTACCCTATGATATGGATGATCTAGGGTAGGTGCTTTTGCACGTAGTAGGGGATAAATCCCCACTATAGTTTTGGCGACTCCACTTGGTCAATCCTTTTAGATATTTATTTTGGTAGGTGTGTGTACTAGCTTATTCTTCTTGGGTACCTTCTATCGCCATAGATATGACCCCCTCATGGTAGATACGAACCATCCTTGCCTCGGTACCTTTCCCCTGGTACAAGCCGATAGCCATTTTTTTTTTAAATTCCAGTTTCGGCCGAGTTGCACTTATTCGAGCGAAAGTTGTGACCCAGTCGCACCTTTTTTCTCGATAAGCGTGACCCAGGTCACTCCTTTTTCCCAATAACTATGATCTGGTCCAGAAACCCAGATCGTGCTTGTCCTTTTTTTTGGAGCGACCCTAGTCGTTACTATAACTCAACTTTGTGCGACCTGTCACGCTTAATCCCTTATTTCGTGTGACTTGAGTCTTCTGATTTTTTTGTGCCCCAATCCTTACTGTTTTCCAATTCTATGTGACCCCGATCGTGCCTATTCCATCGGCAGGTGTGACTTGTAGTTTTTTAGTCCTTTTTTGTGTTTGAGATCCTTATTCCAGACCCCTTATCTGTATTTTACCCCTTCTCGACTTGTTTCTTTCTAGATCTGATCCATTATAGTCCTTTGGTTTGTTTTGAGGTCCTCTTTTCCTTGTATGTGATCCTCTTGAGTCAAAATTTGTACTTCAGACCCCTTTCGTGTTTCCTACACCTTGGTCAATTACTTAGATGATCATTTACTTGTGTTTATTTTATGTTTTGGAATAATTAGTTGTGGTTTTGCATGATATTTCTTGTCATTTACTACTATTTATCTGCATTTTATTTTTTGCATCCTCATAGTGATATCGCTGCATCTTCATCGTAGGATTTTTGGGGCTTCTACACATCATTTTCACACATATCACACCCTAAAGACAAAACTCTTGGTTCATGACCCAAATCTAGCCTAAAAATTAACTTAACACATCCAACATTGTAACCTCATTTGAGGACAAAAAAAATTTTCTAAAAAACTTCAGACATTGGGGATAGGCATCCAAACAACACCCCTTTGTCACTCACATCTTAATACATAGTTTTCATCCATTAGGGGACCAAAATCCCCTTGTACTTCTTGACATAGTTAAGAACAGTCTATGGAGCCCCCCCCCACTTTATGGGAGTAAGCCACAATGAAGGGTTTTCGGAAGTTAGGGTTTAATACTGCACTCCACTTTGTAGCCAAGGATAACCCTTCATAGTCTTCCTCGTGCATGCCAGAGTATACTGGGTGTTGAGGGACAAAGGGATGAAGTGGTAGTGGGATTGTGTCTATCCCATCCATCATTACAAGTATCCCTTCCACTGGACCAAGAAGTCCTAGTCTTAGTGGGCCCTTTGCAACCACAGAAACTGCTGCTAGTCTACTACCCACTAGTGGTGGCCCCACTCCACCCACTGTGGTTTGCACCATAGCACCATTCATGCTCAGGGGAAGTGGCCCTTCCAATTCCATTACGACTATTCCTACCATCCCAATGAGTACTTCTATTGTCATAATTCAACCTTATGAACCCCAATTCATCCATGGGAACAGCATTCCTGCTAGTGCTTACAACATTACTGGCCCTTCTTGGTCCCCTCTCGTTTCTAGTGTACCTCTTATGGCTATTCTCAACCTTCCTGATTTGGCATGATTGACCAATGACCCCATTCATCATAACCCCCTATGGCCTCCCATGCCTACCAAACTCCCATCATACATCCCTAATTTTGAGGGAAAGAAAGGAGAATACCTCCAAAACTATATTATGTCTGTCCACTTATGGTGTTCATATGATAGCATAGTGGATGATTTTTTTGGATTGCAGTTATTCCAGCACACAATCATAAGCATTGTGGAGAAATGGTATATCGAATTGCTCATGCCACTTACTTGGAATTTTCCTCGTTAGCCTCAACATTTCTTCAGTATTTCCAGTTACTTTTTCGATATGATGAGGGTGTGGAAATTCTATTATCCTATAGACAAAACACAACTACCCATATCACATATCATATCCATGAATTAGGTCATGTTCATTTCTTGTGTAAGATCCATCTAAATGATATGATTTTCCTAGATTAGTTTCTCAAAAAAATTAATCCCCCCCATCACCAAGGACATTGCATCTGAATTCCTGCAAACTAAGTTATGAAGGCACAACAGTTTGATCTCATAAATGCCTAATCTGGTTACTTGTATACCATTATACCCGATGGTCCATGTGTTGGCTCCTCATGTTGAGATATGTCAGGGGCATCCCATGTTGCTAATGGAGTCATCAGGTGTATTACCCAACATCCTCACTTTTAATCGACCTCTCCTTCAATTCCACCCCAATTTGGTCACACCCCTAGTGTTTCCCAACCAGGTTACACCCCTTATTTTTCACGCATAACAACTCAGTCTAGAGCCACACCTTCCTATGTGCCTCCCGCACTATCTCCTCACGTTCACGGACTAGATTTTTTGGTACACTCATGTAATGGTCAAATGGTTGGATTTTCAGCCCCACCAGCTGCTCTTGCCTATTACCCACCACATGTGTAACCTAATCCGGCCCCAGCCCCAACTCCTCCTGCTCCTTCAGGAAAGGGATACACACAAAAATCCTCCATAATAAACCCGCCCCCAATAACCAACAAGGAAAGGGAATAAATAAGAGAGGTAGGAATCGGGGTAACAACCATCCTCAAGGAGATGGCCAATAATCCAACCCTTTGAACAATAATAGAGTTGACCCCCCTACACAAAATCCCCAGCATCCCGCTCAACTTGGGAAGAACCCACATTTGCAGTCTAATAATTTGTGCACCATTTGTAACACTTATGGCCATTACACACATCATTGTCCCCATATAAACCACATCTACCATTTACTCCAAAATGATAACCAATGCGACCCCATTGGGGTTTCCCCGAGTCATCCAAACCCTGCACCACCGGGTCCTCCACCTATGGTGCTCCAAAACCCCCTACCACACCAATGAATGGTTTCAACCTAGCCCTTGATCCCAAAAACTCTCGCAACCACTTCTGCATCTCAACCCATTGATCCTAGTGTCCTTCACCTCATGACGTTATCATCTGATGTCAACCTCCAGACTCGATGAAACGAATATGGTTCCACAACAGAAAATATTGACCCATATACAACATATACCTCCATCGCTCCTGATATGTCTTTTCATTTTCTTAGAACCCCCATGTTCGAGACTTCCAAAGTCTCACAGTTCCCTTTACGTCGTGTCGTGAACAACGCCATTGCTAGAGCTGTGCTCAACTACAGTAGCTGTGCTCAACTACAGTATTGTGGGTGACTTATCCTAGTCTCCCATAGCTATGACCACTTTGGAAGTTCTCAACAATTGTCTTTTGCAACATAAAGCATTGTTATCCATGTTAGGTGCTATCGATCCCTCTGAATCTAGGTTGACCACCTTCGATGTGGATCAAGGAGAACCACATATTCCATCATCTATTTCCTTCCACGTTCCAGTCACAATTCAAAATTTGATTATTCATCGATGCATCGTTGATGAGGGGGAATCCACCCTTGTTATTTCAACCTTTGTTTGGAAGAAACTTGGATCCCAAACACATGAACCTTCTTCCACCTCCCTTCACGTCTATGATGGTCGAGCTGCTCAACCCCAAGGTGTGCTCACGAATGTCCCTATTGAGTTACACCACAAAACAATGTTCATTGAAATTGAGGTTGTCAATTTCCAACTCGACTACAACCCCCTCCTAGTCCATAGTTATATGTATTCAATACGAGTCATTGCATCTACTATCTTTTGACTTTTGATGTTCCCCCATGATGGGAAGATCATAACCATCAACCAACTAAAGTACTGCCACACCAGAACACGTCCTTCCTACTATCAAAACTACCATCGAAAACATGTGCATACCTTCCCTATATTCCATTGGCCCAGACTTATTTGACAACGCTCCTATGATAGACACATTTTTGTCCTTACCACCTCCTCCTTCACTGACTAATATATCATATTTTTCACTATCACATCTGGTATCATTATGACCTCCTCGCAACCTCAATGATAGAACTTGAGGAATTATTGGGTTTCACTCCCTATCCACATGATCCCCTTCCTCTTTCCGTCATCCAACATCATGAGTAATCTCTTCACGAATACTCTCAACCTTCCTAGTTTCACTTTAGGTATTCCTGTGTTGTACCTCGATCCATGTACCCCACCCCTGACTCCCCAGATTGTGTTGACTCCTATCCAACCTATTAAGATGATGTCACACCCACCTCCTAGTACACCAATGACTACTCCTATCTCTACTCCTGCCCCCCTCCTCTAAATAATACTCAGGGAAAGGCACCCAAATAGATGAAATAAGCTTGTCATTCTTCTACATGTTCTTTATGCCATTTCCAAGGCCATGTGACACAGAATTGTCTTCATTTTCCTATCCTTCACACCCATATGCACACTATAGTTGAGACTAATGACACTCCAATTTTCAATGTTCCAGCCTTACCTGTGGTTAATAAAATTCAGTGTGAACCAACCACCCATGTTTTATTTGTGGTCTATATTTTCATTATTCACACAATTTCTCACACTTGCTTGAATACCAGTCACTCCTTAGTGACCTTCGCAAGAACTCCCATGAGTCCAACATTACTATCCTTGAGGACATCCACACTTCAGCTTCTTCCTTGAATACCACTAACACCATTTACATGATCTCTACTTCTAGTAGTCCTTTCCCTTCCTTGACTGTGGAATATCTTCTTGATCTATCCCGTCACCACTTTCGCAACGAAGGAGATATATCTAAAACCACCACTGGTTTTACCCCATTTCACTTATCCCATGGTGTGAAATCGATGTTTCCCATTGAATTCTAGATTCTGTTGATTTTCCTTTTCATCGAACTTATACTTGATACTTCACTATTAGAACAACACCTACTTATGCTCAAACAGACAAATGAGGACCATTGTGCTACTCTCCAAATGATCGAAATGGATAAGACTTGGTTGAAGTATCACTGTGACATCCACTTCCACCCAGGAACCTTTAGCAAGGGGGACCTAGTTCTCATCTATGAACAATCCAATGATAAGATAGGGAAATGGATCTCATGTCCCCATGCCTCCAACCGGTAAGGAGGACGTGACTACGAGCTTTATCAGACCGGGCTAACTGCCCATGAACATGTACAGGATTAAAATTGCCTAATACAGAATGCTGAGAAGAATGTATGACAGTATAACATGCACAAATTCAATTTTTCATCATACACAGCTTAATTAATTTATCTTGCACAGTGGAAACAACATGCATTCACACAATCATTCCTTCAACATTGTTCATTCCATTTTAATTAACAGTAAATATAGAATCGCAGAGGTAAAATACACAAGATTACTTATCTTATAAAGAACTTCTTCCGCAACCAGCTACGTCGCTGCAATGTTCCACCCAACCATAGGCCAGCGTGCTCATCAATCTCTCAGCAATGCTGCCTCCCCCGAGCTGGGCATGATTCTCCAAGGAATAAGGGAACTAGCAGGTTGACACATAGCCAAAGATAACCAAAACACAGCCAAGCCAACTCAGTTGGGTTTATCAGGCCATTAAGGAGCTGGAGAAGGCAAATTGCTAAGCTGGTGAGCTCATTACAGAACTATGAAAACCTACACCAGAACTAGCCTGATCTCTAAAAACCCCAAGCACACCCAACACAAGGAATCAATCCCTTCTCTGCTACACAGTCCCTCAGGCCCTGCATTCCCCTCCAGCGCTATTCAGGGGTGATGGAGAAGAAGGCCAGCCCTCTAGTTCTGTCTGTGTGGCTTCTAACACCAGGTTTATCAAGCATCCAAGCCAAAATCCTTACTCCTCACACAGTCCCAAGACCAACCATTGCACTCAGGCAACCAATTTAGCTATTACAGCTTAAACAGGAGAAAAGGATTACACAGCCCCAAATGTAACAGCAAAAACGGCTCACAACATGGGGAAAACACACAATCCTGAAGCTTATCAGTGAGCACAACTCACAGCAGGGAAAAATGCCCCAAATAGCCTGTGCGTGAGACCAATAGTCAGTGAGACAGCCAAAAATGTGAATGGCTCTTCACAGCCATGGTAAAAACACATGAAACTTCCAAAAACATGAATGGAAAATGCACCAGCAGCTCCAAAAATGCGAGGAAGACAACCCAATCCCCAACACTACAAAAATGACCTCCCATCCATGGGAAAAATGAAGCCAGCAGCCAAAAACGTGAAAGGAAAAACACAGGAAAAACTCCAGCTGCTCCCAAAACGTGAGGAAACTGAAAAACGTGGATGCATAGCAGAATGGCCTACGTTTTTGGGCATTTTCCTTGCCAAGGAAGTCAGAACACGTTTTTCAAAAATGGGTCTCTGCCCAATTCGAAGTTTTTCCCATACTCTTCCCATTCCATGCAATAACTAACCCAACCACATTCTGGCAGAAATAAATGTTTGGGGAAAAAGACAAGAAAGGTAGTTGACAGTTTGGTGGGTTTTCTCATAGACATTTGGCTTTTCCCCATTGGCCCATAGGTTAAATATTTCACCCCCCCTTATCCTTAGGAAATCATGCCCCATTCGATTTAGTTGCCGCGACCGTAGCTGGTTGTGTCCATTAATTAATTATGATGCATATTTACATGATGATAAACTCAAAACATATGCTGCATGCCCCGATATTCCATCGGTGACAAATTAAATCCAAAACATATCATTACCGATCAACGGTGGGGCCTTGGCCTTTAGCTCCACACCATGATCATTTACAATTTATACATCATATACATCTATTGTGACGGGGTCAAAACCGGGACATTACAATGGAAGTTTTACTCCATGTGGTATGGCCCTTATGTCATCCATCGATTTCTTAGCAAGGGAGAATATACCCTTGTTGAATCTGACGTCCACCTCTTGATGAATCCTCGCAATGGTATCTACCTCAAGAGGTTATATTCCTGAATTTTCTCACCATGAAGTACCCTTGTATCATTGTTTTTATTTTTTGTTTCACATCATTTTTTCCATGAGTTTCATAGTTTGAATCCTTGGTTGCTCCAGATGGATCCTACCTCACCTTGATATGTTGGTTTTTCTGACGACGCAAGTATATGGTCTCCTAATCTTGCCTCGTCTGCGTGGGTCATTTATTCCTTGTCACATGATTTGATCCATATCGACGAAATGTGTGTTGGTTTTGCTACCAACAAAGAGGTTGAGTACGACGGTCTAGTTGGTCTTTTGATCGTCGCCCTCCACTTGGGTACTCGTCTCCTTGATGTATTCTTAGACTCCCAGGTGCTTATCTCCCATTTGAATAACTGCTATTGGGTATGGGTTCCATGCCTCTTTAGAAGGTTTCTATGCATTAGACACTTTGTTAGATAGTTTGAATCCATTTCATTAATGCATGTTCCCATAAGTCTCAATAGCGTAGCAAATCAAATGGCTAATGACGTTCTAGAGTGGCACATCAATCATCGCATATAGGAAATAAAATGCATCATGCATCCTCATATAGTCATGCATACATATTCCATATACATCATATAGGCATCATCATAATCATAAAAGAGGCTCATAAAAACCCATAAAAAGGTGCATCCACGTGCATATATATATCATATCATAATGTCCACTACAAAATGAGAAACTCCACATAATTTCTTGTATGATCACACATATCATAAAAAAATCCCCATGCACCAACAGGTTAGGAGAAGCATCACAAGCTACTAATCCAACTCCTCCTCTAAATTTGTGTCCTTGTTTGAGTACTCATCCTCACCGGATCTCTCCTCCTCCATCGACACATCACTTGTTCTATCGCTCTAACATACTCGATGACAACTGTGATCCTCCTCATGATAGATATCCACTCCGGATGATACCTGTAGCATGCAATGATCAAATTGTTTTCAAGGTACTTCCACCCATTGTTAGTGACCCCCTAGCGCAGCCTATCTACGTGCATCCACAGTGAGTCAAATGTTGCACTATGTCTCCATCTCTTCCTATGAGAGGGTGGATCTAAACACTCCACCCTACCCCTACATCGTTGGCACCCCACTGGAGGGTGAAGTCCCATGTCTACACATGCACACAGTATGTCATTAGTATCTATCACACACATGATCTAGCTACCAGTAAGTTAGTAAACTATATATGAATGCAACCACAAAAGAATCATGTATATGTATCGTTAGGTCCCCATACCTGCCCTAGAGGTCAAGGAATATCCGGGTCTCCTTAGTAATCCATGCTCACGTATGGATACTCCTCTATGAGGATAGGAAGCTTCCTTGACTATGAAAAATACTCAGGGGGTGAAGAAATGACCTACTAGACTACCTCCCTCCTTGATTTTTCAAGTCATTTGCTGGAGTCACCTTGATTTGCATGCCACCATGCGAATCAAACATTGTACTTATTGGCATGTTCATGAGCCATCCGCTCCATCCATACTACAAACTTTGCCTTAATTTTAATGCCATCCATCATCCCGCAAGGAGGCCCCATAAAGTATTCCACTGCTATTTCTATCAGCCACGTTCACAACATACCCTCTTTTGATACATCAAACAATTCCTCCTTGCTTGAATCACCATTATGGAGTTTCTCTTAAGATATTTTTTGAATCCCAAGAGAATGAAAATATTGTAGAGCACATTTTCTTCCTTTCATGCTCATTAAAGTATTTGAAAGGGCATATATGTGGCCTCAATTATATCCTTTTTTGGGCTGCGTAGACTATCAAAAGAAAAGGACCACCCTAACACCTTTTAGCTAGGAACGTTTCCCTTTGTATCCTTTTAATCTTTGTCGGACATTGGGACTGTAACTTACGAAAAATATCACTATGGGTTGTCTTTAAGCACTTTTCCATCCCTCTCATCAAGAAATTATCGTCAAGAAATTTTGGTTTCGTTCATTCTTGTGAAAGTATTTGAATGACCGTCTAGTAAATATAGGTTTAATTTTTTCTGACCTCGTTCAACTACCTACTATAAATAAGTCTCTCTTTCCCTTGGGGTTGGGAGATCTCTCCTCTATACACTTTTATCCTTTTTTGATATTAGGATACTACCATATGAAAAATATACCACACTAGAGTCTTCTTCTTGTTTTCAGACTCTCTAAAAATGAAAACACCATCTATCATTTACCGTCTTGGGCTTGACAAAAATCCACGAGAAAGTATAATATTGAGCATAATTCTATCCCTTCTTCATGCTTATTAAACTATGAATAAGGCCCAAATGGTGTCTCTAGGTGCCATTACATATGATCTCACATTATGGCAGCATTCCCCCATTGGTTCTCCTTTATTCAGAGTACTCTGTAATGATTCTCCATTAGATCCCCTCGATATCACTATTCCAATTACTCCCCCAAGTATTTCCCATTGCAATTATCTCCCTGGTTTCACAGCTATGATCCCTTTCCTATGAGTCACTTTCATTTATTTCCAAATCATCCCTTCCATCTTACTCTAAACAAAGGAAGTTTGAGTCCCCTATACTCCCCTGCCCCTATTCCCCATTTAGTGTCTCAGTTCCCTGACTGTTCCACATCTCTAGTTATCCCCCTCACACTTCTATCAAGAAAACATCATTTCCTTTGTATTTTTGGGTCTCCCTCTGTCAACGTCAACACATCTATTCTATAGGATAGACCCAAAGGTCCCTATATCCTAGTTTCTTCCACCTCATTGATGAGTTCCTTGGACCACTTGAAAGGAGTCAATGGTGCCTTTTTGGTTGGTTGTGTCTCACGTGTTCAAATTCAGCTACATCATTTCACCATTGAGATTCGTACAGGGTATTGGTTTCTTCATTATCTGGTCAAATACCTCGGTCATCACCTGACTCTAGCACATTGGTGAGTCTACTATCGGACCCATATAGTTTCATGTCTCTTGTGATTTTTGGGCTGCATTGGACACAGTGTTGGGAAGCCCCTTAGTGTCATGATTCTGTGTATCTCTAGTACTTGATGTTGTGTATTGTACCACAAATATTCTTACTCTCAGTCATTGAGTCCCTATAGATGTGTACACCCCCATATCCAGCAGAGCATCAGTTGTGATGATATTGCATTCCATGAGAATGTCATTATTCCTATGTATCAGTTCTTCATATCAACATTTGTATTCATCCTCCCATTGAGGCCACCATTATGTATCACCAATTGTATATGTATTGATCATATCCCATATTTTGAGCCTCGATCCCCTTTTTTATTTTTGAGACATTGTTACAAGCATGGGTATGCTAGCCTTGTCCATATACATGTATGAGATTATATGTACCTAATCCATTATTTAGAATTAATACAAACCAAAAGCCACCATAGTTTGAAAGAGTAGACTCCACTACTCTGCAGTCATGTCCAGTCTCTCCATCATTGTCACCATTTCCCCTTGATATTATGATGTCTATCAGCCATACAATGAGCTCCTTCCCTCACACATCACGAGGAAATCTGTTAACACCAAAAAATGTTCACTAGCTCTCCATGGTATAAACCATAGTCATACATCACATTCCCTCCATTGTTTCCTCCATTTTGACCTTCACAACTACATTTCCACTAAATATGGTTCAAAATATTATTATTCCTTCCCCATAAATGAAGGGACATTGAACATTTATTGTTATTTATCCCCACTCTCTCCAAAAATGGGCCAAAAAACCCTAAAAATGAGAATGTGTAAAAAACCATTGATAAATACCATGGACAATAAAATACCATGGGTCATTAACATGGGTCCAAAACCCTTGGACCATCCTATAAATACATTATGAAGGCCTCCCACTAAAAACTTTTTACCATTTTCTCTCAGTCACACCATACACTTTTATGCCATTATTCCCATATATTTCAATTCCATTCCCACTTTGTACGTTGAGCTCACTCCGTACCCGTTTGGATAAATTACCCCATTTGAAAACCATTCATGGAATAGACTAGAGACCCAAACCATGGATCCATGCAACCATTTCCTCGGACATCTATGGTGGACCAACTTCAAAAGAAAGGTGTGTTTATTATTATTTCTTGTTATTTGTTAGAATATATTTAAAAAAAATATAAAAAATATTTTTATTGTTGTTCTTGTTTCCCGTTATTATTATTGAAATCTACCCTATGATATGGATGATCTAGGGTATGTTCTTTTGCATGTAGTATGGGATAAATCCCCACTACAATATGATGACTTGAACTTCAAAATAGTACAGATGAAATCATCTCTAGATAGGTGAAATAAGTGTCCAAGAGAATGCATAAGATCTCCAACTTCATTTACATTGAGAGGAGGTGTGCAAGTGATCATGTAGGAAAAAGGAGAAGGCTTAGGATTAGGAGTTCAAAATGAAAAGTATCCATAGACATATCTAGCTTCCAATGTATCCAAAGAAGCACATACTAGGACATCAGTATGATCCAACCAGCAACTGACAGGTCTACCTTGACATGTTCATTTGACAGGTTCGTTTTCGATAGATCCGCCTCAACATTTTCATTCAATAGGTTCACCTTAACAAGTCCACCTCAACATGTTCACCTCGAAATACAACATACCAACATGCTCTGAAATACTTGAAATTTTGAACTGTTACAACTTATTTTGTAACTTAATGTAACAAGTAGTCACCAAAGTGTCTCAACATCCTATATAAGCATGTACATTAATGTAATATAGGAATAAATATGATTCCTCCATATTTCATGGAGAAGAAGTAATAAATTGGTTCGAATTATTGCATATTGTCTGTGTGTATGTTTCTTGTTGACCTATTGTGTTCCCTGCTTTGTTGATTCTTCTTTTATGCTTCCGCCATAATAGAGCTCGAATCATTCAGTCAATTGTTTTCCACAGCATGTACATGGGCACGTCCTGGATCATTGGTATCAGAGAAACATCTTGTTCAGAGCTTAAGTTACATAAGCACTTCCATCGAAGTATTTAACTTATTCCTGTTTAAACACACTCAAAAACTCAGCAACACAAGAAGACACTTGCTTCGACTTCAGAAAAGATGGACGAAGGAGAAGATAATAAACATGCAACTGACGAGACAAAACAACTCATAGAAAAAGAACTGACTCACCAGTGAACCAAAATGTTCATCCAATTCAGTGATATTTTTATGAGAGACACTGCAAACTATGGGGAATCCTTAATGCGGCCTCACTCCGATAAAATCAAGCCCTTCAAAGTGCAAATGAATATGGACATACCGAATCTTGAAGGCAATATTGATGCAGAATCCATCAACAATTGGGTACAACAACTAGAATCTTACTACATAGTGAATCAACACTCCTAAGTGGAAAATATCACCATTGCATCCTTTAAGATGTCAACCTCTGTACATTGTTGGTGGGAGAATATATCGACAAAGATGGAAAAAGAAGAAGACCCCATAGACACATGGGTAAAATTTGTCGAATATGTCTGAAAGGAATTCTACCCACCCAAGTACCTTGAACAAAAGTACAAGAAGTGGAAGCAGCTAAGGAAATGGAAATATGAGTACGTACAAAGTTACACCAATGAGTTCTATCGACTCATGGATAGACTTGGCATCCAAGAAGAAGAGAAATTGCTTGTCCTGAAGTATGTCAGCGGTTTATCCTCGTACATTCAGCAAGGAATAGATTTCTTTACTGTCAGTACGCTTTAGTATGCATTTCATTAAGCCATAAAGATTGAATCTAAACAAAAAGGAAAAGCATGTTTCACAAACAAGCCAACAGGTCAAACATTCAATAATAAGTCACCAGTTGACTCCGACAAGTTCAAGAATCCTTCTCAGCCAACTCTGCGAAAGCTCAGTCATCAAAAGAAGAACTTCCAGAAAGACAAGAGGGATCGCAGCAAACAAACTCCTACCAGGAAATGGTGTGATTATCACAGTTCAGCATGGCATGATACATCAAAATTAAAATATCGGAAGAAATTTTTGGAAAAATTGTCCACATCTGACTTGTCCGATAGGACCAAGGTATAATATGATCTAGATGCATCAACTCTCTTGGCTTCAAACTCAACCACTTGAGTAGCCTCAGCCATGTTTTGATGAAGAGGAACAAGAGAACTTGTTCCAAACATGGATATGGGTTCAGAACAATCCATTACATCTTATTATGGATAATGGTATCCAGAAGAACTTCATTTCAGAATATCTTGTGAATAAATTAGGTATTGTCACCACTCCACATCCTTAGCCTTACAATATCAGTTGGATGAAGGATGGGTAGGAACTAAGGATCAAATGATAATGCCAACTTGCCTACTTCATTAATCCTTTTGAATATGAAGTACTCTTTGACGTGGCACCTCTTTCCATAGCCGACACCCTATTCGGTAAACCCTACCTATGGGATCGACATGGTACATATGATTCATGGCCTCAGAAGGTGATTGTCAAAATCCAGAATCAATGGTATGGCATACCAGAGCGACAACCCACATCAACATTCGCTATGATATCTGCAAAACAAACAAAGAAGCTTATCAATCATGCTTAAAATTTTGCATTAATCATGATAAATCCTCAGCATTCCAAGAATACTGTAGTGAAAATTCGACTCAGTGACCAACACATCTCGCGACAACAAAAATAGAACGAAAACATTCTTGATGAATACCAGAACATATTTCAAGAACTAGACGTAGTGCCTCCACATTATCAGGTAAAACACTCCATTGAACTTGTTCTTAGTTCTTCATTACCTAACACATCTATTTACAGAAGATACATTCTAAAAAATTAAGAGATTCACATACAAATCAAGGACTTGATCGATAAGGGTCATATCCTCCCCATCTCCTCTCCTTGTGGAACTATAGTTGTCTTAGCTCCAAAGAAGGATGAGACTTGGCACATGTGCATCAACTATTGGACTCTCAACAAAATTTCAGTGGCGAATGGGTATTGTCTTCTACAGATTGATAAAATCATCGATAATATGAAAGGTGCTAAGTTATTTATGAAACTCGAACTCAAGTTGGGATACCACTAGATTCCAATCGAGTCCACCGATGTATAGAAAACATCTTTCAAAACCAAGGAAGGATTGTTTGAATGGTTAGTCAAGCCTTTTGACTTAACTAATGCGCCTACAACCTTCATGAGATATATGGATGAACTTATGCAATCTTTCATTAGTAAATGTGTCATTCTCTATCTTGACGATATCTTGATTTTTAGTCGATCATGGGAAGAACATGTCCAACAACTTCAATAAATTTTCTACACTCTCCAACAACATCGGCTATATTTGAAGATGGACAAATTCTCATTTGTGATGAACAACATCAAATATTTAGGGTATGTAATTGACTCTTAAGGCATTTATGTCGACCCAAAAAAAGTATAGATCCTCAAATATTGGCCCATTCCTCAAAAAATTCATGAACTAAGAATTTTTCTTGCTTTGGTGAATTTCTATCGACAATTCATACTTGGATTCAATCACATCACATGGCATTTAAATCCATTTATGAAAGGAAATGGAAACCCATCTTAAAATGGACACCAACACAACAACAATATTTTGAACAAATAGAAATCAATATTTGTACTACACCAGTACTTGTGTTACCTGATCTGCATTCAAACCCTTTGAGATTGATACGGATGCATCGAACTATTCCCTTGGAACAATGATCACTCAGTCAGGTCACCCAGTCATGTTTCATTATGAGACTTTCAGAGAAATAGTTAGAAGGTACTCTACATATGAAAAATAACTATACACCTTTGTGCAAGCTCTCAAGCAATGGAGACACTACATTCTTGGCAAGGAAACTGTCATCCTCCCTGATCATAAACCCTTGCAGTTTGCTTTGTCTCAATCGAAACTACAGACAACTCGACAAATCAAGTGAATTAATTACCTACAACAATTTTGTTTGGTAATTAAGTATCAGAAATCAAAATCCAATGTCATAGCCAATTGTCTCCAGATCACTCATTACTCTACTATCTACAGTGATGAGTATGCAGGGTTATGGCACTACTACTTGGCCATAATTGTATTCGGTAGAATGCAATTTTTTTACAATCTATTGAAAGCTTCATACCAAAATTTTGTCAATTGTCGACTACTTCCTGAAGGGCACCTTTCTATATAGGCTTGCACAACTTTGTGTACTGAATGGTGAGCATCAACATAAGTTCATTTGGGACATTCACTACAAAAACACTGCAGGACATTTTGGAGTCGCAAAAACACTTGTTATCCTTCAAAATTATTTCTACTAGCCTTCACTTAAATCTGACATCAACAAGTACATTCAATCGTGCGTGGTTTGTGCCATTGCTAAATTGTTAAATCAATGACAAGGACTATACACACCCCTTCCAGTTCCTAGTCGACCATGGGAATATACCTCTATGGGAAAATTGACAGGATATCCTACTACCAAAAATCAGCATGATTTGATAATAGTAGTAGTCGACATATTTTCCAATATGGCTATACTCATACCATGCAAGAAGACTATGACAACACAGTAGGCTGCTAAAATATTCTTTGAACATGTGTGGAAACATTATGGCCTCTTGAAGACCATTATTTCCAACAGAGATGCTATATTTTTCAGCTCCTTTTGGAAAAATCTCTAGCAACAGCTCGACATCAGACTTTCTTTATCAACATCCTTCCATCCGTGGACACACAGACAAACGAAAGTTCTAAATCACTTAGTCATACAATTGCTTCGCATGTACAACCAAAAGCATTGTTGAACATGGGATGATATCCTTCCATACATACAGCACAACTACAATCGTGCTCATCACGACTCTATGGGAAAGATTCAATTTGATATTTGCTAAGGATTCCAAGCCTTATCTCCTATCAACTTAATCAGTTCATCGACACAGTTGAATGACACTGAATTTGAAGGAAGAGAAGTGGAGAAATCATTGAAGTTTAGAGATCAAATATACAACATTCAAAATCAAGCATGGGAGATGTTGCAATGAGCTAATGCAAAATATAAGGCCCGACACGACAAGCATCGTATTCCTCATTCATTCCAAATTGAGGATTAGGCCTGGTTACATATAAAGAAGGAGCACTTCACTGGTCCATACAGAAATATGAAACCTTTTCTATATGGTCAATACAGTATCCTTAAAAAAAATGGAGAAAAATCTTTTTAGCTCATCATGCTTGCATTCCTTAGCCTACATCCAGTTTTCAATGTAGATCTACTTCAACCATACCATGAATCATTGTTGGAATAGAATGACTTGCAGAAATCAGAACCTGAAGACATCCATACAGATGTTCAAGAACCTCTTCTTTGAGACATCATTGTGGGATGACGCATACACCATACAAGGACAAACTACATTTCCTTGTTTCAAGTGGCTAAAGCTAGAAAACTCCTCGCATAAGGAAAATGGTACTCTACTACCAAAATAGCCAACAATTTTCCTCACCTGAACGAATACACAATGGATACCATTGTTTCTTAAGAAAGGATGAATGATCCAACCAACAACCAATAGGTTCACCTTCAACAGGTCTGCCTCGACATGTTCATTTGAGAGGTTCACCTTCAACATGTCCGCCTCTACATGTTCATTCAACAGGTTCTCCTCGTCAGGTCTGCCTCAACATGTTCACCTCAACATAAAACATACCAACATGCTCTACGACGGTTGAACATCTAAACCGTTACAACTTATTTTGTAACTAAACATAACAGGTAGCCACCCAAGCATGTTGAAATCCTATATAATCATCTACATTAATGTAATATAGACATCAATATGATTCCTTCATCTTTCATGGAGCAGAAGTAATAAATTGGTTCGAATTCTTTAATATTGTCTATGTGTATGTTTCTTGTCAACCTAGTGTGTTCCCTGATTTGTTGATTCTTATTTTATTATTTTTTCCATAATAGAGCTCGACTCATTCAGTCAATTATTGTCCCTAGCATGCACCTGGGCATGTCCTGGATCACATTAAACTCATGAGAATAAAATAGATCATCATTTATTTCATAAAAGGATTAAGAATCCTCTGTGGTAGAAGTATGTAAGGAGGAAAGATAGTGATGTTCAAAATCTTCAAGGATGCTCTCAGAATAAGTGCCAAGAACAAAGGAGGAGTTTCAAAAGGACATGGGATCAAGTGTGGTGAGTGGTATGAAACAAATAGTACTTGATCTATCTAAGCAAGCATCTAGGAATACAGTGAGTTGCGCACCATGAAGAGGAGAGGTATGCACAAGGTGTGAAAGGTATGGCATATGGATCTCAGAATCCATTATAGAAGATAGAGAGAACATTGAATGTGTGATAGAATCACCAAAAATGGTAATGGAATCTCCATTACTCACTTATTCTTCATTATTAGCATCATAAGAAGATTAATCAAGATCTTCAACTTCAAGATATACATAAAAACATGGATCTTCAAAATTTGCTTCTTCATAGAAGGAGGAAGTATTTGATTCAAAGAGAATGGTAGCAACAGGAACTACATGAGAGACTTCTTCTTCATGCACAACTTCTTTATAGATTGTAGAGGATGAGACATATTGAGAGAAATAAATCATTGAGGGGATAGATGCACTCTCCAAATTTCTAGAAGGATCCTCGTTGTTCTTTCCCAAAAATATATCCATTGTTGTCCAAATATCCTTGGGGAATTTAGCAGAATCGATAAGGTAGCGCATAGTTGGGGAAATTTCCATACACATAGCTCCAAAATCTTTATCACATTCATTCATCCAATCACTTATCTCTTCATAAGACTCTGAACTAGCTCAAATGGATATCTCATAGATATTTTGTCCTTTTAGAGATGAAATCATATTCAAATTCCACTATGAATAGCTTGTGAATGGATAAAGAAGAGGAACAGATACCCTTGAATCCATTTGAATTTGTACCTGCAAATATGAAAGAAGGATTAATTAGTGAGATCTCATAGCTTCGATTTCATATAGAGAATTGATATCCTCAGCTCTGATATCATGTAGAGCTTTGATATTCTACGCTCTGATACCATGTAATAATTCTAAACCCTTGATGGAAGCAAGAATTCTATAAACTAGATAAGGATCTAGGAACATAATTAACATCACAAATAATTACAGAGAATTAGCATAAGGACAGAAGAACAATAATCATGAAAACACATTAGGAATGATCAATGAATGATGATTGATATTATTACATAGGTAATAAATCCTTATAAAGGAAAATAGAGTTGCTAGGAGATAGGTCATGCCATCTCATAAAGTAGGCATACTAAATATGATAAACCCCCATAGGTGAATAAAGTAGTTTCCTAATTAGACTAGAGATCATGAATTAGATAAGGAATGAGTGAGTGATGATGTGTAAAGGAAAAGATTGATAATCATGTAATATGGAGAGAAAATCATGGAGGGTGAGTTAGACACAAAAGATAGCAGTTTCCTAGTTGAATAGCTTTACCGTATCCACTAAAATCAAGGAATACAGCAATATAAAGGAAGGATTTACAGGAAGGTGCAGTTGTTAATTCTGGCAATCAATAAAGTTAGTAGTACCAAACTAGAATCATAATAAAATTTCTCTTGGGGTATATATGGAAAGTGTTGACCATGTGTGCAAGTGGATTCCAACTGTCCATGCTAGTGGGTATGAAATTAATCAAATAATGATTAAATATTTTATCCTAATTATTAAGTGGGTTTATTATATCCCAACAACATGCAATCATATTTATCCATGAAAAGCCTTGCATGGAGTGAAAAATTTAAGTCTATTATTACAAATTGGAAAAAGAAAAAGGATAGGGAGAAGTGATGGAAAAAACAAAACTGAAAACAAGTAAATGTTCAGCATACCCCAAGTTGATCACTAGGAACCTCCTAGAATATCTTCTTTCTCCATGTCATGTATTATCCTGTATGTCACAGCTAAATTTCATTATGTCATATATTATTGAGAAAACATAATATTTTGAAAGAATAGTGGCATATTGTACTAAAAGATGTTGAGTTCCGAAGAAACTTATTTGGGAAACTAGGATAAGAAAATGATTGAAAGTAACTAGCTAAGAAAATGAAAACATCAAAATCCAAGAAGAAACCTCCTAAGTAGATGAGATTAAACAAATACTAAATGAAAAAATGAAAAATAAGAATGACCTATGACAACAAATTAAATCCTATTCCTACTTATATGAAAGATGAAAAACTGATCATGGTAGGTGTCACTTATTGTAGAGTAAAACATCACGATTTTTATGGAAATTTTATTCATAGTGTTGTCCAAATATTTTACCATGCATGTCAGAAATCTAATTGAAATTTATTGCAAAGTTTTAAAGGGAATGTTAGACTCAACTAAAATGGATAAAAATAAATGAAAATCACATGCATTAGTCCTAGTGAGCCCATAAAATTTCCTAACCCATGAATCCCAAATAAAATATTCAAAAATGAACTTGCAAATTTTCCTATCCAACTCATTTCTTATGATGGATTCATTAGGAAATATACATTTGATATCATATTCAGAATCAAGAATGATTAAATCCACATCGATTTCATTTTCATTATTGATTTCCTTGATGACATAATGTTCATAAATAGGCTCAGAATGTTCATCATACATTTCCTGTAAGTTAACTTGAGATGAGTCATTGATATCATGAATGACATGTGTATTCATAATGGGGACCTATATGATCTTGTAATCATTAATGAAAATTAAATACCCCTCTAGGAGAGACCTAGGATAGTTATCGTAAATTGGACATGAGTTAGATTGGAATGACCAATCACTCTCATAAAATATATGATTGTTAGAAATAGGGTCCTCTATGGTTTTGACCTCTTCATCAATTCGACCTGTTCATCAGGGAAGCATGCATCTTCACTAAAATCACGAAGGAAAATTTCATAAATTCGATGATGGATTTATTCGAAGGCATGAGATTATAAATTGAAGGTAGGTTGATGAATCACAATGTTCTAACCCTCAATCAAGAAATACTAGGAATATTTATCATTTACATCATGAATTGATGGGATACTGAAGGACTTGCCAAAATTATCGATCACAATTTCTTCCAAGTCTAAAATAATTTTCTTGTTAGAATAGTAATCCAACCCCTTAGTAACCTAGGTTAACTCCTTAGTCAATTTTATTTCATTTTGCATTAATACACTATGGTTTTGGACTTAGGGTGCTTAGTTGGACAAATAACCAGTCAAATTGGGGCATTCACACCCACATGAGCACTCCAGATCATTCAACCAGCCACATGTGCTCCCTCATCATTGTTGGTGCACTCCCATTCATAGAATGTGGACATCTTGGTTGACTAGGAGTGTTAGAAGTGGATTTTGTCCAATTTTGTCATGATTTTGTGCATTTAATGCCACCTAATTCCTTTCTCTCACCTAGATTTCCACACCAATGCATGCCAAGGTGTAATAATTTCCCCATGTCACCTCAACCACATCCATACAATAGTTCGTGGCCATTTGGGATGATTTGGAGCATGATTGGCCCACCCAGGGGTGATTGATGCCAATTTGGCAATTTTTACATGTACAGTCACATTGAGATCCCAAATCCTCATGAAACAATTATGATGTAATATAAACCTATTACTAACATTTTTTATGTTAGACAATTAAAATATAACCTGTTTATGTTCAGATTGAATGTGTAAATTGCTTCTCATTTAATGGTTTTGCACCAAATTCGATTTGTGAGTTTCTCTAAGGCTCCTAGATCTTTCTGTGGGTCAAATTTATCATATGGTATTAGATATGAGTGTATTTTAGCAAGTTGAATATCAATTCATAGTTTTTTGAGCTTCATTTTTAGAGAAATTCCAGATAAAATTGAGTTGTTTTCCAGGACATTCGGCAATTTCATCACCACTAGCACAGGAAGAAATGGAAGATACCTACATCTTGCTAACAACTTTCAACTTCTTCTATTGGAAGGAATATATGGTGATTCAATTGAGAGATAAAGGTCTCTACAACGTTACCATGGGCACAAAGGTGGAGCCAAACTCTGATGTAGAGAAAGAAAATTACTTCAACAGATTGGATGAAGCATATGGATTGTTATGCCTCAGTATCTTAAGAGAGCTCTTATTCCACATATGCAATTTAACCACCCCCATTGAATTCTGCATAAAACTAGAGACATTATTTGGGAAAAATGATGAACTAAGAGGTCACCAACTTGAGAACAAGCTCATCATCCTGATCCCAACATACTTTGAAACTATCCAGAACTTATTCACCAAATTTAAGTCACTTGTGTTGTAGCTGAAGGAATGTGGCATTGAGAAGAAAGAGGACCAGTTGATTTTTCCAACCTTTTGAAGTTGGGGCTAGAATTATCCGTCTTTGTCAGCACATTTCATTTTGGCAAGTTAACACTTTGAAACTGGAAAATGCCAAGTCTAGATAGCTTCATGGAGTCTCTCACTCAGGAGAAAGAAAAGCTAGTCCAAATGGGAACGATCAAGGCTAAGGATCAAGCCTTGGCCATGTGAGTTTTGAATTCCTCAAAGGGAATTCCCAAGGAAAAGAATTAAAAGCTACTAGAGAAGAAGAAACTAGAAATAACCCAAATCCAGTGATGGGGGTTCAAATCCTCCCAAGGATAAGGACAAGAGAGGAAACGAGAAGACCAAATGCACCTATTTACACAAGGGATGTCATCCAAAAAGTGCATGCATGAAAAAAACCATTGATCAAATGGCATAGCTTCTGGAGAAGAACAACATTCCAGTCCTTTACATCATAAGGAAGAAGGATGGCACCTCCAGTTCAGATGGAAAGGAGAAATGTCATGCTTTTCTAGAAGGTACCTCTCATTCCTCATATTTCATCATTGATTCGGGGGATTCTAGACACATGGTATCCACAAGAGATATCTTCTCTTGCATGCATTTGAATGTTTTCCCAATAGTTTGAATGGGGAATGATTCAAAAATCCAGACTAAGGGGATTGGTAGGATTGGCTTAGAGCATGGTTTATTCATTGATGTGTTGTATGTACCAGACCTTGCAGGAAATTTTCTTTCAGTCTATAAAATGACCCATGCAGGAGAGGCAAAGAGAGTAAACTTTGCTCCAGGCATGGTAGAGATTGCAGAAATCTCATTAGACCAAGTCATTGCAATTGGGTATGCAGACCACCATGAGAGGATTTAAAATTTTTCAAACTTCCTCCCTACTTCCAATGACCAAGATCTTCTCTCACATGGAAATGATATTTCCAAGATATGGCATGAGAGGTTTGGTCACATGAACTACAAGTACCTCAAAGCACTACACATAGATGAGATGGTGGAAGGACTTCCACAAATCAAATCATCAAATAGAGCATGCATTGGGTGTGTAGTTGGAAAGCATCCAGAGCGAAGCTATGAGAAGGGGATGGAAAGGAGACCCACATAACCACTTGGGTTGGTGCATTCAGATATGATAGGTCCTATTCCCACTTCATCATATGGTGGATCAAGGTATGTACTTACATTTATCAATGATTACTCAATATTTTGCTGGGTGTACTTCCTCAAATTAAAGTCTATAGTTTTTGAACAATTGAAGATTTGGAAGGCATTGGTAGAAAATCAGAGTGGGAATAAGATTAAGATCCTTAGGACTGATAATGGGAAGGATTTTTTAACCCAAAAAATCCCTCACTCAGCTCTACATGGCCTACACCACCCAAGGACACCCATGCACGACCCTAATTTGACCCCATTTGACCCCCACACCCTCAAAAAGGCTTAAAAACATGAAAAAGGACTTAAAAACCCCTAAAGAGAGACTAAATAGCTCTCATAGGGGATAAATCCTCCAAAAAGGGGATAAAACCCCTCAAAGAAGCCTAAAACCCTAAAAGGAGATAAATATTGAGCAAAAGGGGCTAAAGCCCTGACCAGGGGCTTAAAAAATCTATAAATAGAGGGGTGGGGGTCACTCTCAAGACATTCCTTCCTTGCATACTGTTATGATGCCCAAGTGAGTGCCTTGAGACTAGTTATCCTCTTAAGCCATTCACTCTCCCTCTCATCCATCCTCCCATTGAGCCATAGCTCCCCCATTCTCAAGAGAGGTGCTTCTCCAAGCTAGGGCATGGTGGCCCATCTCCACCCATTAAAGGTATAATGTATGTTTTGTCTTCTTTGCCTAGTTTTTTCTAACCTATATTTTCTTGTAGGTTTCATGGCCTAACATGTTCTTGCAGGTATCCATTGTTTGTTTGGAGGTTTTCTAACAAGTTGTTCGCAGGGTATTGGATCTAAACCCATAACCTTGTGTGCAGAGGGGTTTCCATTTCTTTATTTCATGTTCTTTATTTCCTTTTTATTTAGTTTTTCTTGCATAACCACCAGGAACCCTATCCTTCCCTCCTATATATGGAATGTATACATTCATGCCCTGTAGTAAGGGAGAAATCCCTGCTACAGAACTGGCGACCATACCAGGTCGATCCCACAGGATCCCTGGGCTTATTTTTCAAAGCTTCAGTTTTTAGTTCTGTTTTTTCCCTAGTTTAATTTTCTGTTAAAATATAGCTTAGATTCCAATTTATTTACATTTTCAATTAATTCCAAGCCTCCTCAAGGAAAATCCGAGTCCATTTGGCCACAGTACAAGTTACTGTTGGCCAGATTTGACTCAGGGTAAAAAAAAATCAGTTTCTGGAGAAGGTCACTCTTATCAGGCCCAGAGAGAGGACCAAGTCACTCATTCTGGCCTCACAGGTGTAACTAGGTCACCTATTTAGTCCCAAAAGGTATGACCCCCTTCCAGAATTCAGCCCGCTTTTGTATGCAAATTTTGAGCGACCCCCTCGCCTGTTTCTAGAAAAATTTGGTGACCCCTTCGCCACATTTGACCTGAAAAGTGCAATCTGTCACTCAGAGTTTGAATTTTTAAAAAGTTAAGGACTGTTAGTGTAGCTCAGCCGCCTCTATCCATCCAACTATTTTTCTTTTTGTTTATGTTCATTTCATTTACAGAGGAAATCTTGATTGAATCAAAGTGTAAATCAATGCTTAATGGGTTAATGAACATAGCTTGATTAAAATTTACTTAAAATAAACATATTACCTAACCCTTCCCCTCTACCCATTCATCACCTTTTGGGGTATTCTGGGATAAGACGAAGGGCGAAGCTCATATAGTAATAGGCACTTCACCTATTATTTTTCGAAGCCACTAAAAATGGGTGACTTGGAAGGTAGAGGGGGTAGAGAAGGAGGGCTTCTCACGGTGCTTAGTGTCCTCCCTATTGACCAACCTTGCATCCAAAGGGTGACCTGTGAATCTACGGATGGGATTAGTCCCATTGTGTTGAGATCCCAACACCCTCTCCTGGTTGAAGAAAAATATAGGTGCAAGGCAGTCACTTAGTCAGGCTGTCATAGTTCAGGATCACAAATGGTACATGTCTAAAAATTTCTGATTACTATTTACTACTTTTCATTCACAAAGTTATGAACTCTTTGAAATATTCATAAACCATTTAAGCAGCCACTAGATATAATAGAAAACAAAAAACATACACACCATACCATATAAATCAACCCAACTGAGTTCAAGACGCTGAGTGAGCCAATAAAACTTACAATTTACACTAATTTAAACATCTAGAGTCTTTGAGGAAATAAGTCCCTAGCTGCCTTAACCATGGGAATTACATGGGATTAGCCCAGAAACTCATTGTGAGGAGTACCACGGGAACCCCAAAGTAGCTGGCTGCTAAGAGGAATTGCCAAGCAAAACGGGCAACGACCCCCACTGATTGAGTAGCACTCCCATAAGGAAAAATCCAAGCACTATCTTCTGGAAGTCTTGGTGGCCGAGTGACCACTTGTAGCCAATAGGAATCCATTGAAACCAGGGTCCAAAAATCATTACCACCATTTTGACATACAAATATGACACGATTGATCCCTCACTCTCTTCCTCACGCCTAAGAGGAGAATTGCCAAAGTATGGGTCATTAAACTGACATCGTCGAGACCATTCTCGATGACCTTCTACACCATTAGAAGGCCACACAACCTCTGATTTAGATTCAGACCCATATCAGTCTGAACCAGATTTGCACACAACACTAGCAAGCCTCATGGATGGTGCAAACTCGGATCCATTTTTTGGCATAGTAATTGCTAATGGACCCATTTCCACACCACAAACCACCATCAACACCCCTACAGGTGGCCCCATCATGGTCATGCAAACTGTCATAAGACAGCTACCACCACCCATATTGACCAGTCAAGTTGTCTCACTTGTAACACATGGGATCAGTATTCCTTCAACCCACACTGTCCCACTTGGGATACATGGGGGTAGTGGTCCTTCCACCTACACTACCCCTCCTACCACACTTGGGGGCACTAGCCTATTCATAATGGTGCCACAAGTACCCCCAGTTACACAGGTGCATCATGTACCTGCAAACCCCACCACCATGTGTTAGCTGGAATATTTCACCTCCTACAGACAGCAAGGTGTTCCACTAGTCTGAATGGTTTAGATATAGAACAAATAGAGGACAAAGGTTGAAGACTCTCCCTAGACACTATAGATATTTGGAATACAAGGCTTTGACAATTCACCTGTGTGCCTGCAAAAAATATCAACATGAAATGAATCAAAGCAACCAGAATATGATCTACTAATATATGCTAGTGACTAAGGAATATAGCAACATATATATGCGAAATCACAACAACAACATCATATGTGGGACAGAAATCAACTTGCATTAGAAATATGAAGAAGTTTACAACTAAGCCTTAGTGTTGGCATGCATCTCCATGAAACCAGCTCTTCATCCCCAAAAGCTCCAACTCTAGCTCTCTATGCTCTCTCCCAATGATCTTGGGCCAAGAATCAATCCAACAGCATGACAATACCTTCAATGTTCCCCCTCTCAACCATGGCTATGAACTCATATTTATAGGGATTTAATGGATAGAGATGGTTGAGAAATTAGTATGTGAGGTGGCCTCTAAGATCCTAGGATGAGGGATCTCGAGCTCAACCAACCCACAACAGTAAGGATAAGGCAGTACATGAGGATTATCATCTAGAAGCCTTGAGAAACTTCTCTTTTTCCCTTTTTATTCAAGGTATCATGCTTCTCCTTCTATGATAGAGCGGTTCTGGTAATAACCGCCTATGGACCAAGGGCAATGGGCGGTGGCACCGCTTGTGGACAGCTGATGAAAGGTGGTGCGAGCAGAGGTACCGCTGCTGGATAAAGGGGCATAAGCGGTGCTAGGAATTTGTATGACAGATTGATAAAAAACCCATTTTATTTCCACTCCAGAAGCTGGGATTCAGGGAAAGTAGGTATGTCAAATGTCTTATCACATGATGTTGATAGGATTTTGGTATAACAGGATGCCCCCCAGAGCATGAGTCTTAGAGTGATACAATAACTGAGATATTTGAGAACAAGTCGTCACCAGGAGATGAAAATGTTGGCTCGATCGGATTATGCAGTCAAGTAGGCATATGTAGTACATCAGTATGTTGACTCATAGAAACAAGTAACCAAAATCATAGCTGTAGACCAATACAAGGCAGATCCATGAGTGGAATAAATAAGCATGGATACTAGAATACAGCATAGATCCATGTGATAGAGGACTCAAACTTGGACATAGATACTAGACATACAATGTATATCTATGTCATACAGACACAAATTTTAGCATAGCCATGGCCATACAAATGTGGATCCATGCTAGATATATACAAAAATTTCATCGCAACCTGGAGAAAAAGCAATGAGCGCTTTTAAACAAATGCCCAGGGTCTTCGTCTCGTCTTCCACAAAGTATGATTCTATCCATGTGATTACAATGATCTGAAGTCAAACATGGCAGAAAACACTTGATTACTGGCCAATGATGTGAACCATTAACAAGTGCGAGGGAGATAACCATTAATGTCAATGATTCCCAAGGTACCCTAGTACAATCTACTGAGTGTGAGTAGATGTCCTAATGTCAAACACCTATTTGATTCTGTCGATCAAAGGTCAATGATGTGAACCTATGTCGAGAGTGAGAGAATATGTCATTAAGGCATACAGATCTCAAGGTACTAAACATTGTTTCTAAGACTATTTCCCAGATGATGAGCTGATGTTGATGGGAATAGTCTCATCGAAGGAGGGCCATGATGAGTCCCACATCGACGACACAAAACTTGGAACATAGTTCTAGAATGATGTGAATGTAGTAACCATATGACTGACTCAAATATACTGACACAAAAACTATGTATAATGCATAGGTAAAACTTCTTCAGATCCCCTTTGAACATCGGGCGACACGACAAAATGACTTGCCAGCATGACTAGATAGGACAGATACACAATGCGACAGTGGACAATGCATTCTTTTGAAAGACTCAAAGGATTGACATGAATCATGAAAGTGGATTATCACGAAGATCAGATGAATACCCAATTGACTGACATGATTATGCAGACAAGTGCCATGTTCAAAGGTAATGACAAACAACTGCCATTATTTGCAAAATCATTCCCTTCCCATTTTCCCCATCATGATCGATGAGTGCCTTTTTTTGGTTTTACGAGTTCAAAGAGGGTAAAAAACGCTCAGTATAGCTTGTCAGAAGATAAGTCCAGACTCATATGTTTTATGAACCTGAGAGAGGAGGGGTTCATTCCCAAAATGGGTCTCTCAATTTTTAATTTAACAAGTCCACTGAAAGAAAACTCGGTATCGTTCATGTTTAGAGAGTCTGAACGAATACAGAAGAAAAATCCATGGGGGTCCTTTTTCGTATGATTTAGTCTTTAAGGTCTGAAAAACTGTAAAATCATACCTTAGAGAACTCTTCCAGTCATGATTGGCTGGAGTGTTCCTTTCTCGTAAATAGTCCTATCTGAACCAAGAAAGAGATAACCTACCGTCGGATGCACGACTCTTCAAATACTTTAACGAGCATGAAGAAGACAAGATCGCTCGACAATATTTTCATATTTAGGGAGCCTAAAAAGGGTTTAAAGAGAACTCCATGAGGTTCCTTTATGCAATGTAATGTTTTATGAGCCTGGAAAGAATCAAAAATGGACTCGATGAATTTTTCGTGTTTAAGGAGCCTGAAAAAGAGGTGAAAAGAGAACTCCATGATGCTTCTTTCAACAATATCGTATTTTACGAGCCTGGAAAGAAACTTGAACTAGACTCGGAACTTTGATACTAGATTTTTACGAGCATGAAAAAGTGTCATAATAAATGCTCGACTACCTTTTCTGTTTTGTGAAAGTACGAAAAATCCATAAACAAACTTTCCAAAGCTTCTTACTAAAGTCAACCTGTAGACGACTCATAAAAAGGTGTTAAATGCATTCAAAATCAACATTAAGGGATTATGACAAATATATTTTGACCAGAACATGATGTAATATCAAAAATATAGTAATTCAGACCCAAACAATGTCTATATAAGGTGAGTAAATAGTAAAAAACCAAAACATTTCACTATTTACCTCTAGTAGAGAGCAATTGGAGCATTTTATAGCCACATATTCCACAGCTGATACCGAGAGTTCCCACCGTCTGTTTTTAGTCTCATCAATTGCAGGTAATAGCTAAGACCCTTATCTTTCATTTTAGAGCTTCTATTTTAGGATTTGGTGGGGTTTTGGGCCTATTTGGAAAGCCCTAAAATCCAATATGCAGGCACCGCGACTACCCCTTACGGGATACACGGTACCACTCGAGAACCGCGCCAAGAATACAGTGGACAGGCGGTGGCACTGCTTGTCTCCAATAGGGAACAGGCAGTGCCAGTCGTGGAGAAGTTAAACAAATGATATGGGAAAAATTCATTCATTCTTTTGATTTGCAATGACTCAAGGATGATATTAATGCATACCATTGTTGTTTTTGGCAGGTCTAGGTGTCCAAAAAATGGTGATATGGAAGGAAAGAACACATGATGATGAGGATGTTGCTGCTGAAAGAAATGCGGTTTGCATCGCCACACTCCGGGACTATGGGCTCTCAAAGTTATTCTAGACACCAAGCATGGTGTCCCACGAGAGATTACTGGAACACATACTGAGAATGTGGAATCCAGAACAACAGTATTTCAAGGTGGGGGCACACATACTTACAGTGGAGGTAGAGGATATCTACTTCTTGACTAGCCTATTGATACGGGGTTCCCCCATCTCATTGACACATTCCCGTGGCATGGGAATTACCACTAGAGAGCTCATAGATCGGCACTATGTACTAGGTACAGACACATTGGGGAAGAAAATCCCCATCAGGACAGTGACAGATAGGGCTCTACAGATTGTTGTGTTCACCATGTAGAGGGTGGCAAGGAGCCAAGGTGTGCATCATGCTTCCAAGGCACATATGTTGTATGCTATAGAGGCTATGGCACCTATGGTGTTCAACTGGGTGGAAGCATTTCTTTTAATCTTCAAGGATCAGCTGACTAAATGTCAGCAGGGAGAGATGAAGTAGTTTGGCTTTGGTTCCATAATAGCTTTCTTCTTATTTGAACGGGTCCCACATATGAGGCCCCAGGTGACTTTCTGGAGTCTGAGAGCACGGGACCCCCGTATGCTGAGGTGGGTCCAGGTCATGGCTCGCACAGGAGCGGGTAGGGGCAGAGTGAAGTTCGGTGATCCATTCTTTAGATGGCTATGGGATCAGATGCTCATGGTCGAGGACTATGCCTATGCAGGCATAGATTTTACAGGTGATCCTGACCTACCACTCCCACTTGGAGGGAAGTGGGGTGACATTGGTAAGAAGCAAGAAACCCTAACAATGGAAAATGTTTTTATGTTTTTTATATTTTATATTTTTTATGATAAGTTACGAAACCTGTTTGTCTTCATGCAGATGTTGGAGCAGCGAGGCCTGGAGGAGCATCTCCATTAGACAGGCGAACTAGAGCTCGCTTCATGCCACATGGTCATCATATCACCAGGGAGCTGGAGGAGAACCTAGAGAGGTTGAATTTGGACATCCCAGATGCTGATATAGATGACCTCCTGACTAGATATCAAAGATCTATGGTGGGAGTACCAGGCCGATTCAGTAGGCTACTACATAGGGTGGCTCAAGCAGTGATGTGCTATCACGAGCACCATTAGTGGATGAGACATGTATACTGAAAAATGATAGCTTCAGGATTTTTTGTATGATGATTTTTCCTAAAATCCTACGTGCTTCAGATGAGGTCTCGGGACCTATTTTTGTAAAAAAAAATCGTATATATAT
>LPNX011142423.1:128879-266957 GCA_001517045.1 Pseudotsuga menziesii | reverse complement strand
GTTCATTTGGAAGAGGATACACATGACAAGCTAACATGGACCAAGAATGCAAAAGACAGGGAATTCTCAGCAAAACAAGGTTATGAGGAAGCAAGCAATGAACTAGAAGAAGGAGAAAAAAGATGGTGGTCCAGTAAAATTTGGGGAATTCATAGCCCATTGAAAACCATAATAACTCTGTGGTTGGCTCTAAGCAATAAGCTTCCAACCTGGGAAAATATGAGAAAAAGGGTATTTCAAGGACCATGGATCTGCATACTGTGTAAAACACGAGGAACATACCTCTCACTTGTTTAGTTTATGTCCTTATGATGGAGACGTTTGGAACTATGGCTCAAAGACCCTCTCAAATCACAGGACATTCGCACAAAGTGATGCAACACTAGAACAACGCAGCCATGAATGGTGGCAAAATGATGGGGTACATTGTTATGACGATTTTCCAACCATATTCGTATTTAGTATATGGGAAGCAAGAAACAAGGAAATATTCCAAAACAGATGGGTTCCTTCTAACGTTACATGCGCATTGCTGATGGGAAAATTAAAAGAACATAAAACCATTCCCACGCCAAGCAAGAGACAAATAGTATTAGCCCCGAACATAAAAAAGAGCCTTATATGGGCTTTCTTCGATGGAGCCATTCAAGGTGAACCATCACTTAGAGGAGCGGGAGGGGTCATCAATCTACCAGTAAACACGAAACTGTGCATAAAATATGCAACAGGGTGAGCTTCCAAAAACAAAGCCGCACTAGCAACTTTATGGGCAGTTCTAAAAATTGCAAAGGACAAGCGAATTCTCAGACTTCGGGTTTACGGTGACTCAACAATGGTGATTGATTGGGATAATGGGAAAATCATTATTAGAGCACCACATCTACAACATATGTGAAATGAAATCCAAGCATTGAGGTCCCACTTCAAGCAGGTACCCTTTTCACATATATACAAAGAGCTAAATTCATAGGCAAATATGCTATCAAAATTTCCCTTAACTATCCAACCAGGGGCTATCAAAATGGAGGAACACAACAATGAAAAAATTACTGAATTCTTCATAATGATATAAGAAGTCGAGCTTTGCAATTTACAACGACATGGAACACAAATTTAAGAAGCAAAAAATGATGAAGAAGCATTTTGTTGTAAGCTCAATAGAGCAACCATACTGCGGAATGTGTTTTGTTTGTTAAAGAAAGACTAAAATATAAAGGAAGCAATCTTAAAGGAAGAACAAGATGTAAGCTCAATAGGGCAGTTCATGTTTATTCTATGAATAAAAGTTTTTTTCTCAGGAATATATATATATATATATATATATATATATGAGAAAAATATCAATAACTTTATTGCTGAAAAAGTTAAAAGTTACAACTATTAGGATCCTCTTGTGCATTGTGATATTTAAAACAAAAAGGGGAGCACTCTTACCCATCCATATGTCTCAACTTAATGAACCATAAATTGAGATTTTTCTTAGTCCTTATCACCTATATATATCCATCATTCAATATCTGAGAGGATTGTGACATCGATGAAAAGTATTAATCAACTATGAATTAAGAATCAATTCTCAGACCTTCTCACCTATATATATGTCATTAGAAAACAGAAAGGATTCATGACATTAATGAAGATATCGTGTTTACCTGCAATGGATCTCCTTGGAGGAGATATGTCCCATGTGATCTATGTGCTACATAATTATAGTTCCTTCTTGTAGTGTGCATGCATGTTTTACCAAGGAGTCTACCTATCCATTGAAATCCCTAAAAGTATGTTGAAAGGTGCACATGTTGAAATGCTTGATGAGTTGTCTAATCTTGGAGAGTAAATGAGATAAAAGGAGGTTTGTGAAAGAGTTGCTTGAGGAGATCCATTCAATAACTAGTTTTGAATCAGAGAGGATATGTAGCTCTCCGGTCTCATGCTCTCGTGCTATATTTAGAGTTTTTATTATGCTTGTGATTTCTGCATAGCTGTTTGTATTTATGCCTAGCCCTCTTTGAAAAGAAATAGCTTGATCCTTGAGAAAAATGATACCTCAAGATCTGTTTGGTCCAAGATTCCCTTTTAAATCTCCCTCACAAAAAAAATGTGGAAGTGAGCGATAAAAAATATTGGGAGGGATTAATTTGATGCCCTTTCCCTTTCTATTTTTGAGGTTGTCCCCAATAGCATATTTGAAACTGTGATAAGTTGTGGAAGGGAAGGGTAGCCTTGTCTTTGAAGATTATGAGAGGGATATGAAGGATTTACATGCCTTTTCACTCCAAATAAAAATTGTCCCAAGCTTCAAATACTGCGCCTTCCCATGATGCGAGAGGGAGGTTCCTAGAGGATTGAACCACACTCTAGACTTCTTTGGTGAAGTGGAATGAGACCAATAAATGTGAGATATATTTCACATGATATGTGCACAAAAGACATATGATAGGTCCATGTTTCCCTCTTTTTTGAATATTTTCCCATGTTAACATTTTCATGTTTAGAGAAATCCATATAAAGCACTATGGTTTTAGGGGAGCCTTAAGTTTCCAAAGTTTATATCCTTGCCATGGCAATATGTCATCCTCTCCCATAATTGTGATCTCTCTATATCCCAATTTCACTTGTTTAGTGTCTATTTTTTTTTATCCATATGACAAATTCGGCCTCATCCGACAGTAGTATGTATGCTCTCCAAAGATATTGGGTGTAGAAATCCCATTGAGTTGCTTGAATCCTTGTGAGTCTATGTTAAAACATTCAAAAACCCATAATCATACTTGGGATATATTTATTAGTCATATTTATTATTTTCCTAGGTGTTAGACTCGGTAGTTGGCCACAACTTGCATCCTTTGGTTAACACTTGCCATGATTATTCCTAGGAGCACACTTATCTCGATTCTGGATAAGATTCTATCTTCTTTTTTACTGTCTAGTTTAAGAAGGGCACATATCCTTCTTTTTCTGCTTTGTCCAGCTTTTTTCTGCCTTAAAGTGGAAAAGGGTAAATCTAGTCACAAGGAATGATTAAAAGGAATGATTTTGTTGACTCTCAATCACTCATTATATTACATACCTTAGATAATTCATGGCCTCCTTAATTGTTTCGGAAAGTGTTTTATGCACCTAGGGGGGATTTTTTTAATTTAAAGTAAGCCTCCTTTTGTGAGGATTTATATTGCATTCCAAGGAATTCGAATCCATGATGTAATTATATTTTTGGATATCCATACCATTGCGTAAGTTTCCCTAGTGTACACTTATTCAATATAATTTTGTGAATTATGCACCAATTCAGTCTCCATTTTTAGAGAAAATTATGCATATTGCTTGAAAAATTTTAGCAAGATCAATTGTGCTAAGTCTGGGATAAATTTTCACATGGTATTAGAGCTTCGTTATCTCTATTTTTCTCCTTTCAATTGTTAATAGTGATTGCAGGATCAAGTTCTCACTCTCACAGGGGCACAACCAGTCTCCTAGGGGCGCATTCATTAAAGCCATGGAGCAATCTCAACCTACGATCTTGACTCCATTTAATTATTTTGAATGGAATGCATAGGTGGATATCTTTTTGAGGAGTAAGGGACTCTCTAGGGTGACCATGGAAACTAAAAATGATCCTACTGCTACAGTAGAGAAGAGAAAGTGGCAATACATAAGAGATAAGTCTTATGGTCTCTCGTTTCTCAGTATTTCCAGAGACCTTCTTTTCCATCTGGATGAATTAACAACTCCAAATGAAGTTTGGGTGAAGCCTCAATATTTATTTTGAAAGACATGAATTGAGGGGCCATAAACTGGAGAATGAGCTTGTCTCACTGAGTCCAATAAATTTCGAGACCTTACAAGACTATTTCTCTAAGTTCAAAGCTCTTGTTCTTTAATTGAAGCAATGTGGGACTGACAATAAGGATGAAAAACTAATATTGGCCATACTTTCAAAGCTAGGACCAGATTATTTAGTGTTTGTTTCGATCTTCCATGCTACCAAACTCATAGTTCGAAACTGGAAGATTTCATCACTTGCAGAATTCATGGAATCTTTGACTCAGGAGCAAGACAAGTTGGTCTTGATGGGTACCATAAAACCTTCCAAATATCAAGCTTTAGATGCTAGAGACTAAAAGAAATATTCCAAAGGAAAGAAGAAGGCTAATCCAAAGAATCCATCACATCAAAATAAAGACAAGAAGAAGTCTCAAGAGGATTCTTCAAGCTCCAAGGAGAATCCACAGAAGAAGGACGGCAAACATGAAATGAGTAAGTGTGCATACTGCAATCATGGGGATTTCACCCTAAGAACTCCTCCATGAAGAAACAAATTGATATGATGTCTCAAATCCTTGAGAAGCACAATATCTCTCTTCCTAGTGGCGCAAATAAGAAGGAGGGATGATCTAATTCTGAAGACAAGGAGAGAGTTGATGCCTTAGTGGAAATCACTGAAAAATCCTCTTCTTTCATCATAGATGCAGGAGCTTCAAGACACATGGTGTCCACAAGGGATTCTTTCTCCTCTCTTGATTCTTCAAATCGTCCTATAATTTTTTTGGGAGATGATTCTGAAACTGAATCGATAGGGAAGGATAGAATAGATCTTTACCATGGTTCCTTTATCAATTTTTTGTTTGACTTAGGTCTTGCTTCCAACCTTTTGTCAATTTATCAGATGACTCATATTGGGTCTCCTAAGAAGGTTCTCTTTACACACAATGATTTTGAAATATTTGAAATATTCATTGGTAAAGTCATTATTAAAGGTATTGTTGATCATTTCTCAAAAGTGTACATTTTTTCTCACTTTGTTCCTTTCTAAACCCCCTCTGCTCTCCTCACACATGCCAATGAAGAGAGAAAACTGTGGCATGAGAGGTTTGTCCATCTTGATTACAAATACCTTTCTAATTTTCATGAGAAGAATATGGTCGTAGGGTTGCCAAACATCAATTTTTCTAAAGGATTCTATCAAGGTTACATCCTATGAAACCACCCAGAGCACAAGTATGAGAGAGTCATTCATGAGTGGACCTCTGCACCTCTTGAGTTGTTCACAGTGATATTGTTAGTCCATTTCCTAATATTTAATTGAGTAATTCCGAATATTTCATTACATTCATTAATGAATTTTCTAGATACTGTTGGGTCTTCTTTCTCCTAGATAAGTCACAAGCCTTTGGTTTTTTCAAGGTTTTCAAATCCTTTGCAAAGAACCAATATGGTAAGAAGATCAAAGGACTCTGATATGATAATGTTGGGGACTACATCAAATATGGATTCATACAACTTTGTTAATATGCATGTATCTGGATGCAACATTCCATTCCATATACACCTCAGCAAAATGGTGTTGCCCAGACGAAGAATAAATCTCTCAAGGAGATGGTTACTTGCATGTTGGAGGCTAAATATTTGCCACCAAATATTTTGGGACAAAACAATCAATTGTGCAACCTATATCCAGAATAGGGTTCCCCACAAAAACTAGACATAATGTCCAACTCTCCTTGAATAAATGTCATCTAACCCAAATATGAATTCATAGAACTTTGTTAATATGCAGGTATCCGGATGCAACATTCCATTCCATATACACCTCAGCAGAATGGTGTTGCCTAGAGGAAGAATAAATCTCTCAAGGAGATGGTTACTTGCATGTTGGAGGCTAAATATTCGCCACCAAATTTTTGGGGTGAAACAATCAATTGTGCAACCTATATCTAGAATAGGGTTCCCCACAAAAAAATAGACATAGTGTCCAACTCTCCTTGAATAAATGTCATCTAACCCATAAATAATTGACATTGGAGTTATGGTTTCAATGTTTGACCCACATAGCTCATACATCGAACGAACGCCATACTAGTTGAGGGTTTTTGCTTGGGTACTAATAAATGAAGGTTTTGAAAGAGTAGGGCACAATGGAGCATAGTTGGCTAGAATGCCCAAAACCAACAGCTTTTATCAAACTGAAAATAATAACTTATACAAGGAGTATATTCAGTTGGCGTAAATATAACGCATGGTGAGCATCCCAAAAAGCTAGATGATTTTTGTGATGTGATTCCCATTATGAAATGGATTTAACAAAACCACGATGGGTTTGTGAGACACAATGCCTTGAGCTAGCCTCGAACAAATACAAGCCTAGAAGCGATGCACCATGAAAACGGTGCAAGCACGAATCAACAAGTATTAATGAGTTGGGTGGGAGGAATTTTTGGTTTTCCATATAAACTTGAACGTTAATCTCAAGACAAATTTACATTAATGATGACTAGTTGGAAATTAATTCCAAGAGATTTGCACTCCAAGTAGTGGTTATCTCAATCTAGATTCATGTATGATTCTAGTTGTATGCATTGTAGAGAGAGAAAAATTGTTTTCCATGTCTTTTGGAGTTGCAACTTGCATATCATGCTCAATAATGCTATAAATTTATATGGGACACTTCGAATCGCCTCCTATATAATAAGCTCTTTTGGAAAGAAACATCATTAAATTGTTCAAATTGATTCGAATATGGTGATAACCATACGAGAAACAAATCCTTTCCTATTGATCTATGGCCCTCCACATTCTAAGAGATAACAATAAGGGTGATGATAACCAAGAAAATATGGAAACAAGGGAAAAACCTAAATCCCTTAGGATCAATGGGAAATATTTTAATCATCCTTTTCTCTAATTGGTTCATGGATTTCCGAAATAATTACATTGGAAAATAGGTTGAGCCTAGCTGATGAGTTATAAGGGGCATGTGTCAAATTTCCCATTTAATGAATGTCACTTGGCCTCGTAGTTAATTTCGCAGCTTCCATTATCGTTGCATCTTCTTTACTGGTCTACGAAATTATAAAGAAATGTCAGTTTAGGTGTTTTAAAGTACATGATAAGAATTAGTGGTATTAATTTGGCATTAATGAATAAGATGGCTTGCACAATCCAGGAGATTGGCAATTCCTTTATAGCGGTTAATCTTGCTAGTAACAAAAAGGGAGGAATAATTCATGAGACCAAGAAAGTTAGGAGGATAGCTCAGAGTAGTTTTTTATTTCTCCTAGGTGGGAAGGTAAATTACTAAAATTTTCTGGGAGATGGATAAGGAAAGGAAAGGAGTGGAAAGAATGAGACAAGAATGGCAGGAATAATATCCTTCTTTAGCTCGATTCTGGATAAGATTATGTCTTCTTTATTGACTGTCCAGTTTAGGAAGGGTGCATATCCTTCTTTTTCTGCTTTGTTCAGTTTTTTTGCTGCCTTAAAGTGGAAAAGGATGAAGCTAGTCACATGGAAAACACCTCCTTTTTTGTCCAACACATCCTCTATCTTTTTCTCTTTAAAAAGAATGATTTTATTGACTCTGTCACTCATTAGCTGGCATACCTTACTTAGATAATTTGTGACCTCCTTGATGTTAGGATTAATTATAATCCTCCCTTGACCACCATAGTCTAAATGTCATTTCGCAGATTAGGAGTATGTTTCCAATTCATAAGTGCCATGGGAAACTCGTATGAGTTCCACCTACTACTTGATGCTCCATTTTATATGACTTTAGGAGTTCCAAAAGCCAATCCCTATAATTTAGGAATCTGCATTGATTCATGTGAGTCCCACCATCAGTTCACCCTAGTATGTGTTGAGTTATCCTTAGATGGGCATCAGTTAGTTCATCTCCATTTATCCTAGTGGCACATTTGCATGAATTAAGGATGTTAGGCACCTTTTCCTAACTATCTTGATTAGTTAACTGATTGTGAATTGATTTAGTTGTCCTGAGTTAAACAGGTCAGATTCTAGTGGTGATTTTCCCACAGTTAGTGAGCTCTGGAGTCAATCCAAGTCATGGAAATCGAATCACACCTAGTGGATTTGAATCATCTTCATTGTATTACCATTGTATTACACAGAGATTAATTATTATGAGAGTAATGTTATGATGCCAAATGTTTGTGTCTTGACTGTTCAATTTCACCATGTTTGTTTGATCATTATACATTGACATTCTTATTCTTCCTTCAACCTTCTTTCACAATGAGGTTCAATCCAGCCTGAAGATCCTGAAGCTTTTCTAAATTAAACATTGTATAAGAGCATGTAATCAGGCCAACTTCAATCCTCGGAAACTTCCATTGATGCACCAAAAGCAACTGGGTTCCATATAATTCATGGTATATGTGCCTTTCTCCCACTATATTTTATCCAGAGAAGTCTATCAAGGTGTGAAGCACCCCGATAATGTGCACATGTCGAAGTAGAGAGTGATTGAATTGGTTTATTTTTGAATTGAAGTATTTTTGCAGGTAAATTGAAGAATTCAGAAGAATTGTGCTTCCCCTGAAGCTGAAAGATTAAGAATTCATCAACCTTGACACCCAGGATCCTCACACCCTTAAACTATCTTGATTAGAGGGATGATATGTAGATTATGTTGCACAACAAAGGTCTGTACAAGGTCACAATTGGAAAGGAAGTTGAACCCTAGTAGCCTCTTGGGAAGTCAAAGTATCTAAACAAGTTGGATGAAGCATTTGGTTTCATCTGCATTCATATCTCCAGGGAGTTACTCTTCCATATTGATGGATTAAAAACTCCAAAGGAAGTATGGCAGAAGATCAAATCACTATATGGAAAGCAAGATGAGATGAGAGGCCATAGTTTGGGGAATGATTTGATTTCGCTTCAACCAAACAATTTCAAAACCATCCAACAATTCTTCTCTATTTTCAAATCCTTGGTCATGTAGTGCAAGCAGCGTGGGATTGACAAGAAGGATGAGCAATTAGTGTTCTCTATTCTGAGCAAACTTGGCCCAGAATTCTCAGTGTTTGTATCCACCTTTCACTCCGGGAGACTAACAACACCAAATTGGAAAATGCCATCCTTTGATGCCTTCATAGAATATATGATTCAGGAACAAGATAAGCTTATACATTTGAGAGCCCTTAATGCCTCCAAAAATCAAACTCTCTTGGCTGGGGAGACCAAGAATGCACAATAAAATGGGAAGCGGAGAGGAAAGGAAAAGAAGAACACTGATATCAATCCTAAGGAGAAGTAGAATCATTCAGAAGGATCCTTAGGTTCCAATAAGGACAAGCACAAATGGTTTGAAAAGTCCAAGTGCTCATACTGCAAGAGAGCGAATCATCTATAAAACCTATGTATGAAGAAAACCATAGACCAAATGTCTAGACTCCTTGAACATAGTAATATTTCCCTTCCTGAAGGTGCAAGGAAATCTAATCCTAGAAACAAGACTAAAGATCATGAGAGATGCCATGCACTGAAGGCAGGATTCTCTTAGTCACAAGCTTTTTTCATTGATTCTGGAGACTCCAATAACATGGTTTCCTCCAAAGAATCATTATCTTCTATGGATCTCTCTGGTGGTCCTAGCATACACATGGGAGATGGCTCTCAAATCCCAATTATTGGGAAGGTTCAATCAAATTTGAGCATGCAGTGTTCGAGAATGTCCTCTATGCTCCCTCCTTAGAAGAAAATATGTTGTATGTATATCAGATGACCCATACAGGCTAACCCAAGCAAGTCATATTTTCTCCTAAGTCAGTGGAGATATCAAAAATATCTTTTGGAACCTGATAGCGAATGGAGTTGCAAATAATGCCTTCAAGGCCCAAAATAGAAAAGTTGACTAGTATCTGCTCTAGATCGAATGAATCAAAAGATAAACTTGACACCTAATACTAACAACTATCCAATGACATAACAACTCTATTTATCAAGAATATCTGGAATGCGTGACCCGTCCCTTGATATGGATTTATCCACGATCGGTTATAGTTTCCTAGCTACTTCAGCTAGTATATTTAAACCATTTAATGCTTGATATCCTTTATGTAGCTAAGGATGCTCTGCTTCCATGGATCAAAATTGATATTGAAGTTATTTGTTTCTGTTTATGAGTTCCTCATGCTGCTGCTATGTAGCCCTCTTTCTCCATAAAACTTCTTTTGTTGTTGTTATCAACTCTTGGTAGTTTGCATCAATTTCTTCCAAATCCTCTCTCAACCTTCTGTTAGCAATCATTAATTTTTCATTTGAATCATTCAGATATCTGTTTTGTTCTTTAAAGGATTGCAAGGTTTTTTTTAATACCTCAACTTCTAAAACTATTTTCATCATCTCCAAATGTGCAGAATCTTCATCAATCTCTAAAGGCTTCGAACTTGTACCAACCTCAAATTCAACCACCTTTTATTTACCTTTGCAAACTTCTTTAATCAAATATGGTGTATGCATTAATTCCTCTTGAATTTTTGTGAGGGTTTGATCTATTGTGTGATAGCTTTCATCTGCAGCGTATAGATCTTCGTCACTAGATGAATCTTCTATAACAATCACAATTTCCTTTTAAAATTTAGGGTTTAAGATAGCCTTCATGTTCATCCTTAAATTATTTTTTAATCTGGTATTTGGCCTCCAATTGTTCTCAATATTATTTGCAATAGGGGCTTCATGACGTTTTGAATTTGAAGAAAACTCTTGAACCATAATATTTTCCCCATTATGCCTAGGACTATCAGGAGCGATGACTTCTTTTTGGAATTCGATAATCAGCTTCCTATGTACCTGTGTTATGGAAATCTCTGACATAGACATGTTTACAACATCACATACCTTGTGTGCTTGTTCATTTCCACCTTCATCTACCTTTCTTTTCTGCCTTTTGTATTGTTTTATTATTTCTTCATCATCGTGCATTTGGGCTTTAGGATCAAAACCATACCAGAATATAAAATGTTTCGAAGATCTATTATTTTTTTCCAACTCATTAGTTATCAGAAGCTTAATTAAACCATGATGAAATACTAAATGAATGCTGTGATCAGGGTGGTTTCTTACTCGTGTAACCATATTCTCTATACTTTTAAACAGGTAATAGGGAAATTTTAATCTAGATTCACCATTTAGATGATACTTGAATACGGTTGTGAACCAACCTTCACAAGTTATATAATGCTGAACAACATTTATAATATTTCTCCACTTAGGCTTAGCATTGTTTAAATGAATTCCTTTTCCCCAATCTAGCTTCTCGAAACTAGGCAATAGAAGCATGCTTAAGTCAACCTCGAATATATGCTTCTTAAACCACCTTTCTCCTTTAGATGGTATGCTTGTTGCCTCTGCAATTGTAGCCTCGTCTAGCTTAAACGTTAGGGTTTGCAAATTTACCACAGAATCCTTGTAATTATGTACGAAGGAATTCGTTACCTGTAGGTTATGACCTCTTAGTTTTTCACACAAAGAAAACCAGCCTGTGTTTTTCATCATCTATGAACATCTGGGAAATCCTTTGACCCACTTGACATTGTTTGGCTCTAACCTGCAAATTTTCCCACAAAGCTTTTTTACCACTTCCATTGTGATTTTGTGATTCTGCTAAATCATATTTCATGTTCAAAACATGTCTAAGCAAAATAATCTATGTAGAGATACCAATTAGCAATCATGTATTATTTGGGTTAGCTGGAATACGAATCTGGGTTCATGCATTTTGATAATATCAAAACCTTCCTGTACCATCCATGCCATATTCAATATACACTCCTTCCTCCAGCACACATCTGGGCTACTGTGAGTATCATAATGTATAAGAAATCCTCTCTCAAACATGTGTCCAATATATGACATATGTCCTTAATCAATTTACAAGTGGAAACAGCAGTGCCAGCGTGTCACTTATTATTCAATGTGTTGTCGATGTGTACTATGATTATTAATGCAATACAACCATCTATTTATTAAAATTGAACGTCTGAAACCTTCATAATGCACTATGCATAAATGAAATTGGACTTTATTCAATGAAAATGAGCTTTATTCATTAACATTGAACTTTATCAAGCTATGCATAATTTTAATAAAGATTTAAAACTTGAAAGATTAATGAAAATGAGCCATGTTTATTCTAACAAAAACAATGATAAAAGAAGACTTTAAAGAACCTAACAACTGATTTTAAAGGGTCTTAATGTAAAACTAAGGTAGAACTAAGAAAATAGTGTTCTAGGAAAAAAAAATCTAAGGTAGGACTAAGATACAAATCTAGAGATAACACATGGCTTGGATAAACTATTGGGGCTCTCACGAAAATGACACTTTGCAAATATCAATAATGTCAAAAATATTATTACATATAAGTTTAAAAAGAAATTGTGGTGCGAGAAAAAATAGAGGTTAAAAGAAAATTAAGATATAGAGGGAGGTCATTAACCATAATCTAGAAGATTAGAAGCATATCTCGGTATTAACTAGTTCAAAGAAGAAAATTAACATAGTCAAGATAAGAATGAACTCTCATGAGCTCCATAGCAAAACAAGACATTGATCTATTGCTAAAATCCATTGGGGGGAAGGGTTTTCCATCTTTGTGAGTCTATGAGCATTGGATGAAAATAAATTTCTCTTAGAGTGCCCTACTTACGCCCACATCAGATCTGAGTCTTATAGTATTTTCTACAACATAAACATTTCTAACCTCCAAACTTGCCAAAACTATAGTGAGCTAGGAGAGCTTCTAGCCAAGCTTTTTGTGCATAGGATTTTTTTTTAAGTAAACAAAATAATACCATTCTTAACATTCGATAGACCAAAGTTGGTCTAAATAAACGTTAATCATCATCATCATTATTATCAACACACATAATTTTTTAGTCTATATACATTTGATTTACAAAAATATTAATATTCAAATTTTATTTAAATATATTTATGTACATTACTACAATTAATTTAATGAGAAAATGTTATGTTTATCAATTCTTATATATTTTATTTGAGGATTGTAAGTTCTTTTTAATCATTAATTTAGTGGAAGGATTTTTTTTAATTAAAAATAATTTTACAACAAAACGCTTTTATATTATGTTGATTTTTTAAGAACTTTGATAAGATTTTTTTATTGATTGTTGCAATTACAAGTTTTAATCACTAAAATCACAATAAGAAATTGTATCATTAATCAAAAGAGCCATAAGGTGGTAATGGTTCCTATGGCTTCTTTTTGCAAAATATAAAATCAAAATATGCAGAACAGGATTTGGAAGAAGCAATAACAATATCTAGATTGGGATGGACTTCATTACTACAAATTGAATGGAAGTAAATTAGTGGCATATTTACTTAAAAAATCATGTTTGTTGTTTATGATATGTGGTGATAGTGAAATGTTAAAGTTAACCTTGATTCAGAATGAGTCAAAGGTGGTTGAGGTCTAACACATGGTTTGGGAACATGGTTTATTATAATCTATGGTATTTTTCCATGATATTGGTGGCCCATAGTATTATCCCATGGTATTGCATGTAAATAAGTCTTTATAAGGCTTAAGGAGCTCCATTGTAAAGTGGCCTAGAGGTGAGTGGTGGCTAGCTCACTTGGCTTGATTTAGTTGGTTTAGGTCAAATGAGATAATAGATCTATTATGGTGGGTTTTCCTGATTTTGGGTTTTCCACATAAACATTGTGTGTCTATCTTTAATGATTGTTTGACTATTTTGTTTCTCTTACAATCTATTATAAGCATGCTCGTTAAAATCCTAATAAGTGGTATTAGATCATGTGGTTGGAGATCCTTGCGGCCATAGTTTTTGTACCTAAGTTTTAATTAATATGTGATGGGGTGCATGTTTGGTGGTAACCGACACCCTAGTTGTTTTTTTGGGTTTCTGGTTAGAATGTAATTTCCTTGGGGGATAGAAGCACAAGGTATCCCTCTTATGCACAAAGAAGAGATGTTGCATCAAGTGTGGAATGAAGCACTGGGTAGGTATGACGGTGGAATGTGTACTGATAGCCTAGCTTGATGTGGATCAGAGAGGTTGAGTCTTCAATTGCGGGAGGAATGTGAGATGGTTTAATCTCACTTATGGAACCAAGATTGATGAACCATGTATGTGAAGAGAATTTCTACAGAACTGGTGGTTATAACAAATGAGGACCCATGTAATTCAGTATATGGATTCTTCTTTATATGAACTTCAATGACAAGGTTGGATGTAGGCACAAAAGGAGTATGGAAAACTAAGACGATGAAGCAACACATGGTGATGGTGTAGTCATTGTGAAGGCACATGAAAAAAAATGAAAAAAAATAATGGAGTAGTTTGCCTATGGCTGGAAGACCGGGTAAGGCATGCATACCCATGATAACTCACGGGTGAAGTGGGGAGATAGACCTAGGTGATAGGGTGTATGTGGGATTCCTCGGTAAAACTTTGATGAGGGTTGGAGTTTACTCCAAGTCAAGTTTAAAGGGGGGATTGTTAGGATTAACCTTCACTCAGGAATGAGTCAATGGTGGTTGGCACATGGTTTAAGAACATGGTTTATTATAGCCCATTGTATTTTTCCATGGCATTGGTGGCCCATAGTATTGTCCCATGGTATTGCATGTAAAGAAGCATTTATAAGGATTGATGAGCTCCATTGTAAAGTGTCATGGAGGTGAGTGGTGGCTAGCTCACTTGGCTTGACTTGGCTTTACGTCAAGGGAGATAATAGATCTATTATGGTGGTTTTTCCCGATTTTGAGTTTTCCACATAAGCATTGTGTGTCTAACTTTAATGGTTTCTTTTCTATTTTGTTTCTTTTCCATGTTATTATAAATATTCTCGTTAAAATCCTAATATGAAATTAGTGAAACTATAATCAATGATGGGTGACTTGACGCACCCAAAATGTTCTTCATAAAGGCTCCGAGTCCAAAGATTAATCTCATAATTCCACATGGATACCACTAACGGAGTGGTATGGAAACCAGATAGACCCAGCTTTTTGCAAAAGAAAAAATAAAAATCTTGCAGAACGAGATTAGGGTTTAATATAGCTTTCATGTTCATCCTTAACTTATTTTTTAATCTGGTATTTGGCCTCCAATTGTTCTCAATATTATTTGCAATAGGGACTTCATCATATTTTGAATTTGATGAAAACTCTTGAACCATAATATTTTCCCCATTATGCCTAGGACTATCATGAGCGCTGACTTCTTTTTGGAATTCGTTAATCAGCTTCATATGTACCTCTGTTATCGAAATCTCTGACATAGACATGTTTACAACATCACATGCCTTATGTGCTTGTTCATTGCCACCTTCATCTACCTTTCTTTTCTGCCTTTTGTATTGTTTTATTATTTCTTCATCATTGTGCATTTGGGCTTCAGGCTCAAAACCATACCAGAATATAAAATGTTTCGAAGATCTATCAATTTTTTTCCAACTCGTTAGTTATCAGAACCTTAACTAAGCCATGATGAAATACTAAATGAATGATGTGATGAGGGTGGCTTCTTACTCGTGTAACCATCTTCTCTATACTTTTAAACAAGTAATAGGGAAATTTTAATCTAGATTCACCATTTAAATGAAACAAAAACCTTAAATGATACCTGAATACGGTTGCGAACCAACCTTCACAAGTTATATAACGCTGAACAACGTTTTTAATATCTCTCCACTCAGGCTTAACATTATTTAAATGAATTCCTTTTCCCCAAACTAGCTTCTCGAAACTGGGAAATAGAAACATGCTTAAGTCAACCTCGAACAGATGCTTCTTAAACCACATTTCTCCTTTAGATGGTATGCTTGTTGCCTCTGGAATTGTAGCCTTGTCTAGCTTAAACATTAGGGTTTGAAAATTTACCACGGAATCCTTGTAATTATTTACGAAGGAATTCGTTACCTGTATTTTATGACCTCTTAGTTTTTCACACAAAGAAAACCAGCCTGTGTTTTTCATCATCTATGCACATCTAGGAAATTATTTGACCCACTTGACATTGTTTGGCTCTAACTTGCAAATTTTCCCATTGAGCTTTTTTACCACTGCCATTGTGATTCTGTGATTTTGCTAAATTATATTTCATGTTCAAAACATGTCTAAGGAAAATAATCTATCCAGAGATACCAATTAGAAATCCTGTACTGTTTAGGTTAATTGGAAAACGAATCTGGGTTCATGCATTTTGATAATATCGAAACCTTCCTGTACCATCCATGCCATAATCAATATACAATCCTTCCTCCAGCACGCATCTGGGCTACTGTGAGTATCATAATGAATAATAAATTCTCTCTCAAACATGTGTCCAATATATGACATATGTCCTTAATCAATTTCCAAGTGGAAACAATCTGGCAGTGCCAGCATGTCACTTATTATTCAATGCGCTGTCGGTATGTACTATGATTATTAATGCAATACAACCATCTATTTATTAAAATTGAATGCCCGAAACCTTCATAATGCACTATGCATAAATGAAATTGAACTTTACTCAATGAAAATGAGCTTTATTCATTATCATTGAACTTTATCAAGCTATGCATCATTTTAATAAAGATTTAGAACTTGAAAGATTAATGAAAATGAGCCATGTTTATTCTAACAAAAGCAATGATAAAAGAAGACTTTAAAGAACCTAACAACTAATTTTAAAGGGTCTTAATGTAAAACTAAGGTAGAACTAAGAAAATAGTCTTCTAGGAAAAAAATCTAAGGTAGGACTAACATACAAATCTAGAGATAACACATGGCTTGGATAAACTATTGGGGCATTGACCAAAATGACACTTTCCAAATATCAATAATGTCAAAAATATTATTACACATAAGTTTAAAAAGAAACTGTGGTGCGAGAAAAATTAGAGGTTAAAATAAAATTAAGATATTAGAGGGAGGTCATTAACCATAATCTAGAAGATTAGAAGAATATCTCGGTATAAACCAGTTCAAAGAAGAAAATTAACATAGCCAAGATAAGAATGAACTCTCATGAGCTCCATAGCAAAACAAGACATTGATCTATTGCTAAAATTAATGGGGGGGAAGGGTTTTCCATTTTTGTGAGTCTATGAGCATTGGATGAAAATAACTTTCTCCTAGAGTGCCCTACTTACACTCACATTAGTCTGAGTCTTATAGTATTTTCTACAACATAAACATTTCTAGCCTCCAAACTTACCAAAACTAGAGGGAGCTAGGAGAGCTTCTAGCCAAGCTTTTCATGCATAGGATTTTTTTTAAGTAAACAAAATAATACCATTCTTAAGATTCGATAGACCAAAGTTGGTCTAAATGGACGTTAATCATCATCATCATTATTATCAACACACATAATTTTTTAGTCTATATATATTTGATTTAAAAAAATATTAATATTTAAATTTTATTTAAATATATTTATGTACATTACTACAATTAATTTAATGAGAAAATGTTATGTTTATCGATTCTTATATATTTTATTTGCTCGTGGGGGTCAAAGCAAGTGGTAAAGTGAAATTGTTGAAATTGGTTGTAAATGGAAGGTCTCATGTTCAAATCCCCCCCAAATTTATTCGTGCGCCATGGTTCGGGCCCTGTGGATGCACCTAGGGGTATAGTGGTAGCGGGATGGGATCCCTAGACCCTATGTAACGTGAGTACCAGCCCATCCCAGTTGCCGATTCCCCTACTTACAAAAAAAAAAAAACTTATATATTTTATTTGAGGATTGTACGTTGTTTTTAATAATTAATTTAGTGGAAGGATTTTTTTAATTAAAAATAATTGTACAACAAAATGTTTTTATATTATGTTGATTTTTTAAGAACTTTGATAAGATTTTTTTATTGATTGCAATTACAACTTTTAATCACTAAAATCACAATAAGAAATTGTATCATTAAGAACTTGCTTTTATATTATGTTGATTTTTTAAGAACTTTGATAAGATTTTTTTATTGATTGCAATTACAACTTTTAATCACTAAAATCACAATAAGAAATTGTATCATTAAGAACTTTGATAAGATTTTTTTATTGATTGCAAAAGTTTTAATCACTAAAATCACAATAAGAAATTGCATCATTAATCAAAAGAGCCATAAGGTGGTAATGGTTCCTATGGCTCCTTTTTGCAAAAGATAAAATCAAAATCTTGTAGAACAGGATTTGGAAGGATTTGGGAGAAGTAGTAACAATATCTAGATTGGGATGGATTTCATTACTACAAATTGAAATTGAATGGAAGTAAATTAATGGCATATCTACGTAAACAAAATTATGTATGTTGTCTACGATCTGCGAAATGTTAGGGTTAATTTTGACTCAAAATGAGTCAAAAGTGATTGAGGTCTAGCACATGGTTTATTATAGTTCATGGTATTTTTCCATGATATTGGTGGCCCATAGTATTATCTCATGGTATTGCATGTAAATAAGTCTTTATAAGGCTTAAGGGGCTCCATTGTAAAGTGGCCTAGAGGTGAGTGGTGGCTAGCTCACTTGGCTTGACTTAGTTGGTTTAGGTCAAATGATATAATAGATCTATTATGGTGGGTTTTCCTGATTTTGGGTTTTCCACATAAACAATTTGTGTCTATCTTTAATGATTGTTTGTCCATTTTGTTTCTCTTACAATCTATTATAAGTATGCTCGTTAAAATCCTAATAAGTGGTATTAGATCATGTGGTTGGAGATCCTTGTGGCCATAGTTTTTGTACCCAAGTTTTAATTAATATGTGACAGGGTGCATGTTTGGTGGTACCAGACACCCTAGCGGTTTTTTTGGGTTCCTGGTTAGAATGTAATTTCCTTAGGGGATAGAAGCACAAGGTATCCCTCTTATGCATAAAGAAGAGATGTTGCATCAAGTGTGGAATGAAGCACTGGGTAGGTATGACGATGGAATGTGTACTTATAGTCTAGCTTGATGTGGATCGGAGAGGTTGAGTCTTCAATTGCGGGAGGAATGTGAGATGGTTTAATCTCACTTATGGAACCAAGATTGATGAACCATGTATGTGAAGAGAATTCCTAGAGAACTAGTGGTTACAACAGATGAGGACCCATGTAATTCGGTAGATGGATTTTTCTTTATATGGATGTCAATGACAAGGTTGGATGCAGGTGCAAAAGGAGCATGGGAAACGGATAGGATGAAGCAACGCATGGTGATGGTGTAGTCACCATGAAGGCACATGAAAAAAATTAATGGAGTAGTTTCCATATGGATGTAAGACCAGGTAAGACATCCATAGTACCCCTGGTAAGTCATCGTTAAAGTCGGGAGATAGACCTAGGTGATAGGGGGTGTATGTGGGATTCCTCGATAAAATTTTGAGGGGGGGTTGGTGTTTACTTCAAGTCAAGTTTAAAGGGAGGGTTGTTAGTGTTAAACTTGACTCGGGAATGAGTCAAAGGTGGTTGAGGTCTAGCACATGGTTTGGAAACATGGTTTATTATAGCCTGTGGTATTTTTTCCATGGTATTGGTGGCCAATGGTATTTGGTGGCCCATAGTATTGTCTCATGGTATTACATGTAAAGAAGCATTTATAAGGCTTGAGGAGCTCCATTGTAAAGTGTCCTCGAGGTGAGTGATGGCTAGGTCACTTGGATTGACTTGGTTGGTTTAGAGTCAAGGGAGATAATAGATCTAATATGGTGGTTTTTCCCGATTTTAGATTTTCCACATAAAACATTGTTTGTCTACCTTTAATGATTGCTTATCTATTTTGTTTCTCTTGCATGTGATTTATAAGTATTCTCGTTAAAATCCTAATACAAAATTCGTGATACTAAAATACAAAGTCATCAAATTAACTTTGTATTTCCTTAATGTGATATAAACCTTCCTTCAAGGTTATCGTGTCACGGGATTTGAATTACACATTTAATTATTCAATGCTACTTATCCATCATAGGTTAGCTAAATATGTTATTGAAGTTATTATTGCTCTCGCCAAGTAGAAAGTATTGTAATGATTTAATATTGCCTGACCTATGGTATTGCATTGGCTTCCTATTAATGAGTGAAATTCTCATTATGTTATTAATGGTTGAAATTCTAAACACCACGGTACGCTAAGGTATTGCATTTTCATGGTGAAATTTAAGTACGAGATATATACCCTTTTTGAGGAGCGTGCTGGTGAGATTAGAGTCGTTGTTGGATGGAAGATCTAACTCCTTCAATCTCAGTAGCACGTTTCTTAGGGGAGTCAATTTATTTCTTATTGATTGTGGCATTTGCATTGGTTTTATAGAGAAAAATGTATCACTAAACTAAATTATATATTTTGAAGACACTCTGGATAATTTCAGCATTAATTTGTTTTTTAATTTGGAAATGTATAAAAAGTGTTGCTAATATTGTTGAAACATTTTAAATTCATTTATTTTGTGTGGTGGAAAAATGATTTTTTAAAATATAAAAGGTGTCAATGGTATGCATGGAAAATTTTAAGGGTTCGTAATTTTCTCAAAGTGTAAAAACCTTAATGAATCTTACTCATTGTTAAGTTTGCAATATAAAATGTTTGACGATTTTTTTAAATAATTAAAATTTCTAACGACTTTATATAGTTTTTGGACAATTTTGATGATATTTAGAGTAAAAAACAATTATTCCATGGAATTTGGGTGAATCATCATTGAAAAAAGGCAAATTGGTAAATCTTTTTTTGGAAAAAAATAGCCCATGGGCTAAATTTCGATCCCCTAGAATTTTCCTTGATGGTATGCACATGGAATTGGAATGTATGGGGGTCGCTACATAGGGTATTTAATTAGGGTGTTTAATTCACCTTTGTCTAAAGCACCTTTCACTGAATGCATTTAATGGAGGCACATTTTCCGTCTTCATTGTCTCCCACTTCCAACATTGTGAAGCATCTAGTTCGGTTGTGGTGAGCTCTTGGATTTATTCCACTTTTCATAAGCATTCATATTTTTTTGGTGCTCAAACATGATTGGTGCCTTCATCCTCTATGAAATGCCATGCTTAGCATTCGGGTACATCATTTGGTTTTATTATGGTGATTTATGGGGTTGTGGTTCTTGTGTATTTGGTTATGTTTTTGGTGTTAGAACTTGTCTCTTTCGGCCTACTAAGTTATAGTTGTGTGTGTCTTGTTCTATCTAGTTAGCATCATATAAGCTTGTTTTGTCTTCCACTTCCAACACTTCGAGATGTTGGTTTGGTTTAGCTTTGACAATCATTCAGATAGTTTGTTTGGTGAGCCCTCAAGCTGTGCTTCTTGTGCTCTTTGCTCAAGTTTTTTCCCTTAATACCATCATCAATGTCGTCCTTGCTCATCACCTCTCACCTCCAGCATTGACAAGGATGGTTGTTTCATCATGATAAGCCCCATGTTTGTGCATATCACATTACTTGGTTACCATCATTTGGATTTGGTTCCTATGTTGGGAGTGGCCTTGGCTCATGTGAATTGTTGTACTATTGGAATGTGTTTCTTAGTATGCTAGTAAAATGATTTCAAAGTTGAAATGTCACCATTGGTCACCCTCATTCAAACCAATTGCATGTGCTATTCGAGTGGTTGTGTTATCTAGGTAGTTGTTGATTATGAACTTTGCTAAGGTTTTTCCTTTTTGTTGGATTTTTGGGTGTAGTAGTTGGTGATTGTTAGTTCCTTTTACTCAAATAGATTGCCTATGTCTAAGTGTTTATCATTACATCTCTAGGTGCCTATTGATCACACATGCATCCCTACCTAGATTCCTAGCATACTTGTCATTGAAGTTTAATTGATGTGGGTTTATCATTCTAAGAACATTCGTATGTGAATTTCTTGCATGGATTGCATTCATTGAATACTTTAGCAAGAGATCATAGTATGGCAAATCATATTTATTGGGCATATGCACCCTTACTTGAGAAGTGCATACTGATCATTGGTATATTGTTTTCATGGATGCATTGCAACCAATTCATGGAATCAAATTTAGTAACCCATTTGTGAAAATCCTCTTATACCCACATTTCTTATTACTTCCAATATACATAGGCTTGACAATTTTTTGCGGGCATTTCCTAGATGATATGAGGAGGCTGGGGGGGCGGCTACAACCCTCCTAGTTGTGGCTCTAGATATAGCTATGGATCCGGTTATGGCTCCAGGTCTGGCTATGACGGCTATCGCAACACAGGCTCTAGCCCATCTATCCCATCCTGTGGCTTCCGATCACTTCACTCAATAGGTCAGCTACTACTCATTCTTTGGTGGTACTAGCTATAAGTCGGATAGACTTACAATCGATCTTGCAATGGTTCGTACTACCTATTGCATGCATTATATATGGGCATTGGCCCTTTTTAATAATAGAAAGTAGGTGAGATATCATAGTTTGGTATTCAAATTTATTTTTCCCCAAACTTCGAGTCGTTTCCATTTGCATGGAAAATAGTTGACATCATTTTTTGTTGTGATTTGTGGGTCTAAAGTCATATGGTTTGTGTTCATGTGATGATTAATCTCTCCTTGGTTGTATAGCATATAGGAACCAATTTGTTTCCATCCTTGGGATATGTAGGTAATCCTTCTTATTTTCTTCATGGTTTGCTTTCGCTTGTTGCAAGTAAACAAGTAAGCATTGGAATGAGGAATTTTATTTTTTCTTTGATTGACTACATGGTTTTTCTTATAGCCTATATACATTTTTCAATCAGTTTCTTGTTAGCTACCATACTTGTAATTTTTAGATAGATTTGTTATGTATTAAAATAGAATATGGAATCGTAAGATTAAATAATGAAGTAGGGCCTTTGTGATTCTAGGCTTGGCTATATTTTCATGCTTATAGGTAGTCATTATAAAAAAATTACATTCATTATCATTTTGATGGTTGGAAGCCACAAGTAATAAGGCTAATCTCTCACTTCCCTAATTTGATTTTGTTGTTGTACCTTGTTTCATTGTTTTGATTATCAGTGATTTGTGGGAGAATTTATGAGTTATATATAAGAATGTCTCTTTGCTTTAAGAAAGGTAGAATATATGGTTTTTCTAAATATGTATTATGGAATCATTGCTTACTACTATGGGAAGAGAAGGAATTCTTTGCAGGGATGTCTTCCCTAATAACATGGGTATAAAGAATGCTCTTCATGACACCCCACTGGTTGTGATTTTAACATGTCTAGGCATGCAAACTAGAGAAGGAATGGGATATCTAATATTCAATGTCTTCTCCATAACGTTTGGCGTTACTTGCTTGAATGACTTTTAATGGTTTTATATAATGCTTATTTTAGTTCTCCTATTCCAATGTTATTAGTTAAATGTTCTTCTCCTTTTACACATGATTGTGTTTTTGTGAGTGTTTATAAATGCTTTTGGATTATTATTCCTTGCATGTTTTCTCCATGGAATTATATGAATCAATTTGTGCAATTTGAGCATTTATGTCCACAATTTTAACCAATGATCCCATGTATTTTTAATCCATATGAACATTTCTATAATTTAACTTAGTTATATTCTGCTACATGGAGTCATTTTGTGATTAGAGATCATATTGCCTGGTTTTTCCATCAATTGATTACGTTTCCATTACTTGGACAAATCATAAGTTTAACTATCGCAAATGGCTTAAAGTATACAATTGATTATTAACAACTCTAACATTTATTTAATTAAATAGTAATAGCTTTAAAGGCTATTGAATTATCTTGACACACCACTTACTTAATAGCTCTTATGCTTACTTATTAATCCTGGCACACTTAATAGCTCTGTGTGCTATCTCATTAAGATAGCTACAGTTGATCCACCTTGCACAACCTTACAACGTGTGATTCTCATCGTCTATTATCCCTACTTCTTGTTTGATCCTCATCACTATTTTTGCATGGATTTGATTTTTCTACGTAATATGATTAATATGATGCCCGTAGTCAAGATCTTGATGATCATGATCCATATGCATCAGTAGGAAAAGATTGAGTTATTGTTCCAAAAGCAAGGGAACAATCAATAGAGTCATTGATTGAAGCAATTGGTTAGGTCGATAATTTGGATGACTAGTTGACTAAGAAGTACTTGCGGATATAGTTAATTTCTGTGATCCAGTCTCTTTGTCCATATAAGTTGATGGAATTGATCCATATATACAAATTGATCCATACCTTCAGGATCAAAATATAGATCCATGCACATGGTGTTTATCATATTAGTATATCCAATGCCACCTATAGCAAGGAAAACATGTACATCAATAGATTATTCAATTGATGAAGCATCTATAAATCATGTTGGATCAACAACATGAATAAATAATATAAATACATAGGTTGGAGTCGATGCAAAGGCTAGAAAGGTGTAGGTACCTAAAGCCAAAACTAACATGTTGTTGATCCAGTTGATTGTGTAAATGAAGTGTTCATATACAGATGCTTAAATTAATTATATTGTTTGAGTTAGATAGCATTCAATGATCCAGTTGATCCAAAACTCCATGAAGTAGTTGATTCAACTGATCATCTTGAACCAACTGCCACCAATAGAACTGGAAGCAAACAAAAAAGATTCAGGTTCATATATAGATACACAACTAGTTGAAGTTCCAATTGAAGGACCCCTAGGATATTGATATACAGAGCTAGTTTGAAAGCTAGATTGATAGTTGTTGACCTTTATTACATTATTGTTTGACAACAAGAAGGGATTTCATTTCACCGTGACAAAGGTGATTTATTCTATGTGGGTAAACTCCTACTTTTTCTTTCATTTTGTCACATATGTAGGTAACATATTATGCACCTAAATATATATGTTACAAGTCCTAGACTTTGTTACTGTATCTATAACAATATTTCTACTCTGCTAAAGAGAGTTGTTAGACTAAAGGTATTCTATGTTAGTTTGAAAGCAATTAACGATTTATTCACTAGTACAAAATGGGTGATAAGTGACTAAAAATGGGTGATAAATGACTAAATTTGGTCACGTGGCCGTTGGTCATAATATTATTGAAGTCACTTATCAACTAACCAAATTGGTAATTTAACACTTAGTCATAAATTGCTTGAATTGTTTCACAAGTTGGTCATATATTTAGTCATTTATTTGGTCATTAATTGTCATTTGTTCGGTCATTGATTATTGTTAGCTGGTCATTTATTTAGTCATTGATTGTTGTTAACAAGTCATTTATTGCGGTTAACTGGTCATTTAATTAGTCATTAAGTGTAGTTAACTAGCCATTTATTTAGTCATGTATTGTTGTTAACTAGTCATTTATTTAATAATTGATTGTTATTAATTGGTCCTTTATTTAGTAATTTATTGTTGTTTACTGGTCATTTAATTAGTCATTCTATGTAGATAGGGCACAAAGGAATCAAACCACCAACCTCCTACCTCTAAAGCAAGTGCTCTTCCGTTGAGCTAGTACCCTTTAAAAATATGAATATTTTCCACCATAGAAATTCAAATTAGTAGAATTTGTGATAAAATAAACAAAATTGATCGATGGAGTATTACAAAATCAATAAAGGATTTGGATAACATATTCCAAATGAACTATGCTTGCTGGGGGTTTCTTTGTGTCGGTTAGATGAAAACTCCCACCAGTTTATTGTTGAACTATAATCCAATAGACAAAATGAGCTCCTTAACATAAGGATAACTACATTTCTCTATTCATTGATACATTACATTGACATTCCTAGCACTTAGAAGTGAGATAACATGCCTCATGACATGATTTTGTTGGTTAACTAGAATTGTCACTGATCAATTGAAATAAAATGAGATTTTATTTGTATAGGGGCTTCATTATTATTACTATATTATTTGGAAGTCACAAGTCTACTGAATGACATATCATGATCGAAATTTGATAATACTCATATTTGACTCACTATGGTTCTATACATAATTTAATGGTATTGATGCTACACAAAGGGCTTGATAAAGAAAATATGCTTTCCTTCCCTTCTAGATCAATTATAGGTGATTGCTTGCATCCATTCGAGGGTGTTAAACCATAAAAAGTACTGTTGGACATCAAAGAGAAACCACTAGACACTGACATGGTCAATAAAATGAATAGATAGTTGTTGGGATTTTGCTTTATAAATATTTAAATATGTGAAATATATTAAAATTGAGCTCATGAAAATCTATGAACCAAGTCAAAACTCACAAATAGATCTCACACGAGTAATTTTACTCAAAATATGATATGAAATAGTGCAATAATGATTTGCAGTTGTATAAGCTTTCATTAATCAAAAGTAAAAAATGGATTAAAAATATAATGTAATACACTGGTATTAATAACCAATTAATTCGAACACCTGAGAGAGGAATTCGAATTGACTGTCTCAATCTAGATGCATGATAACAGGACGTGTCTAAGTCACTATCAGAGCTTAACTAGCTAGCTCCAGTTGTCTAAATCAGTGCCTCGGTCAATTAGAATCAGTTAACTAGTATAACTGAATGTGGTAGGTGAGGAAATGCGTCTTTCCACATGCAATTAATTAATGACTGGCGCTAACTGAATATAACTGGATGTAACTGACTCCTAACTAGGATTAACTAGATACCAACTAAACTCAACTAAAGGAGGTTGGTTCTGGCACTCCCAGTGGCTCCTACATTGTAGATATTGGTCTAGGAGGTGCCTAAATTGATACATGCAAGTGAAATTAGAGGAATTTAGTCTCAACTAGTGTTCCCCACACTCTAGTAACTAGTACATGTGGCCCAATTAGGCCATGTGGACCCAATGGTGCTTAGTGACTCAATAATGACTAAAAGACTCCTATTTTAGGCATAATTGACCAAATTTGGCAAGGGAGGATTATAATCATGTTGATGGGTCGAATTGGCACAACAGTCAACCAAGAGACAACCCGATCCAAAAGCTTTCAAAAGCTGCTCTCAGTCGTTAGATAGCTGTCTCTGACGGGATTAAGGCCCCGTTGCCTTCTCTTGGTCACTCTTAACTACAGGAGGAGACTCAAAGGAAAGAATGTAGTTAATGTTCGTTAACTAAGTCTATGCTACACGTATGGATATACAAAGGAAAGTATTAGAGGTGATTACTAAGTTATTTCCTATGTTACACAACTAATAACAAAAAATTGATCTAGTTAAACCAATTAACCTATGTGTACAGGAATAAATGATAAAGAATGTGTTAACAAAACTGAACCAATCATAATAATTACAATATAGACACATGTACATTTACAATAAGATTGAAAGATAATCTAACAGAGTGCAAGCATAAAATCTAATTCAATCTAGTTTCTGTAAATTAAATAAAAACTACCATTCATATATCTTAGGTATCCTATCCTGATCAGGAGCATGATAATATTAATCCCAGCATCAACTTGCAAATAATGATACCATTCGGGATGCAAACTGAGCAAAAACCACAAACAACGAAACCCGACTCCTTCATAAGGGAAATACGACATGGGTAAATTCAGACAGGAACCCTGTGAAATTGGCATGAGCGAACAGGAATGATTACACAGAGAGGTGATCACAATAATGGAAAGAGACGGTGAAGACTCCAGAACAACCTCACTTAGCGATGATTTATTCGGCCTGATTGACATAAAACCACAAATTGCATAGAGTACAGGTGTTCAACGAGCAGGAAGACATGACGCTAAGCTTGTACTACAATGAAATGTCATTCAAAGAGTTACGTACGTATATAATGATGACATATCAGCCTTCAATCAAGTGTATCAGCTTTGGGAATGGCAATGCGAATTAAAACAACCATAAGGAATGAAACTTAGGCATTAAAACGTCGACCTTGCTATATAATAATTTCAACCTTCGGAAATGGCGAACATATTACATGAAACACATGACATAATCCATTATATCAACCCCAACCCTTACATACAAAAATATAAGCGATGTATGAAGCATATTACAAAAATCAGATCAAATACTTATGGTGGGATTATGCATCATTCGAAGATTGTAGGACAAACCTTGGAGATAAAAATTTACATGGAATTTTGATAAGGTGCCAAAACGTGCAATAGTCGACCTTCCAATTTTCACAACCTTATTAAATTTGCAATTAAAACGCAAATAAAAATATCAAGTGATATATGTTTGAATAAGGCTTATGATCAAGTTATGGGGAAAGGTATATAAACAAAAACGCTTACCCTCTAATTTGAGACGAAAACCCATTCAAAACAATGGTTTCAATATAGCAATTTTGTCAACTAACAATAGCTCGCAAGGTTATAAAAACAATGGAATTTCACCGTTTCTGTAGCTAATGGAATTTCACCGTTTCAGTAGCTCCTGATTCTGTAAGTTGAAATGAGAAATTCAAATATTTCATCAAACAAAATTTTATTTTGCTTGATGAAATTTGTTTTAAGGTTGTTGAGTAGGAGCACAATAGATGGCGACTGACTGAGCGGAACAGTTATCTCTGTTTTCTTGACCTGAAATCATGCGATCAAAGAATTAGATCCCTAATGTATACCACTGCAAGAGTCAAATTTTAGCAACTTGAACAGATTTAAAAATTTCATATTCCTAAAGCTTACCAGAAATTTACACTTTTAATTACTTATTCAATAAAGATCAGGTCTCTCACAAAAAATCAGTCCAAACGAAGTAAGGCAGTAGGTGGTTTGGTTTTGAAGAATAAATTCTCAATACCACAAGCATGGCCCTGCTGCCAGCAGGCATCCGTAGCCTCGACAGGGTTGCTTCAAAGCCCAAAGAATGTCAGTATCCCATCTGCCAGTTATGGATAGACAATTCTGGTTAGGTTGAAATGCTACTATTATTTTCTCTTCTCTTTTTCTTGTTTTTTTTTTTTTTGAAAATACCTGAAGGCCACGGCTCTGGCTTGGTAACCAGGTAGTAACCATGTCCGTCACCAATCTGCACTACAGTAAATAAACCGGCTTGTGATGAGACCTTTCATCCCTTGGTGTTTTGTCCAAAGGCCATTGTCCCAGCTTGGTGACCGGAAGCGACAATGTTACTGAATGCAAATCTATGATCCTGAACAGACTAGCTCATGATGAGACCCTCTGTCCTTCAGATTATTTTTAAAAATTAATTACTTTCGCATTCAGATCCAACCATGGCCAGATGGTAGTTATATTTAATCTCAAATGAGACCGTCTTAGCAGATGGGGAGGCAAATCTGACTCTCTTCACAAGAGGGGGTGGTGTAAAAGACTTGAATAGATAACCTTTGACAAATACTGCCCTAATCCTTTTGGAGAGATCTTTGTGGAAGCTTGTCTTATTAATTTTGTATTTATATGACTAAGGAGTTTCTGGTAAAATTTAGAAAAATGAAAACCCGTCCACTGTTCAAGATGTAAAACAGTCATTAGTGAACTTCTAATGGAAGCATGGTAATACTGAGGATAGTAGAGATCATGATGCATGATTTGTAAGTCAACCACAAGATTTGACGAAAAGTCATCAGCCAAAGATTAAATGAATTGATCACTCTCAAAAATTATGCAGATGAAACAACAAATAGATGTGAGAGGATATTCAAAGCAAACAAATAAAATGAACACACTAAAAAGTTCCACAAACTGAGAAAACCACACAAGGTATGTACATGATAATCCCCTAATGGGTATCAGCAGAAATATTTTTTGATTAGATGGCCATTTACCGGAAGGTTCTCGATGTCTCCCTCCAGCGTCTACAGCCTGTATGTGCTGGGACCAAGCTTTTCTATAATGATAAACGGTCCCAACCACAGGCATTGGAACTTACTATGCTTTCCTCTTTCCTCGTGCTCTTTGTCCCATTTCAGAACTAGGTCACCTACTTCCAAATCTCTACTAGCTGATTTTCTGTGATCGAACCAGCGTTTCACTGTCTTCTGGTGTTGGTCAAATTTGTTTCTGGCCAACTCTCTTTCTTCCTCTGGTTTAAGCAGAGTATTAATTCGATGTTCCATGGCAGAACATGTTGTTTCCTGCACTGACTGGGAGAGCTACAGAGAGGGTAAAAATAGATGGGGAGGCAAGATAGCTTCTTTACCGTATACCAGGAAAAAAGGAGAATTACCTATGGCAGCCTTGGGAGTCACTCTGTCAGCCCACAGGGCATTCGATAAGGCGTTGTGCCAATTTTTATGATGATTAACCACTGTGCGTTTCAGAATTTTGATTAAATTTTTATTGGAGGACTCAGCCAATACGTTACCTTGAGGATAGTAATTAGCTGAATACTTTAATTTTATACCTTTTTCCAATGTGTATTCTGTTAATTTTAAAGAAGAAAAATAGGTTACATTGTCAAAAATCAAAGATTCTGGAACGCCAAACCTGGTGACAATAGAAGAGTTAAGGAATGATATCACCTGTTCTGAGTTAACCACTCGCAAGGGGATGGCTTCGACCCATCTAGTGAAATAATCGGTGGCTATCAGAATGTACTTGTGCTGCTGTGAGGAAGCTAGTGTAATCGGCCCAACAATATCCAAACCCCATTGTTGAAACGAAACTTCAACAATAACAGGCTGGAGAAGTAATGCTGCTTTCTTAAGTATTTCGTCTGCTCTCTGACACTCCTGACATTTCCTAGCAAAGGAATATGCATCCTTGAACAAAGTAGGGCAATAATAACCAGCTTTGAGTACTTTATGTGCAGTGGTTTCCCCGCCAAAGTGTCCTCGGGCCGGCCCTGCATGTAGTTGGGACAACAGACTATCAGCTTCATTTATTTCTAAACAACGAAGGAGAACTCCTTCGAAATTCTTTTTGAACAGAATGTTATCGATCAGCTGATAAGGGGCAAATTTTAATCTTAAATCCCTTTTGCTACGTGAATCTAAATGTTCAGGAGCATTTCCATGCAACAGAAAAAACTTAATGTCATGGTACTAGGAATCAGAGGGGCTTGAGATTGGAAAAACTTGCCTTTCAAAGAGTGAATGTTCATCGATAAAGTGCAGATCCGATTCAGACATGTCTGAAGATCCGGCTGCCAACTTACAAAGTCCCTGTCCTCTGACAATCTTCAAAGGCTTGATTTCCAGGTCATACTCCTGAAGTGTTGTGACCCAATGGGCTCGCTTTTCACCCAGGTCCTTTTGCACCAACAGATTTCTGACTGCGGAATACGGCACAATAACCTTGGTATGAGACCTCAACAAATATGGCTGAAAATGTTTTACTGATTTAAAAACAGCAAAGGCTTGTTTGTCTACTTCTGGATAATTGAGCTCTGCACCGTTAAAACCAGAACTTGTAAAATCAATGGGAGCTTCATTGTTTTCCTAATTTTTCTGCGTTAAAACAACAACATATGAAGAGTCAGAGGCAAAAGTGTACAAAATAAATGGTTTAGTGAAATCCAGGCTTGTTAAGGTAGGAGCTTCAACAATAGCTTTTAATATATCGTGAAAAGACTGCTTTTCTTCAGCAGACCATTTAAACTTAGCATCTTTCTTAATCATTTTCTGGAGTGGTCTGACAATCTCAGTGAACCCAGGAATAAACCTGGAGACAAAATTTATTTTCCCTAGAAATGATTGCATAGTTTTCTTTGAGTGAGGCATAGAAATCTGCGATATAGCCTAGGTTCGTTAGGGTCAATATTGATGCCTTGTTTTGAAACTACAAAACCTAATAATTTACCTTCTGTAACCGCAAAGATGGATTTCTTGGGATTCAGGGAGATCCCATATTTCCTACAATGTTCAAAAACCCTCCTAAGATGTGTTAGGTGATCAGCTCTGTTTTTTGAAAAAATAGTTATATCATCGAGGTAAATGACAACAAATTGGTCGATCAGGCCTCTGAACGAAATATCCATTGCCCTTTGAAACGTTGCTCCAGCATTAATTAAACCAAATGGAATTTTCCTGTAAGTGTAAGTCCCCCAAGGGGTTCTAAAGGTTGTTTTCAAATGATCTGTTTTAGATACTAACACTTGATTGTATCCTGAAAAGCCATCTAAAACTGAGAACATTTCATATCCAGAAACCTGTTGTAAGATCTTTTCCATAGGGGGAACATGATAATTATATTTTTCTGAAACCTTGTTAAGATTTCAGAAATCGACGCATAACCTAATCTCACCATTTTTATTTCTAACTGGGACAAGATTTTCCACCCACTACGCATGCCGCACTGGAAAAATTATTCTAGCAGGGAGGAGTTTGTTAAGCTCTTTCTTAACAGCCGATTCTAGGCTAGGGTGCATTTTCCTCAACTTCTACTGGAAAGGTTTAGCCTGTTGCTTCATGGGGATGACAACATTATGTTTGGATCAAATGCCTTGAGATCGTCATATGTCCAAGCAAAAATGTCTTTAAACTCATTAAAGAGTTGTATGAAGGATGTTTTTTCTTGGGGGGTACACGTACTGCCCAGATTGACACATTGAGGATTAATTTCGGTGCCCAAATTTATGACTTCAGATTGCATAGCAGAGCTGTTGGTTTTACAGTTCCTTGCACCTTTAAATTTGTCCTTCAAATCATAGAATTTCTCAAGTTTAATTATATATTTAGGGAGAGCACTAACCTGATCAAGAGATTCTTCAATGGAACAAGGTTTGTGAATTACCGAAAAGTTGTACAGATCTTCATCATGAGTCATCTCATCGATGACTGCGCCTTTGAAGGTGTCCTTCATGGTCAAAAACTCAATTAACTGCTCGTCATGGTCAAAGACTCTCCAATTGACAATATTATCAGGTATGGAAGGCCTGAAAAGCAGTTCAACAGAGAAAGAATCAGCAAACATCCCTTCAGATGGAATTAACCTTGAAGCAAAATTCGCTAGCAGATCTGCTTCCTGATTCAAATAACGAGGAATAGAATTTATATTAAACGCTTCAAATGATAATAATAAATTCCACACCTCTGCCTGGTAATTTCTTAGATGACCAGCAATGCAATGTATAGTATTGCGTACCTGTCTAACGATAATTTCAGAGTCCCCTAATACTATCAAAGCTTTATCTCCTAGATCAATTGCCTTTTTCAGCCCTTGAATAAGGGCTTCATATTCAACAATATTATTGGTGCACTCAAATTCCAACCTGCAAGCAACAAAATACCTTTTTCCATGGGGATCTATTAACAAGCAACCGGCCCCAGCCCCTTCCTTTGACTTAGATCCATCAAAGTATAGGGACCAGAGTCCATTATTCAGGTCTAAATGCGCAGTGTTTAGAACTGGAATTTCATCTGAAACTTGTGTAAAATGAAAAACTTCGGACTGCTATTCTGGATCTTGGACTGATGATGTTTCAGCCTCAAGGTTTCCAAAAAAGGAATCCACCATGTAATTGCCCATTATAGTATCAGTGAATAACACTGGCTCATTTGAGTCATCCAGTTCAGTGACCGTGTGCTTCATATAACGTTCTCGATCAATTCTGATTTTGTTCGGGTGGCCATTATAAGGTAGCCATAAGTGTGACCAGTCCGTTGCAAAATATCCCTTAAATTTTTCAGACCAATCTCTGCTGAGGAATAAGCCATATGCCTCAGGGATATCTACGACAATTATGTCAATGATGAAATGAACCTGAGGGTTTGAGGCTAACCTTATCAGTACTTCGTTCAACTTTCCTATTACCTTTACATTAGATCGATCAAGTTGCACAATGCTCGTATCACATGGCACGGGGACTACATTAAGTTTTTTGCATACCGAATATGGCATGACGTTCTTCGAAGCCCCTAAATCTATCATACAATTGTGTACCTTACGATTGCAGATTTCCAATGTAAGCATAAAAGGAGTTGAGGAATCTGACTTCTTACCTATGGATGAGGCGTTAACTGAAGTTTTTGTTGAATTGTCTTTGGTACTAGCAGAAGTGTTTTGAGTGGAGGGATTTTTGCCATTTTTACGTAGAGAAACCCCTTGAATCATCCTGTCTCGAATCACAGGCAATTTGAGGAGTTCATAGATAGAAATATTGGCTCTGATTTTCTTCAAATCCTCAACCAGATCATACTCTAAATCAAGAGAAGGTGTAGACTTAGTATTCAAAGGTTGGTTTCTTGTTTTGCCAGTCGAACTGTCATCTGTAGGTGTTGTGGAAGGTTCCCCTGAGGACTGATTTTTATTGCTTCTAGTATTATATTGATGCTGATTGACATTCACAACAGCAACGTCTTCATCGTCAGTCAATTCTATGGTATCCCAGAAGTGACTGATAACCTGGGGAGGTTTTTCTTCAGTGTTATTTTCTGTGCTTTGGGTATCTTCAAAATTTTGTCCTGAAGATTGGGTTTCACTTTCAGCTGTCGTTTCTAGGCCTGAGACCAATAACTTTAGGAAGCTATTAATTTCATCTACATTATTAGCCTCAGAGGGTGGGGTCTGTTTAGCAGCTGTATTTTGGAATGGTCTCCTAAAAAGTTGTCTGGGTGTTTCTTTATTTGGAATGCTTTCAGAAGTACCTTTCTTCAGATCAATGATTTCGTTGGATAGCTTCTTTATGACTCTCTGGAGGCTGTCTAAGTCTAGTGCATCTTGACCCTTTTTATCAGGATTGGTGGTTTTGGAAGGACTCTCACTCTTTTTGTGAGAAGACTATGCAGAATTAGTGTCTGCCCCAGGGTTCGTCTTAATAGAAGACATGTCCTTCTCGACCTTAATGGCTTCATCAAAGGTTTCAGTGAGAGTGGGTTTGGCCGCTCTCCTGACAAACATGACCATAGACATAGGTAGGGCTGAAGTGTAGAATTCAATAGTGACATCTTCAGTAGGCCTTGAGGTGGAGGGGATTCTGTTTCTCAGAGTCAAGAACCACTGGTTAAAATCTTTGACCTTCTCCTTGGTTTCCATACAGATCCTAGACAATTATAACACCAACACAGCTGGAGTCTTATCGTCTCCAAACTTATTCATGAAAGCCAACTTGAATTCATTCCAACTGGTAATAGAACCAGCAGTAAGTGAGACGTACCAAGTCAAGGCTTTGCCCTCAAAAGTGTAATGGAAAAGCCGACAGACTACATCTTCGTGCTCAACATTCAAAATCCTAACTGCTAGCATAAATTTCTTAACATGGTCTTCTGCAGGCTCTTTCAGCTTGGGATTGAATTTGGGCAACAATTTCTCAGGATGCTTTGGTAAAGGATGTTGATCACCTGGAACAGTGACCGCATCCTGTGCTAGCCATGGCAAATTGACATTTGGGTTTGGGTTTAAGTTTTCCATGTTCCCTGGTGATGGAGGTGGTGAAGGTGGTATCTGAAAAATGTGAGGAGGTGAATGTGGCGGTGATGGGGGTTGACCAGACCCTCCTGTAGCAGATGGTCCTGAAGAAGATGAAGGTTGATTGGTTCTTGTTAGAGACTATTGTAATTGATGGCTGGGGAAGACACCTAAAGGTTGATCCTGTTCTTTAGGAGTAGACTCAATATGGAGAGTTCATGGACGTTTGATCTGTGGAAGAGGTAGTTCGGTGGGCTGGATCCCGGTGAGATTTGAATAAGCTCTGGTTAAAATCCTGCGGGATTCATTGATGGCATGTTCGAACTGGTCAAGTTCTTCAGGTGGATAGGCACCGCTAGAGTTGAACTGATGGATAAGGCTTCGAACAGTATCGTTCAATGGGGTCTCACCTAATTGGGATGACTAGAATGTTTGTGGTTGGGATGATGACTACAATTCACCCGATCGATAAGGTGGTGTGAATTCAGGAGTAGAGGGGTGATGAGTATTGTGAACATGATTGTTTTCATCAGCCATTGGCTTAATCTGGCCCCCCTTCTAGCACCATTGTTGACGGGCCGAATTGGCACAACAGTCAACCAAGAGACAACCCGATCCAAAAGCTTTCAAAAGCTACTCTTAGTCGTTAGATAGCTATCTCTGACGGGATTAAGGCCCGGTTGCCTTCTCTTGGTCACTCTTAACTACAGGAGGAGACTCAAAGGAAAGAAGTGTAGTTAATGTTTGTTAACTAAGTCTATGCTACACGTATGAATATACAAAGGAAAGTATTAGAGGTGATTACTAAGTTATTTCCTATGTTACACAACTAATAACAAAAAATTGATCTAGTTAAACCAATTAACCTATGTGTATAGGAATAAATGATAAAGAACGTGTTAACAAAACTGAACCAATCATAATAATTACAATATAGACACATGTACATTCACAATAAGATTGAAAGATAATCTAACAGAGTGCAATCATAAAATCTGATTCAATCTAGTTTCTGTAAATTAAATAAAAACTACCATTCATATATCTTAGGTATCATATCCTGATCAGGAGCATGATAATATTAATCCTGGCATCAACTTGCAAATAATGATACTGTGCAGATAATCCTGAAAACTTTAGAAAAAATTCTGAAAAAGAACAAGACAACACACTGAACTAGTATATCACATATATTATAATGATAACATCAGATTTACTACATGATATGAATTTGCAAGTTAAACCAGCATAGATCGACAATTAAACATGATGCATTTGCACATTTCATCAAAGAAAAGTAACAAGACATATAAACTGCGAAAAGAAATAACAAGATCATACGATATTATAAGTACATCTTCATAGTAAAAATACTGCAAGTATACTTATAAATATCCTCAGTCAAAAGATGCTGTAACTCCCAACAAGAAATTGTCTTAGCTACAGAGAAAATGATAAAGTGATCCTGCTTAGTTTCTTTCCCGAACCATCGACCCCTATTACAGTAAAAACTATCTCCTTAAATACCTTCAATCTCATATAGAGATAGTTCTAGAAAACAGGAATCCACACCATCGTAATCTTAACCAATTTCATACAAAATAGAAAAATGACAAATGAAATTGTCATTTTCTATATACGTTACGATATCCTGAACTTGAAAAGATTCGGCCTATAGTGCTAAATCAAAAAATGATGAAGACACTAGTAAATTAGTGACACCTGGGAGACGGCATATCGACAATTGAAAATGATTTCAACTGATTCGTTGATAATCCTTCGGAGATAATCCTGAGAACGAGCGATCACCAAAATCCAGGAAAGGCACATCTGGAAAACCAACCAAGTCATCTGCAACATCTAAACAGCGAAAATTAGCATAAAATGCAAGGGTAATTAAACTGAATTACATAATCCACTAATCAAATCAAAACAATACCTGGAAAACAAAAATAAATTCACATCATTTGCTGCTTCTACTTACATACTTCAAACCTGAAATTATTTCTAGACATCTGTACAAAAGTGAGTATCCCAAAAGCTATGATCTAACAGGGGTATTGTAAACCTTTATATTCACACCAGCCATCAAGATTTGATAAAATGGAGCCTGCGAGTGACATTTAAGCTGCATCAAAGTGACCTGAGCATTCAGCTCACGAACCTTTTCCTTATTTTCATGATTCTCATGTTGCAGTTTGAGAACCCTCCGGATTAATTTGTTCTTGTGTCTTCTCAGACGCAAGATGCATTTATCAACTGAATCGGATTTCTCCTGCAACCTCATATTCTCTGCTTTCACAGAATCACTACGTGCCATCATCTCTATCATTTCTTCCTCCATTCGTCGTATCTTATCAAGCAAACAATTGACGAATAGTGGGTGAACTACTTCACTCATTCGATATGAACCAGGTAGATTCCCTTCAACAAGTTTGCCCTTGATTTGAGAATCTAGCATAGATTCCATTTGGGGATTCTTATCAGGGATATGAGGGTTGTTCTCTGCTGGGTGAGTGATAGGCTCAGGATCCATATCAGGGACATCATGTGGGACAGGCCCATTCTCTTCCTCATCCAATACAACTGTTTCAATGTCTTCGTTATTCTTCACAGGGGACTTAACAGCATTGGCTTTAGACACCATACTCCTAGTAAACCTGCTCGTAACCTTAACATTTGGCTTCTTGCTCATCTTTCCGCAGAGTTTATCATTACGGTTCGGCATTTCTGGGGAAAGGCTTACAGATTTCCTCCTTCACTTAGAACACATGGGAGAGCTGGGACTTTGCACAAGAGTGGGAGCGGAATCCTCGTGGGAACTAGAGTTTACATGATCATTAGGATTTGGAAGAGGATTATGCGCCGGTGGAGTTGGGACTTCACAAGGCTGCTGATGCCTAAAACACTCCTCTGCACAATCAAATTGGCAATGGAAAAATGCCATAAAACCATTATGCTCAAGAAAATGGTCCCGGGTCTGATTTCGTTTGGACAGCTCCCTCTCCACTAACATTCTAACAAGACCATGGTGGAAAATACTCTGACCGATATTCTTAGGCCCTTTCTTGATAGCCGCAGACATTTTAGTCATGCTTTGAACTAAGTAATGTGGTAAATTGATAGGCAAGCCAAGAAACAGAGTCATCAACCTAAGATGATAAACATACGCAGAAGAAAGATGGCCCTCGCAAGTAACATACCTGTGAATGACATCCAATACAGGTCTCCATTCTTTTTTGAAGAATTTGAGCAACACACCAGCCCTGAAAGACACGTCCTGGCAGGGGTTTTTTAACATTTGCCTCCATTCGGTAGCTTTCATCTGCTTGGATTTAAACCAGCGTTCACCTACTAAAGGTAGGCCCGTGGCCAAGGCGACTGAGCGTTCATCCACTCTGAACTGAAGGTCGACCACCTTAGCTCTAGCATCAACCAGCGAGAGGGCAAACAACCTGGTAAATTCAGGGTTCGAATCCACGAATTTACGGAAAAAGGGAAGCCATTCGACTGCTTCTACTTTGGCTAGGAGCTCTGAATTCTCATCAAGAAGCTTCGTATTATTAGGTTCGACCCTAACAACCGGAGCCATGGCTACGAGTGTGAACACACACAGTTGCACACAGAGGAGATACAACGAATCGCAATAACACAGAACGCTAGAGAGAGACCATTCGAGATGCAAACCAAGCAAAAACCACAAACAACGAAACCCGACTCCTTCATAAGGGAAATACGACATGGGTAAATTCAGACAGGAACCTTGTAAATTGGCATGAGCGAATAGGAATGATTACACAGATAGGTGATCACAATAATGGAAAGAGACGGCGAAGACTCCAGAACAACCTCACTTAGCCATGATTTATTCGGCCTGATCGACATAAAACCACAAATTTCATAGAGTATAGGTGTTCAACGAGTAGGAAGACACGACGCTAAGCTTGTACTGTGACTAAATGTCATTCAAAGAGTTACATACGTATATAATGATGACATATCAGCCTTCAATCAAGTGTATCGGCTTTGGGAATGGCGATGCAAATTAAAACAACCATAAGGAATGAACCTTAGGCATTAAAAAGTCGACCTTGCTATATAATAATTTCAACCTTTGAAAATGGCGAACATATTATGTGAAACACATGACATAATCCATTATATCAACCCCAACCCTTACATACAAAAATATAAGCGACGTATGAAGCATATTACGAAAATCGAGATCAAATACTTATGGTGGGATTATGCATAATTCGAAGATTGGAGGACAAACCCTGGAGATAAAAATTTACATGGACTTTTGATAAGGTGCCAAAACGTGCAATAGTCGACCTTCCAATTTTCACAACCTTATTAAATTTGCAATTAAAACGCAAATAAAAATATCAAGTGATAGATGTTCAAATAAGGCTTATGATCAGGTTATGGGGAAAGGTATATAAACAAAAACGCTTACCCCCTAATTTGAGATGAAAACCCATTCGAAACAATGGTTTCAATATAGCAATTTTGTCAACTAAAAATAGTTCGCAAGGTTATAAAAACAATGGAATTTCACCGTTTCAATAGCTAATGGAATTTCACCATTTCAGTAGCTCCCGATTCTGTAAGTTGAAATGAGAAATTCAAATATTTCGTCAAACAAAATTTTATTTTGCTTGATGAAATTTGTTTTAAGGCTGTTGAGTAGGAGCACAACAAATCCTAACACCCCCCCTGAATGCTAACTTGGAAAATTTGTGGGCCCTGGTAACTAAGACCATAGGCCACCCATTGCAACTAAAATAAAAAAGTAACGGCTTAATAGAACAAGGAAACAAGAAAAAACCACATGGGAAAAAAATCCCCCCTCAAACTAAGCATGTAGAATCAAGATTGAAGTTAAAAAAACTTGAGAAAATGTTGGCGCAACCTTCATCTCTATGGCATAGTGAAGCAACATGCATGATGTTCTGTGCATGGGTATCCTGGGGCATGACATGTAGACTTTTCCATCTTCTCCCAAAATGATGATGGAAGGAAGGAGGAATGTAACTTTGCCTCTTTTTGGATGAAGAGGTGTATGATCCATTCTATTCTTCTGAGAGTAGTGTAGATGATCAGGCCTTTCCATGTAGCATCTCATAGGTAGTTTCTTGCATCTCTCTGAAGGAGGTGAGCTTACATGACATAGAGCAAGTTTCTCTTTCTGAAATTGATTGCTTGTGCTATGTGTGTCAGATGGATTCCCAGTCATCTTCCCAGCTACCCCTGTAACCTTTTGTGCCCATTTGGGCTTAGGATTGGGAGTAGGGACTAGATCTAGATCTGAATCACCCTGAATTTCAATCTCATAAACTGATAGAACTACTTATGCTTCTGACTCTGAAATACTAGTGGAAACTGCAAAAGGAGTAGATAGAATGTTTTTACCTCCCCTTTTAAGCGGTAGTTGAGAGTGCATTGGATATGAAAATGGCAGGAAGTGTGAGAATTCATATGCCTTGGAGGCATGATTTACAACACCCTTTTCTATGATGTTCCCAGTAGAGATATCTGTGATCTCCACTGAGTCAGGACCAAATATCACTCGCTTTGGAGGGCTAGTGTGAGTCATCTAGTATACAGATAACATATTTGTAGCTAAGGAGGGCACATAAAGTACATCTTTGAACTTTTCATGTTCAAACTTCATAGAACTCTTCCCTTTGCCTCAAATTTGACTATCATTACCCATGTGAATGCTAGGGCCATCAGTAGGCTATAAATAAGAGAATGATTATCTGAATGCAACCATATGATTGGAAGCTCCTGGATCAATGAGGAAGGCATGTATTCTTGAACAAATAGCCTTCAGTGCATGGCATCTCTCATCATGTTATTCAATTTCTTCTCTATGATCAGCCTTCCTTGAGCTAGCAGGTACAGTGATCTTATTTTTCTCTAGAAGAAGAGCCATTTGATCTATTATTCTTCTCATACAGGAGCTTTCTGGATGAAATCCCCTTCCACGGTAAGAACAAAGGATCTTTCCTTTTCCATTTTTCTTGATTCTCCTCGAACCTGGGGGCTCATCTGACTGCTCTTTCTCCATAGGAGGCTCATTTTTTTGCTTCCCCTTACCATTCGTAGCTTTGGTTCCTCTAGCAACCAACGCTTGATCTTTGGAAGATCTGATGATCCCCACTTGGACCATATTGTCATGCTCATTGGTGAGAGACTCAATGAAGGAATTGAGAGTTGGAATCTTCCATTTTGGTGTTGTGAGATTCCCGGTATGAAAGGTTGTTACAAATGCTGAGTAGTCTACACCAAGTTTTGAGAGGATGGAAAGGATGAGTTGATCATTCTCCTTCTCAACTTTACATAGCTTCAACTGGAGCACCAAGTGCTTTCATTTGGTGAAGAAATAATTCATAGTTTTGAAGTTTATTGGGTGAAGAGAAATCATCTCATTCTCTAGCTGATAGATCCTAAGGTCATCTTGCTTATCAAACAAGGAAGCAATTTGATCCCAAATTTACTTATGAATCTTCAATCCAGTGATGTGGAAGAGAAGATCCTTAGAAATCGAAAGGCACAGAAACCCAAAAGCTTCATCAATCTTATTCCAGTATTTTACTTTGTCAACATAATGAATCGCCTTTGCCTCCATCTCCATTGTCACTCTGTAAAGTCCTTTCGAGCGAAGCTGAATCTTAATGTCCTCCTTCCACTTATGGTAGTTGAAAGGAGTGAGAGGATACACAGAAGGGACCATTGTGCTGTTGTAGCGAATGTAGTGAAGGAAACTAAAAAACCTGTAAATCACACAAACAAACAGACAAAGTAAGGTCTACATGCTACACTTTTGGAATTTTCTTCACACTCAGCTTAGTCAATCAAGCTATCTTGATCAACAATTCCTTTTCTTAGGATTTATGTGGTGAATTCTCTGCTTCTGGTGAAGTGCTAGAGGGAGCAATTTTGCTCAAAATTTTTGATCTAGTAGGAAATCTGTAGAAGGAGAAGTTCCTTGTCATGCCGAGGCTCTGATACCATATTCAAATTGAGCTCATAGGAATATTTGAACCAAGGAAAAACTCACAAATATATCTCACAAAAGCAATTTTACTCAAAATATGATATGAAACAGTGCAATAATGATTTGCAACTGTATAAGCTTTCATTAATCAGAAGTAAAAAATGGATTAAAAATACAATGTAATACACTGGTATTAATAACAAGTCAATTCGAATACATGAGAGAGGAATTTGAATTGATTGACCCAATCTAGCTGCATGGATAACCGTATGTGTCTAAGTTGTTATCAGAGCTTAACTAGCTAGCTCGAGTTGTCTAAATCACTACCTCGGTCAGTTAGAATCAGTTAACTAGTCTAACCGAATGTGGTAGGTGAGGAAATGCACCTTCCCACATGCAATTAATTAATTACTCATGCTAACTGGATATAACTGGATGTAACTAACTCCTAACTAGGTTTGTCTAGCCACCAACTGAACTCAACTGAATGAGGTTGGTTCTGGCACTCCTAGTGGCTCCTAAATTTTAGGGATTGGTCTAGGAGGTGCCTAAAATTATGCATGCAAGTGCAGTCAGTGGCAGTTAGCCTCAATTAGTGTTCCCCACACTCTAGTAACTGGTACATGTGTCCCAATTAGGCCATGTTGACCCAATAGTGCTTAGTGACTCAATAATGACTAAAAGACTCCTATTTTAGGCATAATTGACGAAATTGGGCAAGGGAGGATTATAATCCTAACAAAATATGGTTTCTAACGTGATAATTGAATATGATATAACACAGTTAACCTTAGTGAAATATTTCATATACATCTACTAGCAAAATTATTTTGAATATGATCAAACTTATTAGTTGATGAATCAAATCATCCATAAAGTTCCAACCAAAACATTGTTTCTAATGAAACTTCATCGTCTCACCTAAGCCCCACTTAAAGTTGATTCTAAATTTCATTTGACAGCTAATGATAACCCATAGCAACCACCTCTATAGAATATGTTCATTATTAAAAAATATTATGAAAATGATAATTATGATAATGGTATTAAGTTATTACTGAGAGGGGGGGTGAATCAGTAATTGCGCATATATGCCCAAAATATACAGAACAATTACACCAATTAACAGAACATCACACAAATGAATGAGAACAAATGTATATCTATATATGTATATGAAAAGTTACATCAATGGGAGATTACAGTCTCCAATCATGACCACCCACTCGTTTCAGATGTTCACTTGATATCAAGTTGAACTTACGGTTTGTTGGCACCAACCTCAACAACTTCTATCAGCATAAGATTCAACTTACCACTGCTAGGCACTTACTTGAAAATATATCATTGTGGTTGCACAAACTACGACTTGCATCTTCAAGCTCTGATTTGCGGAAGAACTACACTTTCCTAGTGTGGAAGTGACAACATCCTTTTGTTCTCTAGCATCCACTGGAAGGAGATTGTGATCCCATGAATTTTATCTACACTCATAGAAAGGATGCTTCTACAACTTGATAGTTTTCCAGCATCCACTAGAAGGATTTTTAAGCCCCCTGGTCCTTGCCCCATCTGACCTCCTTGATATGAAATGAAAATGTATGGAAAATAGAAAAATATTCTTCCTTCAAAATTCACAAATGCTGAATTCTTCTGATTTGCATCTGCGTATATGTGTAGGCTAGTTGCCTAAACAATTCAGTTCTGTGTCTATGAGTCTGCACCTGAATATCTGTGTCAAACGTTTCTTTCCAAATGCGTCTGTAATTTATGTCAAACCTTTCTTTTAAAATATGCATGTGTCTTATCTCGTACCTTTCTTTCAAAATATATTTGTGTCTTATGTCAGACCTTTCTTCCAAAATTCATCTGTGTCTTACATTTGCGTCAAACCTTTCTTCCAAAATTCATCTGTGTCTTACATTTGCGTCAAACCTTTCTTCAAAAATACATTGTGCGAAGATACTATACGTCTTCACTAAGCAATCATTTCTACCCGAACTACGAGTATCCAATCAACCAGTGCTGCTCATCTCGCAATGTGGCTCTGCTTCAAAAGAACATTCATCTCTAATCAACAAGTCATTGATACCCTGGAAAAAAAAAGACTCTAAAGCTTGTCCAATAGTTATATATTCATCTTCCATAAGCTTACTTCACAATGATCATCTCTTGCTTATTTATAACCTTCTTGACTCAATATATGTTTCCACTTGTGAAGTTTGGTTTCTTCCAATATCATCCCACTAGACTGTGTCTCCGACAAGTTTAATGTTTGTGTCAACATGCCACATTTGTAATTCATCTTTTTAGTTTAAGACACAAATATTCCAATACTTATGTGGGAATTTCGCACACATAATTCACAAGTCACATACTTATGGTTATTTACAATTATTCTTTTATGTACATAAGTATGTGCGCAAATGTCACCAATGTCATGGTGGTCCTTTTTCCTCTTGGGTTTTGAATTATGGTCCATCTTTTTATCTTTTAACATCTTTGATCTATCTTGTCCATATATTCAAATTTTTCATCTATCAATTTGAACCATCTTTGATATTTGACATGAACATTCTAGTCCATATTTTGACACTTTTTATCTATCGTGTCCATCTTTCAACTTTTCCTTAAATTCAACTTGGATCTTTGATCTTTGAACTTTGACATCAATGACAACATATATTCAACAATATCATCCTTTGTAATTTATGTCAACATAATTAGGATCCACCTATAAATGCTCCCCTTTCATTCGAAATTTCTTAGCTACCTTCATGCTCACCTTCTTCTGACTTTTTCCCCATTTGACAGCAATGGAAAAGGGACCTTTTACATTGCTATCTCCCCTTGACTTTGTGCTCACTTCTTCCATTTTCTTGTGATGATCTGATTTTAGCTTTTGTAGATTCCTTTTCGTGTTAGAGACTTCTTCCTTCAACTATTTTTCTTTTTCCTCCAAGGTTAATTCAACTTGATTGAAGATAGATTCAAGAGCTTATGTACTATCATTAGTTGCATTTTCAGCTTCTTCCTGCACCCAACAAAGGGATTATGTTAAGTTGTAAAATGCCTCATCTAGAGGACCAAATCTACCAATTAGGTTATTGTATTCATTCTCAAGTTCTGTCACTTCTCACTGCTGCAGCTTGAATTCTGCAATTTTGTCTCTTTTCTCAGTACCAGACAGAGTGACCAAACTTTCATGGATATTTTTCTCTTTTTTGCAGTTTGTAGCTTTTTGTTTACTTCTTTTAGATGTTCATTTTCTATCAAATCCATCCACAGCTGAATACTTTCCTCATGCCATTCTACGCATTCTTTATCCAAACCCTTAATAATATCAGAGGCATCATTGGCCTTTTCAAGTGTTTTGTCACAATGTGTTCAGGATTCCGAAAAGATTACTGGTGTTTGAGACAGTTCTTCAATTTTTCCTTGAAACCATTTAATGGCTTCTATGAATCTTGACATTATTTCATCAAGAGATCCTTCGCTCATTTCTTGAATCTCAGGAACTTATTTAAATACTTCCTCAATTATGGTTTGTAATATTGAAATATTTTGTTTTTGTTTTTCTGCTTCCCGACTCAGACAATTGTCTTGCTCAACTACTTTCTTTATTTTATTTTCAGGCACAAATGTCATTTGACCCATATTTTCTTCTTCTTCTTTCATTTTTTGACATTCATCTCTTATGGATTCCTTTTCAATTAGATTACTATGACATTATGACAAGACAACTTCAAGCCTTCGCCTTATTTCTTGTGTTGTGGAAGTATGTAGCTCATGTATTTCATTTGCAGAAAATCAAGAGAGAAACAAATCGACATGAATTACAAAATTTTGAGCCTTTTGACCAAATCGTCCCAATACTTTGATTGGGATATTCAAAGTTTGATGCGGCACTTTGCTCGTCTACGCTTCAAAGAATGAAATTCATCTATCTAGCTTTCTCTGATGGACATTATGTATTGCTTCAGATCAGTAATATTTTCTTCCATCCTCGTCACATTGTCTTCTTGTTGGATTGCGAGCTTTTCAATATCTCTCATTATGACTGTGTCTTCCATGGGATCCTCTATTCCGTTTCGAATGTATACATTGATTTGTTCAAAATCATCATTGGTGAGTGTATGAATTGGTTTATGTCTATATGCCTTTTTCTTCTTTCTTGCTTCCTCTTTTGGATGATTGGCTTCCTTCCTCTTTTCAGTGGGGACTGATTGTTGTGTAGACTTAGGGGGCACCTTAGAGAACTATTATTCAACAATGGGAACTGCATTGCTATTTTTTTGCGCATTTTCTTCATCGACTATTAGCGGTATTTTCCATTCCTCTCCCCATTCCTAGATTATTTGTGTTATGTCACTTTCAGAGCACATATACTTTGTGGGAAGCCATTGTTTATTGGAGTATATTTTGGCTTGTATATAGGTATAGCACATTCCAGTCATGAAATGCAATATTCCCTTATATGCATTTACTATATGAGGTACCACTCGTAGAGTTTCTCGGAGAACAAATCTGTTTTCTTCATTGTAGACACAGAAGTTGACATTGTTTTTCTCTTGTCTTCCTGCTTTAGTGGAAAACCATAAGTTTTCTAAACTTGCACCAAAGAAAGGTTTTATGTTCATATCAAGGAATTGACATCCTTCCGGTTCTTTCCAACCTATAAAAGCAATGCAAGATAGAAACCAGGAGAAATGAAAAGGATTACAATTCTATTGAGCTTCTAGGAAATCTCCACAGAATTCATTCAACAGAAATGTCAACTAGTTCATTTGAACCCCTTTTACACACTTTTCTACCACTATGATGACAGTTGCTAGAACCTGGCCTTGTCACCACTTCCGAAACATTTTACATGTAAGTATATAAATTGCAAATTTTATAGACAATTCCTTTATTTGGGAAACAACAAAACCTTTACTTTCTTACTGAATTCTATATTTATCAGACACCTTTTTTCTCAATGTTTTGCCTTTCTTTTTGTCAAAAAGGATATTGACATCTTCTTCGGTCGTGGGTAGTCCGGTTATCGATCCAACCAACTCTACATCAATGGAGATTTCTCTATTTATCCATAGGTATCCTCCATGCGATTGAGACAACAATCATTTTGCACACATTAGTACGCATGGAGTATTTCCAAAGAATGGAATTTCCAATAAATTCAATACTTCGGAGTTAGACAAACCAACAATCCACTCTTGAAGTACCAATTCGCCTGATGCTCCTTTCTCAAAATAATTTTTCTTGGTAAGATCAGGAAACTTTAGCAGATCTCGAGTTTCATAGTCTACAATGATGAGTTTATCAACTTGACCATACAAATCTCTTTCGGTCATTAAGCCCTCGGATTCCTTTCGATTTTGTAAGCTTGTATTTTCTAACTCTGAAGGAGTGATCATTGGAGCATCCATTCTTCGAGATGGGGTAAAATCATAGTAATCCTGCACATGCACTAAAGAAGTTTAATCTTGAGGTTTTTTCTTAGATTCCATGATTTTCAGACTTGGTTGTTTGTACCTTAAAGGCTGATGAAAACAGGGTTTTTCTCCCGACTCTGTTTTTAGGGTTTTGAAATCACCCAATAATTTCCTCAATAAATTTCATCCTTACTTTAAGCAATTTCTATTTTTTGTTTTATTGTCCAAGTTTGTTGTACTAAAGTAAAGGTAATCATGGTTAGGCATTAATTTCCATTTATGTCATTTACCCCCTTTTGACGTGGTTCATGTTGTCCAGACTCTACAAATCCCTCGTACATGCCATGCTTAGCATTAATAAGCTATGTACCTTGATATTTCACTTGGATTTGGTCCTTTCTTAGAAGAATGGAAAGTTTCAAGTATTTTAAAAAATGGTCTGGATCAAGTTAGTTGCCTTTAATAATTGCAAGTTGCATCCTATATTAATTGCCACTAACTTTTACTAAATTTGCACTCCAACTCACTTTGTCGCAATATACTTGAGTGCACATGTCCTACTGCGATTGATTTGTATACTCGTGAATCAGTCAGGGGCTGAAGTGTGGACTGACGTGTTGTCCATACTTCCTGTTGTTGAGAGAGACTCAATATTAACAACTTTCTTTATCCATACCATATGCTTTTCTTGATCTAAGACATCCTTAGGAGAAATTAATGAATTGTCCTTACTTGCCTTCTTTCTCAAAAAAATTTGCATCTTGTAGTTATCAGTTTTAGGAATTTCTCTGTTGCAAGTAAGGATTTTTCAAGCCTTGGCTTTATGTTCGGTTTTTGTGCACTTGCAACACACAATGTTGCATCTGTAAAAGGTAAAAAAAAATCATTTTTTAGCTTTATGTCTAGTTTTTGCGCACTTCCAGCGCACAAAATCCTTACTTGGTTTTTCTTGCTTCTTGGTTTTTGTTGTTTCGTATCCTGTACGGAATCTCCTTGGAGGCAGGTGCAATTTGTTTACTATTTGACTTACCCCTTATGTTCTTTTAGAAGACCCATTATTTGTCTCAAGTTGAGTTTGTAATATTTCAATTTCTTGCTCTTTCTCTTTCAATTGGCTTTTTTTTATCAAGTAATATTTTGTGCTCGAGAATTATTTCTTTGAGTATGATCATCTCATGTTGTTCCCCTTGAATCTTGCTATGATGTTCAGTGATTCTTCTGTAGATTTCAATGTTCATCACTTTGTTGCTGAAGTTTTTGAAGCTGGTATTTTAGCGACGGAATTACCTCAGTTGAATTTGAAGCATCCTTCCTTTTTTCTTCCTCCATAACTTCCAAATTCTTTCTTAGAAGAAATATTTCTTTGGACAGTTTCTGGTTTTCTGTAGCAGCTTTCTTCAATTTCCCTTCCAAAGTATCAATCTTGAGATTTGTAGATTTACATTGTTCATCAATTTCCCGCAATTGATTGGTAAAATATGCTGCTAATATATGTGACTCTTCTTCTTTCCTTTTTAGTGTTTGCATGACATTGGTTGCCACTCATTTTACATCTTCTATAGTTCTTCTTAGTGTGTGAATAATGTCTCTTGCTTGCAGGATTGATGAATCCTTTTTGATATCTTTTTCTCGTAGCCACGATGCTTCATCCATACCTGTGCTAGATTAGATTTCCATATGTTAGTATGTTTACTGAAGATAACCGCTCTGATACCAATTGTTGGTATTAATGTATTACTAAGAGAGGGGGGTGAGTCAGTAATTGCACAGATGTGTCCAAAATATGCATATTTTCATATTTAGAACAATCACACCAATAAACAAAACATCGCACAAATGTATGAAAACAAATGTATATCTATGTATGTATATGAAAAGTTACATCGATGGGATATTACAGCCTTTGATCATGTGCACCCACTCATTTCAGATGTTCACTTGATCTCAAGTTCAACTTGCAGTCTTTTAACACCAACCTGCAACAACTTCTATCTATGTACGCTTCAACTTACAGCCTCACAGCACTAACGAGAACATATTTCAGTTTGGTTGCGCAAATTGTGACTTGCATATTCAAGCTCCAATATGTGGAATTACTGCACTCTCCAGGTATGGAAGTGACAAATTCCTTTTGTTTTCCACCACCCACTAGAAGGAGATTGTGATCCCCTAAATTTTATCTCCACCCACAGAAAGGATGTTATTGCACCCTGATAGTTTTCTAGCACTCATTGGAAGGATGTTTAAGACCCATGATCTTGGCCACATATGACCTCCCTGGTATATGAAATGAAAATGTATGGAAAATAAAAAAGTGGTCCATGTGATCATCAAGAAGGATAGTGGTACCAACTCATTCTTTTGCTCGATAAAGGAAGACATTTCCAGACCTAACCATCAATCCAAATCCATCATCCTCCAAGGATGAAACCGAGAGTTTACTAACTCCTATCCCATGAACAAATAGGACCCATGCACCTCCAAAACCTCACCAAGGTCCACTTGGAACCTCACTGTTCCAACACCTTGAACAACTACTTAAGGGCTATCAATATATGTCTGCACAAAAATGCCCTAGGCCCAACGTTCAAATGATCTGGAAAACACCATCATAGTTTTAAAAATCGGAATCGGTTGAGGGTCAACTCCGAATCGGAATCGGAATCGGTAATGAATCAGTCATAAATCGGTCGATTTGAATTTAATGAATCGGTTTACTAAAAAATACATAAAGTATTTGAATTTTAAAGAAAAACATCATTTTCAAGATTTTAATCCATGATTTCAAAGCTTTAGAGACAAAATATCCGAAGTCTACTCATGTATATACCATATAAGTGTTAATATCTCAAAATGGCACAAAGTGTACAGTGCAATACATATCTAGCAAACTGGAAATGGAACAAAATACATAATTCATGAGGCCTATAGGCCCTAGGGTATATGGCTTGTAGAGTCCAAAAAATAACATGCTACATAGTTAGCTACATAATAGTGACTACTGCACAGTCCACTGTTCAAGTTCCACAGCTTGTTCAAAGTTCAAACTTCACGGTTTAGTGTTTTGACTCCTGAGTTCACCGACCGCAAACTCTCCAAGGTTCTAGGCTTCCATGATACCAACAAGTTAACAACACATGGAATTGAAGGTTGGGGGGTTAGGGGTAGTCACTATAGAGGTCATAGGTTGGGTTAGGAAAAAAAATTTAAAAATGAAAAAAAACATTAAAAAAACCTTGATTTTTGAGTGCACAGATCTTCACAAAAATCGATCGATTTTTGTCATGAATTAGCTGAGCAAACTAGTTCAGTATCGAACCGGTCGATTCGGTGTCCAAACTGGCTGATTCGGTATCAAACCGGTCACCGATCCGATTTGCTCACTGGTTTGACTCGGTCAGCCCTTAAATCGGTGAATCGGCCAATTTTGAAACCGGTTCAGCTGATTTTTAAAACAATGAACACCATACACTCTAGTCATGTTTCTAGTTGACCCACTGTCAACTCTCCAGACATGACCAAAAATTGAGCTTCCCACACGGGAGTTAATGGAAGTCTAAGAAAACTCCTGCTAAAACTTTGCAGCATAATCCTCCACTTAGGCAGATGATGTTGTATCTTTATCCACCTTCCCCTTCTTCTTTGGACATTTTGAAGCATAGTGGTCGAACTGATTCCACTGAAATCACTCTGGGAAACCTATGACAACAAATAAAGAAAATGCATGATATAACATAAATAATAGAACACAGAAGGAAATTATTGATTGCATGCTAATTCAAGAGGGTAACCTCCTTTGAGCAAGCTCAATACAAAGAACTCGTGGATGCCTTCGTTGGCCTCAACACATACTTATATACTAAGTATAATCTAAACAATTGTTACTCCCCATGAATGTGGGATAATACAATATACTCACGAGACGACTTACAGAGCATATGCCTCAAAGAATAATATACTGACAAAGTAAAGAGAAGAGTTGACACGGGTTCCTAACATTCCCTCCCTCTTAGAAAAGCTTTGTCCTCAAAGCTTTAGATGTGGAAATAGTTGTTGAATCTGAATGAGTGATTCCCATGTAGCATCCGCTAGTTACATGCCGTGCCACTAAATTTATACCTTTGTGATGGATTGAGAGAGAAGATGACAAGTGTGCCCATTGAGGATGGCATCTAGCTCCAAAATGATGGATCCTTCATTATCCAGTTCTGGTAAAATAACTTGTTCTATGATGTTGGTGTCAATAACTTTCTTAAGATAAGAGACATGAAATATTGGGTGAACACAAGAAGGAGGAAGTTTCAATTTATAAGCAACGGACCCAACCTTTTGAAGAACCTTATATGGCCCATAGAAATTTGGAACCAACTTATGACACCCTTTGAGTTTCAAGGAGGATTGCTTCTAAGGCTGTACACGAAGAAAAACCATATCACCATCTTAAAAAGTGCACTTGGATTGATGCTTATCGGCTTGTTGTTTCATTTTGTTTCTTGGTATGTGAAGATTGCCCTGCAAAATGTGAAAATTTTGATCTCGGTCAAAGAATCGTTTCAACTGCATGAACATGTAAACTATTTGGGGTGTATGGAAGGAGAACTAGCGGTGCCTGACCACAAAGTGCTTCATATGGAGTCATTTTATATGTAGTATGGTAGGAGGTAATGTACCACCATTCAACAAGAGGGAACCATGTTTCCCACTGATGTTGTTGTTCAGAGGTGAAGCAACGAAGATAAGTTTCCAAACATTTGATGATAACTTCAGCCTGACCATTTGTTTGTGGGTGATACCCTAAACTCATTTCCAATTTGGTACTAGTGTGATGAAGTAGTCCTATCCAAAAATTACTCGTGAGAGTTGCATCGCAATCTGAGACAGTGGAAGGAGGGATTCCATGAAGACTAGAAATCTGGTCCATGAAAATTTGTGTGACCGAGGAGGCGGTTTATGGATGGATGAGGGCACAAAAATGACTAGATTTGAAGAGGTGATCAATCATAACCAAGATTACTTTATTCCAACCATATTTAGGTATCCCTTCAATGAAATCCATCAAAATATCTGTCGGAATACGTGTAGGGATGGGAAAGTGTTCGAGCAATCCCGGAAGGAGTGTCGTTTCACCCTTGTGTCTTTGGAATGTATCACATTCAACAACCATTTGTTGAATTGCACTTTTCATTCCCTTCTAAAATAATTTATTCCATGCCCGCTCATACGTTTTGAGGAACCCGGAGTTCCCTACCGATGGAGAAGCATGGAATTCATAGAAGACAACCTATTGAGAAACACTGTCCCAAGAGTAATGTGGTACAATAGAAGGGTTATTGGTCAACTATTGGATAATTTCAGATAATGAAGAGTCATTGACATAGCCTTGTTTAATACATTGCAACCAATTTGGAATAGGAATAGAAATAGATGAAAGAGAAATGTGGTCATCAATTGTGTGAGAAAGAGCATCTGCCACAATATTGTCATTACCTTTCTTATAAGTGATCTCATAGTCATAATCCATGAGTTTGATAATCCATTTCTGTTGTGTTGGGGATGAGACCCATTGTTCCAGGAAATATTTCGGGCTCTGGTGATTAGTATTAATGCAAAAATTATTCCCTAATAGGTATGGACGCCACTTCTTTACTGCATGCAAAATAGGCATCATTTCCTTCTTATATGTAGAGGTGGCTTGTTGATGCCTCGGTTGTGCAGGTGCTGGAATAGTGTCCAAGGAAAATAACAGGGGATGAAAACCCAGCCAAAGGCTTCATATAATCCTACGCAAGTATTACCTTATCATCTAGTTGTTTGGTGTGGTTGACACCCACGGATATTCAGCCTATGCTGGCACTCTTTGAGCCGGTGAGTTTGCTCCTAGAAAGGGATACTTTGAATTAGATCTGAAACTAATCCTAAATGTAATTTGAAAGCAATCTAAAATTAATAATTTAGCAACTATTAGAAGAAATTCTATAGTTACAGAAATACATATTAGAATTAAAATACTAACCTATCTAAATGTTAATTAAATTAATAACATATCCCAGGAGCAAAGTAATTTAAAATGGGGAAAATGATTTAATGCTCAAAAATGAATAATTACATCATCAATGATTTAAAAAACAAAATATTTAAACATTGATGTCATAAGCACGTTAATCTTAACATGAGAAGTAAATATTATCTTCATTATGCTAAAATTGTTTGAACATAGAATCATTTATGCAATGATTAAACATAATCAGGTTAACACATAAACTATAAACATATAGAAAATTGCTTAAATCTGATTATGATTTGATCTATGCATAAAAAGAAAAATCTGATTAAATGCACATGAACAAATGAAAAATAATTGCAGAAAAGAAATTGTATTACCATCTCAACTTGATAAAAGTATTTACAAAGATTTAAATTGATAATCAGCAGCCGCTTCAGGCAGAGTGTACGATCTCCAATCTATTAAAAAGAACAAATTGCTATCAAGAGAATCATAGCAGAGAAAGAATAAATTCAGTTCTCTGTCATACAAAAATCATATCCTCCCTCTGGCAGTCGCGTTCCCTGTCAACAAAACATTGCAAAAAGAACACAAATACAAGAAGAATGAAAATCCTTCCATTCCTTAGAGACTTCTCTTCCCCCCTCCTTCATCATGCTGAGGTTGAATTTATAGCATTCAAGAACAGTGGGAAGGAGAGCATCAAATCCCCAGATGTCTGGTCCGTTCAACCATGCAAAAACAGTCGGAATGAATTTTTGGAAAATTCACCTCTGTTTGGTCACGCTTTTCTCTGAAATTGTTGATAAATTTGCAAAACTGTCCTTGGTTAGGGGTAAATCAGCTCATTTGGGAAGTGGGTTTTCAACTGCTTGAGTTAATTCGTCACTGTTAGGTTACAATACTTCACACAAAAACATGTCTTCTACATGTGCGTGATCCATTTTTAAACTTCATCCTTCACAACAACAACAAATTACGGTTTAGTGAAATACTATGCATTAACATTGTAAATAATATGATATCAAAGGTCAATCATATAAATAAATTATTAATATTGTCTTTCAAAAGTATATTGAATATAATTTAAACAATAATAATGATCTATCAGCAAGCAAAGCTAATTATTCTTTGTCAAATATAATACTTTGTTTAATGAAAAAATTATTGACTCTTTCTATGGTTTGAAAGTATCTTTTCTAGGATTCAATTGAATATAACATAGGCCTTAAAAACTTGTCCTAAAATTATAGATTTTCCCAAAAGGACAAATTTGATCAAATATTCAAGGCTTAGTAAAATTCAGTAATCCTTTCAAAGTTGAGAATTAAATGCACAATTCCATTATTTGATATACATCCTTTCAAATCATAAATCAAAAGGATTAAAAATAAGTGTTCAATCAAATTATTATAACTCATCAAGATGCTCTTTAAACTTATTGATTCAAAGAAGTTCAAATTTGTTGCCATCATAAGAAATTAATTAATCAAAATTGATGCATGTAAATGTTTCAAACAAGTTCAGATAAGGATAAGCAACATTTCGACACAATAATCAAAATAAAATGACAAGATCTTTGAAATCTTCAAAAACTATTAAAACGAAAATCAAGCCAAAGTGTAAATATTTGAATAATCGAAAATGAAATCCATACCAACTGAAATGATAAAAACCAACTCAAATAAATCAAAAACAAAATAAGTAAAAAAAATGAAAATAATGCGCATTCTGCAACCCACAATGGAGGTTGCGGGTTGCGGAATTGACAAACTCAAAATGTGGCCAAGACGCTCCACAAACCGTAATTTGCAGGATTTGGGTTGCAGGCATAAGAAACACGTTTATTTGACAAACCTTTCCACATTCCGCATTTGCGGATTGTGGGTTGTGGAAACACACAATGCAATTTTTTATTATTCAATCTACTTTCCACAATTTGCGGGTTGCGGGTTGCAGGATGAAAAATTCAAAATATTTATAAAGCAATCCCGCAATCCGCAATTGCGGTATTCGGGTTGCGGGAAAGACACACCTTTTGGGAAAATTTAGTTCTTTCCGCAACTCACAAAAACACACAAAAATGCATAAATTTTCCAGAATGTTAACTAAATCAAATAATGAAAAAGACATAGAAACTATGATAAACAACATGGGAATCCCAAAATGACTAAGGAACTTAAGCATCACCTTTTGCATATAAAAATTTGGGGCTCCCATGTTTTATCCAAAACATGGCATTTATTGTAGCTACAACAAATGGTGACTGGCTGGGAATAACCAGTTATCTTTGAATTATAGTATTGAAATCTAAAAAATTAAGAATGAAAATAAAATGCTTTCACATGCTACATTTCAAATAATCTGAGTAGCTTTATCACTGGATGATATAGTATTGGTTAGACTTCAAAGCTTCTAAAACATCCAAGTCATTCCCATCGTTATCCAAAAACATTTTTAAGATAAACTCATTTTTCCAAATAAATTATTTATAAGATGTAAGAATCAAGAACTTTACCAGGAATTAATCTCGGGAAATCAAGCTAATCATATAAGACATAGTATTAAGAAATGACTCCAATACCACAAGCAGGACCCTACTGCTAGCCGACATTTAAAGCCGTGACGGGGATGCCTTTTAACCTCACTTCCAAGCGCTCTGGTCTTAGTTTACTGATTTAGATACATAGCTATACAGTGACTCAATTTACTAATGGGTAAGCAGCATTAGATAACTCTCTACAAGTGTGGGATGGAAAAGGATTGTTAAGGATTTGTATATAATATTTATGATTTGGAATCCCAAAACACCATAGACGGAGCCACTGCAGCCCGCAGGCGTCCATAACCTCGACAAGAATGTCTTTTAACCCGTTTTGCCTGATGGCTTATATCCCTAATACCAAGTTTAAATAAATATGCAAACTATGTGTAATGTGCTAATCTCAATTTGAGTTAGCCTAGTAAATGGGGGAGCAGACTTAGAAACTCCTTAAGAGTAAGGATGTTGTAAGGAATCTATAGATTACTGATATTTAGAGATTAAAACTTCTTTCCTGGAACTGATTCCCTTAAAAGTAATTAAATTCAAACTCATATGTTCATGTTGAGTTAAAAAGATAAAGTTCTAAGGATAATGACGGAAATATTCAAATAGAATTATTAGCACAGCCTGCTATTGATTTTTCACAATCTGAAATTAACTAATCAAAACATCTGATTTGCAGCAAGTAAGAAACATTTATAAAACTTTCCTTAATAGATAACACTTCAAGACTATAGAAGAGTGATAAGCTCTTTTATTTTAAAAGTGAAAATCATGAAAAACTCAAAACAAACCAGCAAGAAAAGAAAATGTAGAAATGATTAAATCAAATATATATACAAGTTGAACCAAAAGTAAATCAAAATCTCACAACTATATCACTAACTAAAATAAAAATTAGTGATTAAGAATTTTGTTTTTAATAGATAATGAGATATCAGATTTAATCAGGTCTTTATTAAAAACAAAATAAGTCATGGTTGGGCAAGTTTGTTGTACTGAAGTAAAGGTCATCAAGGTTGGGCATTAATTTCCATTTATGTCATTTACCCCCTTTTGACATGGTTAATGTTGTCCAGACTCTACAAATCCCTCGTACATGCCATGCTTAGCATTAATAAGCTATGTACCTTGAAATTTCACTTGGATTTGGTCCTTTCTTAGAAGAATGGAAAGTTTCAACTATTTAAAAAAATGGTCTGGATCAGGTTACTAACCTTTAATAATTGCATGTTAAATCCTATATTAACTGCCACTAACATTTACTAAATTTGTGCTCCAACTCACTTTGTCGCAATATACTTGAGTGCACATGTCCTACTGCGACTGATTTGTATACTCGTGAATCAGTCAAGAGGTGAAGTGTGGACTGACGTGTTGTCCATACTTCCTGTTGTTGAGAGAGACTCAGGATTAACAAATTTCTTTATCCATATCATATGCTTTTCTCGATCTAAGACGTCCTTAGGAGAAGTTACTAAACTATCCTTACTTGCCTTCTTTCTCCAAAATTTTTGCATCTTGTAGTTATTAGTTTTATGAATTTCTCTATTGCAAGTAAGGATTTTTCAATCGTTAGCTTTATGTTCGGTTTTTGTGCACTTGCAGCACACAATGTTGCATCTGTAAAAGGTAAAAAAAAATCATTTTTTAGCTTTATGTCCAGTTTTTGCGCACTTCCAGCGCACAAAATCCTTACTTGGTTTTTCTTGCTTCTTGGTGTCTGTTATTTTGTATCCTCTATGGAATCTCCTTGGACGCAGGCGCAGTTTCCTTACTATTTGACTTACCCCTTCTGTTCTTTTGGAAGACCCATTATTTGTCTCAAGTTGAGTCTGTAATATTTCAATTTCTTACTCTTTCTCTTTCAATTGCCTTTTTTTTATCAAGTAATATTTTGTGCTTGAGATTTCTTTCTTTGAGTATTATCATCTCATGTTGTTCACCTTGAATCTTATTATGATGTTCACTGATTCTCCTATAGGTTTCAATGTTCATCACTTCGTTGTTGAAGTTTTTGAAGCTGGTATTTTAGCGACATAATTACCTCAGTTGAATTTGAAGCATCCTTCCTTTTTTCTTCCTCCATAACTTCCAAATTATTTGTTAGAAGAAATATTTCTTTGGACAGTTTCTAGTTTTCTGTAGCAGCTTGCTTCAATTTCCCTTCCAAAGTATCAATCTTGAGAATTGCAGATTTACATTGTTCATCAATTTCCTGCAATTGATTGGTAAAATATGCTGCTAATATATGTGACTCTTCTTCTTTCCTTTTTAGTGTTTGCATGACATTGGTCGCCACTCATTTTACATCTTCTATAGTTCTTCTTAGTGTGTGAATAATGTCTCTTGCTTGCAAGATTGATGAATCCTTTTTTATATCATTTTCTCGTAGCCACGATGCTTCATCCATATCTGTGCTAGATTAGCCTTCCATATGTTAGTATGTTTACCGAAGACACCCGCTTTGATACTAATTGTTGGTATTAATGTATTACTAAGAGAGGGGGTGAGTCAGTAATTGCACAGATGTGTCCAAAATATGCATATTTTCATATTTATAACAATCACACCAATAAACATCGCATCGCACAAATGTATATCTATGTATATATATGAAAAGTTACATTGATGGGATATTACAGCCTTTGATCATGTGCACCCACTCATTTCAGATGTTCACTTGATCTCAAGTTCAACTTGCAGTCTTTTGACACCAACCTGCAACAACTTCTATATGTGTACGCTTCAACTTACAACCTCACAACACTAACATGAACAAATTTCAGTCTGGATGCGCAAACTGTGACTTACATATTCAAGCTCCAATGTGTGGAATAACTGAACATTCCGAGTATGGAAGCAACAACTTCCTTTTGTTTTCCAGCACCCACTAGAAGGAGATTGTGATCCCCTAAATTTTATATGTACCCACAGAAAGGATGTTATTGCACCCTGATAGTTTTCCAGCACTCACTGGAAGGATATTTAAGCCCCATGATTCATGCCCCATCTGACCTCCCTGGTATATGAAATCAAAATGTATGGAAAATGAAAAAGTGGTCCATGTGATCGTCAAGAAGGATAGTGGTACCAACTCATTCTTTTGCTCGATAAAGGAAGACATTTCCAGACCTAACCATCAATCCAAATCCAACATCCTCCAAGGATGAAACCGAGAGTTTACTAACTCCCATCCCAGGAACAAATACGACCCCATGCACCTCCAAAACCTCACTAAGGTCCACTTGGAACCTCACTATTCCAACACCTTGAACAACTACCTAAGGGCTATCAATATATTTCTGCACAAAATGCCCTGGGCCCAACATTGAAATGATCTAGAAAACACCATACAATCTAGTCATGTTTCTAGTTGACCCACTATCAACTATCCAGACATGACCAAAAATTGAGCTTCCCACACCGAAGTTAATGGAAGTCAAAGAAAACTCCTGCTAAAACTTTGCAGCATAATCCTCCACTTAGGCAGATGATGTTGTATCTTTCTCCACCTTCCCCTTCTTCTTTGGACAGTTTGAAGCATAGTGGTTGAACTGATTGCATTGAAATCACTGTGGGAAACCTACGACAATAAATAATGAAAATGCACGATATAACAGAAATAATAGAACACAGAAGGAAATTATTGAGCGCATGCCAATTCAAGGGGGTAACCTCCTTTGAGAAAGCTCAATACAAAGAACTCGTGGATGCCTTCATTGGCCTCAACAAGTACTTATATACTAAGTATAAGGCTAAACAATTGTTACTCCCCATGAATGTGGGATAATACAATATACTCATGAGACGACTTACAAAGCATATGCCTCAAACAACAATATACTGACAAAGTAAAGAGAACAATTGACACGGGTTCCTAACATTCCCTCCTTAGAAAAGCTTTGTCCTCAAATATTTAGATGTGGAAATAGTTGTTGAATATGAATGAGTGATTCCCATGTAGCATTCGCTAGTTACATGTCGTGCCACTAAATTTCTACCTCTGTGATGGATTGAGAGAGAAGCTGAGGAGTGTGCCTATTGAGGATGGCATCTGGCTCCAAAATGATGGATCCTTCATTATCTAGTTCTGGTAAAATAACTTGTGCTATGATGTTGGTGTCAATAAATTTCTTAAGATAAGATACATCTAATATTGGGTGAACGCAAGAAGGAGGAAGTTCCAATTTATAAGGAACAGACCCAACCTTCTGAAGAACATTATATGGCCCATAGAAATTTGGAGCCAGCTTATGACACCCTTTGAGTTTCAAGGAGGATTGCTTGTAAGGATGTAGACGAAGAAAAACCATATCACCATCTTAAAAAGTGCACTCGAAACGGTGCTTATCAGCTTGTTGTTTCATTTTGTTTCTTGGTATGTGAAGATTGTCCTGCAAAATGTGAAAAATTTGATCTCGGTTTCAGAGAATCGTTTCAACTGCATGAACATTTTAATTGTTTGGGGTGTATGGAAGGAGAACTAGAGGTTCATGACCATAAACTGCTTCACATGGAGTCATTTTATATGTAGTATGGTAGAAGGTATTTTACCACCATTCAACAACAGGGAACCACATTTCCCACTGATGTTGTTGTTCAGAGGTGAAGCAACAAAGATAAGTTTCCAAACATTTGATGATAACTTCAGTTTGACCATTTGTTCGTGGGTGATACCCTGAACTCATCTCCAGTTTGGTACTAGTGTGATGAAGTAGTCCTATGCAAAAATTACTCGTGAGAGTTGCATCGCAATCTGAGACAATGGAAGGAGGGATTCCATGAAGACGGGAAATTTGGTCCATGAAAATTTGTGTGACTAAGGAGGCGGTTTATGGATGGATGAGGGAAGAAAATGACTATATTTGAAGAGGTGATAAATCACAACCAAGATCACTTTATTCCTTCCATATTTAGGTATCCCTTTAATGAAATCCATCAAAATATCTGTTGGAATACGTGTAGGGATGGGAAAGGGTTCAAGCAATCCTGGAAGGAGTGTAGTTTCACCCTTGTGGCTCTGGAATGTAACACATTCAACCACCATTTGTTGAATTGCACTTTTCATTCCCTTTTAAAATAATTTATGCCATTCCCACTCATATGTTTTGAGGAACCCGGAGTTCCCTACCGATGGAGAAGCATGGAGTTCATAGAAGACAATCTGTTGAGAAACACCATGCCAAGAGTAATGTGGTACAACAGAAGGGTTATTGGTCAACTGTTGGATAAATTCAGATAATGAAGAGTCATTGACATAGCCTTTTTGAACATACTGCAACCAATTTGGAATAGGAATAGAAATAGATGAAAGAGAAATGTGGTCATCAAATGTGTGAGAAAGAGCATCTACCACAATATTCTCATTACCTTTCTAATAAGTGATCTCATAGTCATAATCCATGAGTTTGATAATCCATTTATGTTGTGTTGGGGATGAGACCCATTGCTCCAGGAAATATTTTGGGCTCTGGTGATTAGTATTGATGCAGAAATGATTCCCTAATAGGTATGGACGCTACTTCTTTATTGCATGCAAAATAGCCATCATTTCCTTCTTATATGTAGAGGTGGCTTGTTGATGCCTCGGTTGTGCAGGTGCTGGAATGGTGTCCAAGGAAAACAACAGGGGATGAAAACCCAACCAAAGGCTTCAAATAATCCTACGCAAGTATTACCTTATCCTCTAGCTATTTGGTGTGGTTGACACCCACGGATATTCAGCCTCCGCTGGCACTCTTTGAGTCGGTGAGTTTGCCCCTCGAAAGGGATACTTTGAATTAGATCTGAAACTAATCCTAAATGTAATTTGAAAGCAATCTAAAATTAATAATTCAATCTAGAATTAATAATTCTGCAACTATTAGAAGAAATTCTATAGTTACTAAAATACATATTAGAATTAAAATACTAACCTATCTAAATGTTAATTAAATTAATAACCTATCCTGGGAGCAAAGTAATTTAAAATGGGGAGAATGATTTAATGCTAAAAAAGAATAATTAGATCATCAATGATTTAAAAAACAAAATATTTAAACATTGATATCATAAGCACGTTAATCTTAACATGAGAAGTAAATATTATCTTCATTATGCTAAAATTGTTTGAACACAGAATCATTTATGCAATGATTAAACATAACCAGGTTAACACCTAAACTATAAAGATATAGAAAATTGATTGAATCTGATTATGATTTGATCTATGCATAAAAATAAAAATCTGATTAAATGCACATGAACAAATGGAAAATAATTGCAGAAAAGAAATTGTATTACCATCTCAACTTGATAAAAATATTTACAAAGATTCAAATTGATAATCAGCATCCGCTTCAGGCAGAGTGTATGATCTCCAATATATTAGAAACAAGAAATTGATATCAAGAGAATCATAGCAGAGAAAGAATAAATTCAGTTCTCTGTCATACAAAAATCATATCCTCCCTCTAGCAACAACGTTCCTCCTTCTTCCCTGCCAACAAAACATTGCAAGAAGAATACAAATACAAGAAGAATGAAAATCCTTCCATTCCTTAGAGACTTATCTCCCCCCCCCCCTCCTTCATCATGCTGAGGTTGAATTTATAGCATTCAATAGTAGTGGGAAGGATAGCATCAAATCCCCAGATGTCTGGTCCGTTCAACCATGCAAAAATGGTCGAAATGAATTTCTAGAAAACTCACCTCTGTTTGGCCATGTGTTTCTCCAAAATTGTTGATAAATTTGGAAAACTGTTGTTAGTTAAGGGTAAATCATCTCATTTGGGAAGTGGGTTTTCAACTATTTGAGTTAATTCGTCACTGTTAGGTCACAATACTTCACGCAAAAACATGTCTTCTACATGTGCGCGATCTGTTTTTAAACTTCATCCTTCACGATAACAACAAATTAGGGCTTAGTGAAATACTATGCATTAACATCGTAAATAATATGATATCAAAGGTCAATCATATAAATAAATTATTAATATTGTCTTTCAAAAGTATATTGAATATAATTTAAACAATAATAATAATCTATCAGCAAGCAAATCTAATTATTCTTAGTAAAATATAATACTTTGCTTAATGAAAAAATTATTGACTCTTTCTATGGTTTGAAAGTATATTTTCTAGGATTCAATTGAATATAACATAGGCCTTAAAAACTTGTCCTAAAATTATAGATTTTCCCAAAAAGGACAAATTTGATCAAATATTCAAGGCTTAGTAAAATTCAGTAATCTTTTCAAAGTTGAGAATTAAATGCACAATTCCATTATTTGATATACATCCTTTCAAATCATAAATCAAAGGGATTAAAAATAAGTTTTAAATCAAATTATTATAACTCATCAAGATGCTCTTTAAAATTATTGATTCAATGAAGTTCAAATTTGTTGCCATCATATGAAATTAATTAATCAAAATTGATGCATGTAAATGTTTCAAACAAGTTCAGATAGGGATAAGCAATCTTTCCACACAATAATCAAAATAAAATGACAAGATCTTTGAAATCTTCAACACCTATTAAAACAAAAATCAAGCCAAACTGTAAAGATTTGAATAATCGAAAAATGAAATCCATACCAACTGAAATGATAAAAACCAACTCAAATAAATCAAAAACAAAATAAGTAAAAAAAATAAAAATAATGCGCATTCTGCAACCCGCAATGCGGGTTGCGAAATTGACAAACTCAAAATGTGGCCAAGACGCTCCACAATCCACAGGATTCAGGTTTGCGGGCACAAGAAACACGTTTATTTGACAAACCTTTCCGCAATCCACATTTGCGGGTTGCGGGTTGCGGAAACACACAATGCATTTTATTATTATTCAACCTACTTTTTGCAATTTGCGGGTTGCGGGTTGCAGGATGAAAAGTTCAAAATATTTATAAAGAAATCCCACAATCCACAATTGTGGGATTCGGGTTGCGGGAAAGACACACCTTTTGGGAAAATTTAGTTCTTTCCGCAACTCACAAAAACACACAAAAATGCATAAATTTTTCAGAATGTTAACTAAATCAAATAATGAAAAAGACATAGAAACTATGATAAACAACATGGGAATCCCAAAATGACTAAGGAACTTAAGCATCACCTTTTGCATATAAAAATTTGGGGCTCCCATGTTTTCTCCAAAACATGGGATCTGTTGTAGCTACAACAAATGGCGACTGGCTCGGAAGAACCAATTATCTCTGAATTATATTATTGAAATATAAAAAATTAAGAATGAAAATAAAATGCTTTCACATGCTACATTTCAAATAATCTAAGTAGCCTTAGCATTGAATGATATAGTATTGGTTAGAATTTAAAGCTTCTAAAACATCCAAGTCATTCCAATCGTTATCCAAAAACGTTTTTAAGATAAACTCATTTTTCCAAATAAATTATTTATAAGATGTAAGAATCAAGAATTTTACCAGGAATTAATATCGGGAAATCAAGCTAATCATATAAGACATAGTATTAATAAATGACTCCAATACCACAGGCAAGACCCTACTACCAGCTATCGTTTAAAGCCACGATAGGGATGCCTTTTAACGTCACTTCCAAGCGCTCTGGTCCCAGTTTACTGATTTAGATACATAGCTATATAGTGACTCAATTTACTAATGGGCAAGCAACATTAGAAAACTCTCTACGAGTTTGGGATGGCAAAGGATTCTTAAGGATTTGTATATAATATTTATGATTTGGAATCCCAAAACACCATAGACGGAGCCACTGCAGCCCGCAGGCGTCCATAACCTTGACAGGGACGTCTTTTAACCTGTTTTTCATGATGGCTTATATTCCTAATATCAAGTTTAAAGAAATATGCAAACTATGTGTAATGTGCTAATCTCAATTTGAGTTAGCCTAGTAAATGGGGGAGCAGACTTAGAAACTCCTTAAGAGTAAGGATGGCGTAAGGAATCTATAGATTACTGATATTTATAGATTAAAACTTCTTTCCTGAAACCGATTCCCTTAAAAGTAATTAAATTTGAACTCATATGTTCATGTTGAATTAAAAAGATAAAGTTCTAAGGATAATGACAGAAATATTCAAATAGAATTATCAGCACAACCTGTTATTGATTTTTCACAATCTGAAATTAACTAATCAAAACATTTGATTTGCAGCAAGCAGGAAACATTTATAAAACTTTCCTTAATAGATAAGACTTCAAGACTATAGAAGAGTGATAAACTCTTTTATTTTAAAGGTGAAAATCATGAAAAACTCAAAACAAACCAGCAAGAAAAGAAAATGTAGAAATGATTAAATCAACCAAAAGTAAATCAAAATATCACAACTATATCACTAACAAAAATAAAAATTAGTGATTAAGAATTTTGTTTTTAATAGATCATGAGATATCAGATTTAATTAGGTCCATCGTTTGATTAGATGAGGAAGAATGAATATCACGTATAAAATAAGAACTTTTAAAATCATTAGAAATAGATGAAAAATCCTCTTCAAAAGTCTCAAAATCTTCACTATTATTGATAGTTGGGTCATTATGATCAAATCGGGAAAAAGGAAAATGTTCAAAATTTGATTGAACAAATTGTTCATTACATAGATTGGAATTATTATAATTAAGATTTTCTTCAATAATTTCAAATTGAGATTCCAAACAATGAAGTGAAAATGTGAAACATTCATCATACTCACATCCATTTGAAAGAGAAGAATGACGATTAGAATTTGCAACTGATATCCTTTTTGTATCTAAAGAAGATTGAACTTTAAATGCATAATCTATTTGTTGCAAATTATGTAATGCACTTTGAATGTTTCTTTCATTTTTAATAGACATAACTTCATTGTAGAAATCATTAATTTGTTTATTTAATTGAACAATTTGTGAAACCTTTGATTCTTCATTGTATGAAACATAAGGAAGAAAAAGATCTAAATTATACCTCTTCAAGTCTTTCTGAATAGCTTGATCCTCTTTGCATGCTTTATTGAAATATGTTGTCCCTTCACACAAAATAAGCATTGATATAGTCTTGGGAATAGATTTAACATACCAGCGAAAAGTGAGTTGTGATGAAGGTCTATCTTTTTCGTGTAAGCTGTAATACACTTGTCGAAAACGTGTTTTAAAATCCCAAATTGATTCTCCCTCATGTACCTGCATTTGAATCAAATTTTGATGAATTTCAATTATATCATAATCTTCAAAAAAATCTCTAAAAACATTCCTAAATTCTAACCAGCTAGAAATTGAATTCAAAGGTAAAAAATAAAACCAAAGAGAAGCCTTACCTTCGAAGGTACATGGGAATAATCTGCGAGCAACATCTTCATGTATGACATTAAATAAATGCAAAATAGATTCATACCTTCTGATATGCTCGGTAACAGAAACATTAGCTTCGCCATCGAACTTTGGCAAGATATTAACTGCCTTTTTAGGGAGCTCATGTAAAGGCCCTTGTAGGCTCAATGCAGTATTAGACTCCCATGCATGGATTTGTGAAAGAGCCATGAAAACATAACAAATAAAAGTTAGCTCTTATTGTGAGCAATGTGCCAAATCACGCCCTCCTTCTAGCACGATTTGTTGATGCCTCGGTTGTGCAGGTGCTGGAATGGTGTCCAAGGAAAACAATAGGGGCTGAAAACCCAACCAAATGATTCAGACAATCCTACGTAATTATTACCTTATCCTCAAGTTGTTTGGTGTGGTTGACACCCACGGATATTCGGCCTCCGCTGGCACTCTTTGAGTCGGTGAGTTCGCTCCTCGAAATGGTGACTTTGAATTAGATCTGAAACTAATTCTAAATGTAATTTGAAAGAAATCTACAATTAATAATGCAATCTAAAATTAATAATTCTCCAACTATTAGAAGAAATTCTATAGTTACAGAAATACATATTAGAATTAAAATACTAACCTATCTAAATTTTAATTAAATTAATAACCTATCTCAACAAAAAAGTAATTTAAAACGGGGAGAATTATTTAATGCTCAAAAAAGAATAATTAGATCATCAATGACTTTTAAAAAAAGTATTTAAACATTGATGTCATAAGTACGTTAATCTTAACATGAGAAGTAAAATATTATCTTCATTATGCTAAAATTGTTTGAACATAGAATCATTTATGCAATGATTAAACATAACCAGGTTAACAAAAACTATAAACATATATAAAATTGCTTAAATCTTATTATGATATGATCTGTGCATCAAAGGACAAATATGATTAAATGCACATGAACAAATGGAAAATAATTGTAGAAAAAAATTGTATTATCTTCTCAGCTTGATAAAAAACAAAGCTTCAAATTGATAATCATTAGCCGCTTCAGGTAGAGTCCAATCTCTTAAAAACAAGAAATTGCTATCAAGAGAATCATAGCAGAGAAAGAAGAAATTCAGTTCTCTGTCATACAAAAAACATATCCTCCCTCTGGCAACACCGTTCCTCCTTCTTCCTTGTCAACAAAACATTGCAAGAAGAATACAAATATAGGAAGAATGAAAATCCTTCCATCCCTTAGAGACTTCTCTCCCCCCCTCCTTCATCATGCTAAGGTCAAATTTGTATCACTCAAGAGCAGTGGGAAGGATAGCATCAAAACCCTAGATGTTTGGTTCGTTCCACCATGCAAAAATGGCTAGAATGAATTTCTGGAAAATTCACCTCTGTTCAGTCATGTTTTTCTCCCAAACTGTTGATAGATTTGCAAAATTGTCCTTGATTAGGTGTAAATCAGTTCATTTGGGAAGTGGGTTTTCAACTGTTTGAGTTAATTCCTCACGGTTTGCTCACAATACTTCATGCAAAAACATGTCTTCTACATGTACGCGATCCGTTTGTAAACTTCATCCTTCACGACAACATCAAGTTAGGGTTTAGTGAAATGCTATGCATTAACATTGTAAATAATATGATATCAAAGGTCAATCATATAAATAAATTATTAATATTGTCTTTTAAAAGTATATTGAATATAATTTAAACAATAATAATAATCTATCAGCAAGCAAAGCTAATTATTCTTTGTAAAATATAATAATTTGCTTAATGAAAAAATTATTGACTCTTTCTATGGTTTGAAAGTATCTTTTCTAGGCTTCAATTGAATATAACATAGGCCTTAAAAACTTGTCCTAAAATTATAGATTTTTTTGAAAGGACAAATTTTATTAAATATTCAAGGCTTAGTAAAATTCAGTAATCCTTTCAAAGTTGAGAATTAAATGCACGATTCCATTATTTGATATACACACTTTCAAATCATAAATCAAAAGGATTAAAAATAAGTGTTCAATCAAATTATTATAACTCATCAAGATGCTCTTTAAATTTATTGATTCAATGTAGTTCAAATTCGCTGCCATCATATGAAATTAATTAATCAAAATTGAAGCATGTAAATGTTTCAAATAAGTTCAGATAAGGATAAGCAATCTTTCCACACAATAATCAAAATAAAATGGCAAGATCTTTGAAATCTTCAAAAACTAATAAAACAAAAATCAAGCCAAAGTGTAAAGATTTGACTAATCGAAAAATGAAATCCATACCAACTGAAATGATAAAAACCAACTCAAATAAATAAAAAACAATAATAAGTAAAAATAAATAAAAATAATGCGCATTCCACAATCCGCAATGTGGGTTGAGGAATTGACAAACTCAAAATGTGGCCAAGATGCTCCGCAATATACAATCCACAATTTGCGGGATGCGGGTTGCAAGCACATGAAACACGTTTATTTGACAAACATTTCCACATTCTGCAATCCACATTTGCGAGTTGCGGATACACACAATGCAATTTTTTACTATTCAATCTATTTTCCACAATCCGCAATTTGTGGGTTACGGGATGAAAAGTTCAAAATATTTACAAAGCAATCCTGCAATCTGCAAATGTGGGATTCGGGTTGCAGGAAAGACACACCTTTTGGGAAAAAATAGTTCTTTCCGCAACTCACAAAAACACACAAAAATGCATACAATTTTCATAATGTTAACTAAATCAAATCATGAAAAAGACATAGAAACTATGATAAACAACATGGGAATCCCAAAATGACTAAGGAACTTAAGCATCACCTTTTGCATATAAAAATTTGGGGCTCCCATGTTTTATCCAAAACATGGGATCTGTTGTAGCTACAACATGGCTAAATTCTTATCGTAAAGGGATTTGTTGGTGAACGCAATGGGGTGCTCATCTTGAAGGATAACAACACCAAGTCCATTGTCGCAAGCATCACTCTCAATAGTGAAGGGCTTGGAAAATTTGGGCATAGCTAGAATAGGTGCGATATACATAGCTTGTTCCGATTTTTCAAATGCACACTCAACAACATGTGTCCATGTAAAAGCATCCTTTTTCAATAGATTTGTTAATGGAGCTGTAATATTCTCGTAATCCTTGACAAACTTGCGGTAGTAGCCAGCAAGTCCCAAAAAACCACGAAGGATCTTGAGTGTCTGAGATGTGGCCAATTTTTCATGGCATCTATTTTGGCAGGATCCACATGAACCCCTTGTGCTGAATTAATATTCCCGAGATACTCTACTTACTCCTAACCAAAAACACATTTAGACTACTTGGCACAAAGATGATGATCATAGAAAAGTTGCAGTACAAGATCTAGATGTTAGAGATGCTCAGCCCATGTTTTACTATAGATGAGGATATCATAAAGGAAGACCATAATGAAGTTCCACAAGTAGGGCCGAAATATTTTATGCGTCAATGCCTGAAATGTGGAAGGAGCATTCGTAAGGACAAAGGGCATGACCAAAAAATCATAGTGGCCATCATGTGTCACATACCCCAAATTGCAATAAGATTTTATGTTTAAGAAGACATTATGTTTTATTTTTATTGTAAAATTTGTGATTATTGACCAAGAGGAGTCAAGGATGGTTGTAATTAATTATGCTGAATATTTTATTAGTTAATAAATAAAAGATGAGACAAACAATTTAAGGAGGTTGTTGAATGAGTGTCTACTGGTCACTAGGTGGAATAGACTGGGGTGAGAGCAAACTGACACATGGCAGCATCCTCAACCACTTCTAGCTGTTGCAGGGGGCAACTTCCCTAATTTTGTGGTCGTGTTCCCCAAGAAAGTGGAACAAGAGTAGGTGGCTCATTAAGTGAAAAATTGACCAAAAGACCTAAGCATGCTTATATTTACCCATCAAATTCAGCAGGAGGTTGTTCACTTTTTACTTTTGAAATTTCTGAAGTGAAAAATGTGCACAAGATATTCGATGAGGGGAAAGGCAGAAGTGGTTTGAGTGTGAAGGTTGTTTTTAGAACTAGTGCAGCTTGTTAGCTAAGTTCTTTAGTGCAGAAGGCATAAGTATTACTGTTGAATATTTATGTGGAGTTGCAGGGGTTTTATATCCCATGCTCTCACCCGGTGCTTTCAACCAGGCGGACCAGTGGACACGCTCGAGGGTCCTAAGACAAGCAGCTAAGCTTTCTTCAGGAATTGGTTGGGTGGAATGGGCTTCTTAGACAGTTTGTCTACTTTCAAGTTATCAGGTTCCAATGTGCTATTTTATTTACCTTATGCAAGTAAAAGTACTGGAATGAAAGTAGTTATGATTAGATTTACTATTATTACTAGATAAATTGTTTCTACAATTATACTGTGTCAATATGATTTTATTCAAAGAAGTTTACTGGTTAAATTTTATGTGAATAAATGACTTAGTGTTAGAAATATTTGATTTATGGATGAAATCCCTTGCTGTATTTTTCTACTCATCATAATGATGAAGTACTCTAGTACAACAGGTTTGATTTAAAAGTAAATGGGAATGATTTAAAACAAGAAATAGATTATATGAATCTACTCTAACTTTAGCAGCTTCCATTGTTAGTTTAGTTTGGTTAGTTTTATAATCATCTTATTGGTTCTAGAATTCTTTCCTAAAATTATAATATCTAGGTTTAGTACAAAAGGACTTCTATTGTAAATTTAGGTTACACAGACAATAATCAGTTTTAAGTATAAGAACAGAAATAAATACTAATGCAAAATGATTAAACTTACTTAGTGAATAATACCAATCAAGCATAGTTTAACATTGTTAATGTTATTCTAGTTATAATATTTATTTCATACAAGTTAAATTCCAAACTATTCTAGTTGAATATCCAATACTAAAGATTCCTTTCTTCTCTCAAAAGAGAGTTTAATTTAGTACTATTTTATTTACTGTATATGCCAACCAAATTAAATACTTAACAAACTAAAATGATCTCAACATTAAATATTTTCTATTATTGCAACCAGTAAACTGTTTTGTTCTAAATACCTAAACTACTTAGTAAAAACAAAAAAAATAAGAACCTAGGTTAACTTTTTATAGTAATTCATTGTCAAAGAAATTTTACCTTAACTGCTGGTTAAAATGGCTTAACCCAGTCCTTATCCATAAATCCATTTACAACAAGTATTGTAATCTTTCTTTACAAATTCTAAATATAAGTGGCACACAAAATTTTGGCTACAAATGTATTTTAAATAATAACCAATACTTTCTTAAACGGACTTAAGCTCTGTCCTTTCAAAAAGAATTTATGGAAATCAAAACAACTGAGTTTTCATTTTTTTAACTAAAATAATTAAACAACACATCCTCTAATTTCCAGCCGCAGATAATTTGTAAGAGCCGTAACTCTAGGTAAAAACAAAAATAAAACCTAAGGGTAAAGAACAAAACAAATTATGGCCTTTATTTATTTTTACAGGAGTAAAACCCAACAAATTTCTAAACAGATAAAAAAATGCAAATAACATAAGATTTCATAGTTTCATTTTCTATGCTTATACAAACCCTAAAGGAATAAATGACTGCTAAACAAAGACGTCATTATAGTTGTAACTCTGTCCTCTTTATTTAAACAAAGTATTTATAAACAGAACTCTAACTACCTTACGATTTTTACCATAGAAACCAAAAGAGTTTTATTTTCTTTCCTTGTAATTCGAAAGAGCTTCAATGGTCGGGTTGTTAAGCCAAGGTTTCAAACTTTTAGAACAAAGTAGATACAATAGTTCTATCCCAACATCTTAAAAAGAAAAAGTGAGCCGCAACTCTTTTGAAAACCTCAAGGGTTTTAAAACGGTTTTGGCCATATAGCCTCACCTTTTTTTATAAACATAGTAGTCTACCAGCTATTACAGTAAAGCAAGAAAACAAAACGACCAACATGTAAACAGCCGTAAGCAACCAATTTTTCTTCACAGTAAATCAATGACGTAGGGCACCCAAGTTTCGAAACCAAGGCTTACCAAGCCTTGAAGTCCTTATCCTTCACCCGCGGAGAGAGAACACCTTCGAGCTTTACAACTATGTTTTGCCAAATGTGGGAGAACCTAATAACAAACAACAAAAATATTTGTATTATTATCTAGTAGATAAAAATAAATAAATAAAATAAAAAAACAAAACTATATATGAGAAAACGATGGAATTTTGGTTATAGAACTTACTAATGGAGCGTAAACCTGTTAGCTCTTTTGGAGGACACACAATGGGCGTCAAACTAGAACTCAAAACCCTACAGTGTTGCGGTATTTATTTCACAGTCATATGCTTGATGAGGGACTCAAGAAACAGTTGACTTTGAGCTAAGATTTCAGACCTTTGAATGCCTCAAGCGTTTACAAGAGACATGTGTCGCTGAGACCGAGAAGGCCGAAGGCCTGTCGGCTCGTCTCTCCAACCATTCAAACTATGATAGAAATGAAGAAAAACATGTTTGGGCAAAGAATTTAAACCTAGGGTTTACTACCCAAAACCTCTAAGCAGTATGGAATATTTCCACGTGGAACCCACTAAGTTTATCTCCGGTTTGCACTTGTACGGTTGGGCCTGCATTACATAGACTAAGGTAATATCATTACCATGGCGAAGGTTTAATGTTCCGAGGGTTGCATAGAGATTATATACCTTGCTAAAACTTTATAGTATGCAATAGATGAGATTTGGATTTGTGTTATGTATTTTATACATATACTTAAAATAGTATATATATATTATGCATCCATTTTAGTTATAACTTGTCAAGTTATATTTAGGTTTAATTATATATATACATTTGCTTTAATGTAATTTTGGCTAGGTTATAAATAGCATTTTTATGGATTAAAGTTATGCATCAATTAAATAATGTATTTGATAGCTAGTTCTAAACTACCTTAAAAGATTATCATGGTTTTCCTAGGTTTAAATATAAAAAGTGTGCATCGAATATATATATATATATATAGGGTAAGTTATCTCAGCAAAGAAATTTGGTTCTAGAGTATATTTAATGGTATGATAAAAGTTGAATGAATACCAACGTGCATCAAGTTTATTCCTAGAATAGTTTATGGTTATGCATCCATATAAGCTTAGGATAGTTTGAATATATGTCTAAGATTAATACATATGTTATTCAATGAACTACATGCAAAGGATAGATTTGATTAGTTTTAGTTTAGTAAAAATAAATTCTAGAACTTAGGAAGGTTCGAGAAGTTTTCATAATGATTTTTCATAGATAAAAATCTTAAAGTCAATTGCTTCCAGATTTTAGATTTTACCAGCAACTGAAAACATGAACTATAATTGTCATTTATATGATAAACTGCTATGATAACTAATCACACAATAAATGCAAATTCTATCAAGGATTTTAGTGTTTGCATTAAGCCTATGAATTCTTACATATCATTATGAGAAAATCAAAAGAATCTAAGGATAATTTTCCTAACTTACTCTTAGTCTTCAAAAACTTTAGTATCTTACACCTTAAACTGGAATTGAATGTTACATGTAAAAGACCTGTACAAATATTTCAATTTGCATTAGCTTGTGAAAGCTAAGTAAGCCTCGGGAAAAACCAAAAGCCCCTTCAGTAAGACAAGAAAGCCACTTTTTAAAATCATACACTTGTCAGAAAACAAACAGTTGATCTCAATACAGTACATCTCTAATTCAGTAACTTTATAGACTGACTTTTCAACACAAATTGGATACTGTTAGTAACAAATGTGTTTCAAATTAGTAAATAAATGATGTAGTCTCTAGTTTAAGTTAGTATAGAATGTTAACTGTTACTAGTTCAAATTAGTAAATAAATGATGTAGTCTCTAGTTTAAGTTAGTCTAGAATGTTAACTGTTAGTTGTTAAACTAACATATTTTGGCGATGACTTAGTATTAATTGTCGCACGGAAAAATTTTAAATCTTTCAAAAAAATTTGTTGTGTTTCATCATGTGTGTGGAAATCCATTTTATGGATATCAACCTCATGAACCCGAATTCGGCGACACCCAGAACGAAGATCCAACTTGGAGAAAAAATGAGCACCATGAAGCTCATCAACAATAGGAATTGGAAACTTATCCTTGAATGTAATGTGATTAAGTGCTTGAAATTCAATGCGGAGGCGCCATGACAAACATTTTTTTTGGACAAGAACCACTGAAGAAAAGGAACTGATACTAGGAATAATAATACCTTGCTTCAGTAAGTCCCAGATGAGCATCTTAATCTCTGTCTTTTGGTGAAACAGGTAGCGATAGGGCCTGATGTTGGGAGGGATGCTTCCAGGAAGGAGTAGAATATTATGGTTCTCTAGTCTTGAAGGTGGAAATCCCACTAGTTCAGCAAAGACACATGCATATCGATCCAAATTCGTTGTAGATATAAGGGAGTAGTGGAGACCGTTGATGGTTGCATCTAAATGGAATGGAGCTAAGCGATGGCACCATGTGAATTCTTCTTAATGATATTTTCCATGTGATGTGAAATGATGATGCTGAGAGACCCTAGTTGTAATCCCTTCAATGTGTGTTTTTTCCCATTGACTGAAAAACTGCATCCAAAGTTCAACAAAATCCCATAAGATGAGTCCAAGTGTGCATAACCATTGAGCACCCAAAACCACATCACATTCGCCTAAGGAAAATTCAAACATGTCAGAGCGCAAGTTATAATCTCCAATAGAGATACACACATTGTGACACTTCCCCTTTCAAGGTAAGGTTCCCCCATTGGCAATCATGACTTCAAAGCTAGAACAAGGATGGACAAAACAATCAGCCTAATTGGTGATCCGAGGGTCAATGAAGTTATGAGTGTTACCAGAATCAATGAATATTGTAAGAGGGATATTCTTGAAGAAAACCTTGACCTACATGGTTTGTGGGGTGGTGAATCTGGCTAATGCATGGAGGATATCTCTGGGTGGTCATTCTGAGAAGGAGGTTCAACATGTGGTTGTTGAATGTTGATCTGATCATTTACTGGATCATGAGCATGTTCACAAATTTCAGGTGCAGGAGAAGAATCCACATGCAATAGATATATATTTTGCTCATCACATCTATGTCCCTAGGTGAGTTTCTCATCACAATTATAACAAAGCCCTTTTTCTCTACCTTCCTACATCTTGGTTTTAGACAAATGCTTGATAGGAGCGGTTCTAGGAGCTGATGTGATTGGAGGTTTTTGGGAAACCATATTTCTGAATGGAACAAAAGTGGATTTGGAGCATTGTTGAGCAATGAACTTGTCCTCTTCCAACTTATCCAACCCTAGGGATTCAATCATTGTGTTGGGACAAAACATTTTAACCTCAAATCGGATTGCATCCTTCATACCACTAATAAAACAAATCTTGTAGAATGCATCAGGAAATCCTTCTGTGTGATTGGATAGTTTCTCAAAATCTATCCGATACTCTCTCACTGTGCCAGTTTGGAAAATTTTAGTGAGTTCTCATGTTAATTCATCGAAAGAACTAGGGCCAAATCGTTGCAAAAGGAGGTAGAAAAAATCTATTCATTTTGGCTCTTCGTGAGCCTTGATGTACCAATGGAACCATTGAAGGGCTTCATGTTCCAAATGAAAGGATGCAAGTGGGACTTTGTTGACATCAAAAGTGTTATGCAGACTGGAATATTGTTCTACCATGTATATCAAACCAGTTGGATCATCACCATTTAAGAGTGGAAAATCAAGCTTCAACCCATGAAAATTGATGGAAGAAGAGAACCCAATGTCTGCAAAAGACTCTGGCTATTGTCTATTGTTCGTGGCTGAATGTTGAAGATGGAGGCCAAGAATTTTTTCATCCAGATCTTGGAGTTTTGTCTTGAGGGTAGCAAGTTCGTCTTCCATTTGTTTGTTTTCTCCTGCAAGGGTGACAACCATAACCAAGAAGTTTTTTTTTGGGCGGGGGGAGAGAGAATGGGTACAAAAACAAAAATAAAAATAAAAATTAGAAAAGGAAAATTTGGAGTTGGGAAAAACTCTGATGGGTAATTGGGGTTTAACTAGGTTTTGGACACTTTCTAAGAGACAATGAAGTAGAAAATGGGGATTTCAGAAGCGGGTTGAAAGAATGGGAAAAATTTCCAAAGATGGACAAAGAAGCATAAATTGGAAATGAACAATGTGGAAAAATTTGAAGGTGATTGGGTGAGAATCAAAGAAGTTATGGAAAACCCTAAAAATAGACAAATGTGAGATTTTTGGCTTTGAAAAGTGGAATTTATGATAAGGTCCTCAAGGAAGGAAATATGTAGATTGGAATTGTAGGGGTTCCAGTGAATTTTCAAGAGAAACAGAGCTAAAGAAAAGAAGATGTGGAGAAAAAACAAGAATTTATGTGTGACAGCTCTAGACATGCAATCTAATATTTATCAACTAGAAATAGATATGGATCCCAGGTATGTTCGGATTCCTAAAGGTTCAAGGGATTGAATCGACCACTAATGTTGTCTAACAGGTTATGTATTGGGGAAGTACCCCTCACTCCATGACTTAGGTAAAACTGATAACCGCTTTGCCACAAACGACAACTTTTGGTTTACCTCACAGGTGGGAACTACTCAGTCAGGAAGGGGTCATTTCTCTTTTCGTTGGTAGGTCCTCTCAATGGCCAGCTACTTCGAGGTTCCTATACTATGTCCAGATACTTCCCACAGTTAAGCGGATAGGGCTTATTCCTTGATCTGAACTTGTAATTGAAATGAACAGTACATATGCAAAGAATAACTACTGCAATAATCACAGCGCTAGGAAGCCACTGCAAAAACAAAATTGGCAGAAATTCCACCCACTGAGCCCAAGAAAGTGCTTTTATACCAGATGTGGGAAACATCCAACAATAAATAATTAAAATTAATGATATAGCAGAAATAGAAGAACACAGAAGAAAATTATTGATCACATGTCACTTCGAGGGGGAAATCCACTTTGATCAAGCTCAATACAAATAAATTGTGGATGCCTTCATTGGCCTCAACATGTAATTATATACTAAGTCTAATATAAGCAACTATTACTCCCCATGAATGTTGGATAATACAATATACTCATTGGACAACTTACAAAGCATATGTATCCAGCAACAATATACTGACAAAGTAAAGAGAAGGGTTGACACGGGTTCCTAAAAAGCACTTGATCTTACTTAAATATTTGTTCTTCTTATTCTTCTTGTTCTTCTTTCTCTAAACAATAAGGGCCACATTCTCCTCAATCTCACCACCCTTGGACTGCTATCTTTTGAGAGCATCATCATGAGTCTCTTCTTGGATGAAATCATCCCAAAGTCTCTCCTAGCTCGGAATATTCTCTTTGGAGACCACACCTTTTACAAAATTGTTCCATGCACCTTAGAAACATTCAAGACAATTCTATCCATTTATCCATCATATACAACTTCCCCAACTACACCAAGTTCATCCTGAGCTTGTGTGATCCTTGTGAGATATTAGGTCATTTTCTCGTTCTTATCCATTTTGATGTCTCTCATTTTTTCCCTAAGTACCATTTTCCTATTCTTGTTACTACTGTGGTACAATTTTGTCAAAGATTCCCACATATCAAAGGAATTTGCTTTCCCTGCAATATGAGGAACAATGTGATCCTTTACAACATCAAGAATCAATTTCTTGGATTTCACATTTCTCTTATGATAGGATGCATAACTTGTTGCATCATCAATATTATCAAACACAATTACTGCCTTCTCAACTATATACCATAATTTAACTTCCTCCAAAAGTAAAACAATATGTTTCTTCCATGGACTAAAGTTGGATTCTCCATCCAATCGGTCTTCTAACCTCAAGTTGGTAGCCATTAACTCCTAGACTGAAAACTTCAACACACTATGATACAATCTCGCTTACAGCCTTTTTTAGAACAACTTTGATACCACGAAGACAATGACAAAATTATAAAGTTTCTCTTACATGCATTTTGTCAAACACTTTAACGACTAGTTTTTAAATTAAAAGATTAACTTACAGACTTTAAGAATTTAAAACACCATGTAAAATTCTTCAAACACATCAAATATGAACATTCTCATTGTACACAGTCAATTTTTGGTCAACCTTGACCAAGGAAAAAACCCAACCTAAGGAAAACCCAAAGAAAAGAATTTTTATAAAGAAGAAGAAAATCAGAAATCTCTTTACACAAAAAAATTATTTTCCCTAAACTGGAAAAATAACCCAACTTATCTTCAACGGACTTCTACCTTTATATTTGTGCCATTGAATAGTTTTATAACCTACCCACATGTAATATAAACTATTGTACAAACTGTTCATTGCCTACAATTAATTCTGCATCGATTTATGTGCTCATACATGCAAGAAAGGTACTATTGTACAATCTAAACAAGCTACAATTAACGTTGCCAACCTATGCCTCAAAAAATTTTCCCACACATGTTGAAATTGGGATATTGTATGACCTCTGTTAGACTATCTACAAAACTGTGTGTTGGCCACTTTTCCCAACTCGTGTGACCTAGGTTCTACACAGTCCGTCAACCCAACAAACACCCGAGATACCACCCTGACAGAGCAAGCCCCGTTGGCAACACTTGCAAAGCAAGTGCAGTCTCACCCAAGATATGTCTTCAATGGGTAACCATCAGACCGATGTTTCTGCAGATCGTCGAGGGATTATAGTCCCTTGGCGCGCGGCCAAGGAGCTCGACCAAGTCGCGAGGATGGAGTCATCTACACTGAATTGTAGCGCACACCTCGCATATACTTTCTTAACTACTAACGACACAACACAGATTCAGCCTTAGTACTTGAAACATAAAGGGATATAATAACGAGCTAACAGACAAGCGCAATATAACAGACGCGCAACAATGATTGTGCTGTAAACATAAACTAATACTCAAAAGTTGCGCATAATAACCTATTCATGCATTCGGACTTCTATTGACAGTACGACATTCATTCAATCATAACAGGACTCGCATCATAAACATAAACAACCATACACATTCAATCATCAACACACAGGAGAGTTCATGTGGAAACCCATCCAGGTAAAAACCACAAGGCGCTCTTCATCTGGCATGAGAAATATATGTCACCTTCAGCCTGCATTTGACTACAGACTGTCTTAGATCTAGCTTTCTGCTCAGACTCTTTCTTGCTCTCATGATCTCTATCTTATTTCTCCTAACTACTGCTACCATCTACTAATCCACACACGACCCGGATCAACTTCTCTAGCATATGCACCTCTCTAGCAGAGCTTCTCTTCTACTGCACTACCTTCGACTGCATCTTGCAGACTTTTGACTAATCTACCACTCAGATCCCACAAGTTCCCTCTACTAACCAATCAAAAGCAATTAAAAGTGATCTAAAAATCCACCAAAGATTAAAATAAAATCAAACCTCTAACTATTGAATCCCTCCTATTTATACTATTTTACATGACCATGCAGGGTCGACTACATATAGGAAGTACGTTAGTTGTCACCATCGGCCGCCTCCTAGGCTATAGCTATGGCGATCATTACTTGACACGAGGCACTAATGGCCTTACTTACAGCATGTGTTCACTCATGTGGCATCCGCCGACTTAAGCCAACTTCAGCACCCACGATCGTCCTGTCACTTTCAACGGTTGATCTACACTTGTGCTACTATTTTACTCTGCATGCATCTTCCTTTCGTGTAGTTTCCCTTTTATGTGCAGGTGACATCTTTTGTGCATATTCCTTCTTCTATGCATATTTCCTCTTTCGCACAGTTTTCTTTGTCCACGCAGATTTCCTTGTCCACGTAGATTTATTCTATGGCTGCCACGTGCTTACTTTTCCTTGTTTGTGCTTGCGCGGTGGATTGATTCTTGCGTGTTTCTTCGTTTGCACTTATTTCTTGCATGCTTTCCCTAGGCCCAACACTATACAAAACAATCTAGCTACGTTACAATTTGTGCTGCTGAAATATTCTTGGAAAAGTGCCAAGTCTGTCTTGTAAAGTCTCTTATTTTTCCTTAGTCTTCTCTTTCTCTGTTGGTGTCTTTTCCTTTGTCCCTTCACTTCATTTTATACTTTATTTCTAGTAACTATCTCCCTAACTACCATTTCAATGGATAGGATTAAATCACTAGATCTAGGGTTCACATTAAATGCACATTCAAATAATCAAAGTTAATTATTAAATGCACACCTTAAATGGGACCCACAACTTGATAAAGTACAANTATATATATATATATATATATATATAAGCACCCATAGAACATGATTAAAAAATGTGGGCAATTGCTCCTACCTACTCAGTCTCATTGCAAGCCAGGGTAAGTTAGAGAGATTGTTGGGGCCACCAAGCTCGAAAAGTAAAAAAATGAAATAATAAGAAAGAAAAATAAATGTGTCTATGTAGTTGTTGGCGTCCAACAACCTTCTCACTTTTTATTTGTTTTTGGTTAATAAAAAATGACATCAGCTTCCTTCCTTACTAAATTCTTGAGAAAATTATTAAGGAGCGCCTTCAGAATCTGTGAAACTAAAGATACTCCCAATTTGAGGACACTAATTACTTCAGAAAAATTATTGCTAGCATATCATTCTCATGTTGTTTAAGTATCATTGATGATTAATTTTGTAGTTGTTAAATCTGCTTCCTATAAAATCAATTTTCTCATTATATACATTAAACTCTTGATTTTATACTAATGTATGATGATGATATAGTTTCAATTAATGCTTCATCAGATTGAAAATAGATTAATATCATTGTGAGACTAAGCCAAATTTCACTTCTATGGTTTTAATCTCATATTTCCTACATTATATTATTGATTGATACTAAGGCTTCATGTTTTGTTTATCATTCTAGGCAAATTACAAGTGGCAAGATGCATTTTAAACCTTATATAATTGTTAGATTGATAATATTTATTCATTATATAATCAAAGCATTATTATTATTTCAAATCTATACTTGCAATTTATCCTAGCTACAATGGTGCTTATGCAAACGAAGTTGTTAATGAATTTTATGTCACACGTCTTCTACCATAACTATGATCGAAACCATGTAATCACTCTACGATTGAATGATGTGTGACACTTGTTTTGTATGGTACAACTATGATATGCATGTCATTTCATTATATCCTTGGGTCTTTGAAGGTCATTTCCATTTATAAGTCTTGTACGTGACTATAATTTTGAAGCATGTATCATCATTAACCTTGGTTTGTTAAAACTCTATGATGAAGCTTGCATCATTTTGGTTCTGATGGTGGTTGAAATTAGGTCTTTTGCAAAGGGTTAGCTTGACCTAGTTTTCTTTTCTTATTCACGTTTATGACCACTCTCAAAATTACTTAGTTTATCAGTTGAACATTGAAACGATGGCTCCCTTATGTATATTCGAACCGGCTGGGAGTGAACTATTGGAAATTGAACTCGAATCTGCTCAATTGATTAAGAAAATAGGTTGGGGTGACTTCTTTTGAAGTTTCAACATCCATCATATAGAAGTGACCTAACAAATTTCTCTGTCACTTAGAGAAAACGTCGCTCAAATTGGGAACTTGCGTTTGGTTATTACAGAAGACCTCATAGCGAACATTACCAAGCTGCCTCAAAAAGGTGGTTTAAGCAAAAAGAAATTAACAGAGCAAAGTGGAAACATTTTTTGCTTCCTCTGCCAAATAATTTTGATGATAAACATGGATATCCAACGAAATTCCTCAAACCTCAATGGCGTCCTCTTCTGTAGCTAATTATAAGGTACATCACTTGCGATGGTAGGTTTTCCTATGTACATTTTTATCACCTCAGGCTTCTTATGGCATTCAAGGGTTCTAGGGTAAATTTACCTTGCTTCTTGTTTAATAGTATGGAAAAGATGGATTACGCGGTCTAAAACACAGTTGGAGATCAAGACAAAAGTTTATTCCATCATGGTTTACTCAAAATCATGATACAATACCAGTTGTCTATGATGGGTAAGAATTGGGATCAGTTTTTAAATGAAAACAATTTCAGATAGACTTAGTTTTGGCCTTCTTATCTCCCTAAGACCCAACAGAAAAGAAGGCAACCCTTTGTGCATGAGCCTTCTAAGTTAGACTCTGATGTAAATCTTAAAGAGGTTGATGTTAGTAATCCTATCCCAATGAAGGATTTAGGATGTAATATGACAGAATATTACACTATTCCAATTGTTGAAGCCTCCGTCGTTCCATCGCAGCCTGTGCAAGCTCGTAGTATACCTACATGAAAGCTAGAGGGCTTAGCGAGTTGTCAAAACAAAGACTCTTCCTTTTGCAATGACCGTAAACTCAAACAAATTAGGAGTATGCCTCTGTGAGTTCATGCTGGTTCACCCGTAGTATGGCTACAGTTTCCATTCCTGTTACAATGCAGCAGCAAAGGGAATCTCCTTTGATAGAAGTTGTAAGTGACGCTGATGATCTATCTCCAATTCGTGAAATTTCTCATGATGGTGATTAACATAACATGGAGGTGAACAACCTTGTGACGTCTCCTGCAAAGGAATTCATTGACAAATCATATCCTTTCATATCTAAGCAAAATCCCTCATAAATCGGGGACTCCTCGCCTGGTTGAAGTGAGAAGAACCTTCAACAAACTCTTAAACAAATACTTGAGGATAAAAGTTATCAATTAGAAATGAAGTTGAGAGAGTCTCATTCTAATACGCTTGGTAGGGAGGAAGAGATCAACACCCTTTAAAGTGAGTTGTTGCAATGGGTGAATCGATGGCATGATTTGAAACTTAAGAAAGACAAGTATAAAGCCATAAAAAAGCAATTGGCCTCTACAAATGAAAGATTACTAAAAAAAAGAGAACAACAGAAGATCAAAATTATGAAACTTGGAGATAGGCTGGTTGAGGGTCGACGAGCAACCAAACTACAAATCACAACTTAAACTCATTTTGTTATTTCAGTTTATCTTTGACAAGTTGTTCGATTCATCATAGGTAAGTAAATAATTTAATTAGCACATATACATAATCGAAGATTCTGTAGAAGTGCTTAGGATTCTTTTGTTTGTTGTTCATTGATTAAATGCAAGTTTAAATGAAAATTTAATATTTTGTTTGAATTGTTATGGTAGATAGCCTATACATTCATCGTGGATGCATTTTGTTTTTATGATGTTGTTGGACTTTTGGAAGTTTCGCTACCAGTTGTTAAACTGATTGTCTCTTATGATTCTTTTGCTTCCATGTGCCTTTTATTTGAGGAATGGTTTAAACTATTCTTGATTCCTTGTTATCTCATAAAAAAAACAATCGTGTTGATTGTCTGTTTGATTTTGACAGATGTCAAACTAATGTGTAGCAAGTTTTTAAAAGAAAAGGTTTATTTTGGGAAGGAGATCCATATAATTCTCCAAGTAGTTAGTTTGTTTTGTTGTATAAGTCACCAGGATGACTGAATAGGGGGGATTCGATAGAGAGAAGAAGTTGTCATATAGAGTTGCAATTTCCAAAATTTTGAAGCAGATTCTTATGTCATGATAACACTTGTGCTGGTATACGACTCTGAGATGTCTTGAGAAATTGGTAACATTGTGGTTTCTGTTTTTTTTTATACAGTTATACATATGAATATCAACTCTCTTTTACACTTTTTTTCATATGTTGATTTACATGCACATTGTATTGACTATCTTTATACTTTCGAATACACCATGTTTAAATTTATGAATATATGATGTTTATTATTATCATTAGATAATTTTCATTATGTGATTTAAATTTTTATGCCATTATTCATGTACTTACCGCTCTTGTTATCTATTTGTATAGATGTTCTGAACTGTAATAATCATTATTATAATATTTCAGATATTGAACATAATATTGCTTGTTGTTTTGTGACAGTACATATGTTTTAGGTAATAATATTTTTTTAGTATTCCTTATAACATATGACTGTAATTTATTCCTTATTGGGATTATGATATGTTAAATGAGATTTTTCTCGTAGTATATCATATCTTCAAAACCATTCCTTACATAACAATAAGTGACAGTAATTAGTATAACTACTCTTGGCCAAGATAAATTAGTATAGATCGTAGATAAATAGTTAGTCTTAATTTAGAAACTATTAAATAAATAGTTTCTTTTAGAAGTTAGATAACTCTTTATCTGTTAGGAAGTTCCGGAGAAGTTTTTCTTGAAACTTAAACATGGAGACTCTCCTTAAGAGAGAAATACTTAGATGGTAGCAAGACCATAACCTGGGAGAATTAGCTACACCAAACACATCGGGGGTTGTGTTAAGTGCCTTGTGTGGGTTAGTTCTCTGTAGTTGGCCATAGACAAAAAATCAGGGCAACAAATGGCACTAGAAGGAGGGACTAAAACTATTAATGGCTGAAAATGTTCAAAACAATCCTACAACTAGTTTGGATCCTTCACCAATTGACGAATCCAGTAACATTGTTATTTTAGATACATTAGTTCATCCACAACTTGGAATAAGTGATTCATCATTCGCAAGTGTTGTTCGGGAAATACTTGAGAGAGGCCATAATACCTCTCCCTATACACCTCATCAAATTGAACAAGCTTTAATAGAATCTAGACAAGTCCTTACTAGGGTTTATTCTCAATAAACTAGAATACCTCCTATTGATTTTGGTTTACCTCATCGAAATAGGAACAACGATACCTCTTCTGCAGTTGACTCGTCTTCATTAGAAACTCATGAGTTAGGATTAGGTAGCCCAAGTTACTAGCTCAATCCTTTGTCAAGAGGGATTACTGAAACTAACACTATAAGAAGGCTTATTCCCTCCAACAATAGTACCTGTGAAGAGCGCCACCAAAACACTACAGATACATAGTCATCACTAGTTTTACTATCAATCAAACATGAACGGTCTAAGTAAGCCCAAAATAGCACGAATGAACCATAATGAGAAATTCCAATAAACAACTATGGCATGCACTTTTATCTTTTTGTAGTGGACTAGAAATCATGGTTCGTTGCTCAAAATTACATTCTTGATCGAAGATGCACCTAGTTATGGTTATTCAAGGAGATGTAAGATCATTTGTGAAAGGAACTATGTGGTAGGGACTAGAGTGGTGATCCAATCCCAGGGTGAGCTCAAAAAATAACTCGAAACTCACTTAAGCAAAGGGATCAATATATGATCGCTTTTCTAATGTTAAGTTGCATGTGAACATGAGCATAACATTAAGTGTGCATCACAAAATCAACCACATAAAAATGCAAGACATTTCAAGCACATCAAAACATGATATGATAACAGAGTTCGATAGACCTCTTAGCTACGTCTCTAGGTCTACTCCAAAAATAGTGATTGGTCAATTAAACATGATGAACAAAAGCATAAAATTTATATCAAATAGATCGCCTACAGAAAGTCTTCACTAACTGTTCACCTCCTCTTGTTGCACAACAGCTGCCTCTGAAAGGTCACACCCTCATCAGATCCTTCACCTTTGTACTTCGGATCGAGAGTATCGAAGACTGATAATTGCATCAATGCACAAGTTGTAGTGTATCATCCTTTGGTTGCAAGACTGTAGAAACTAAGCAAGTGCATGCTTGCCTCCTTTGTCCCAAAGAGTTCATAAAACTTGGACATGAACATACTTCACAATGCTACTATCCATACTCTCTCAACATCTTATACAAACTCTGAGCCTTGAGCAAAGCCACATGATTCACCAGGAAAAAATGAAGATGATTCATAATGCAGCTATACATACTCTCTCAATAGCTTCTACAAGCTATAAGCCTTGAGTAAAGCCACATGATCATAGAACAAAGACTCGAACATGATCTTCAAAACATGGATTCAAATGGATAACTCACATCCATCCTCCAAGACTCCAACAAGAGTCATAGAGCTCTCAAGAATCCTCCATCAACAATTACAAGAGTGAACTCTCTCCAAACATGGTTGTCAAAATGTTTGCTTTCACCAAATGGCTCCCTCTCCAATGGAGACCCCAAATGGCCCTCAACAAGTTCTCACAAGCTCTTCATTACCCCTAACAATGCATATAGCAAGGACTTAAATAATAGAATCCACCCTTTACATCATATAGCCCACTAATTCGAATTTTAGACTTAGTTACAACTTCGTTGACTTTTAAAAACCTAAACTATTTTTTTCTTTTTTTTGCCACTAAGTTGTTCAATTTTCACATAATTAGGGTTTCACATATTATTACTCCCCTCAATATGGCATTACAACTTCGCATACATACCATGTGAATAAAACAAAGAACCAAACTTATGCCATATTAGTTGGCTTACAACTTGTATTAAAACCCACCATAAATAATAATAAAAATGGTTATGGTCACCTCGTGGCATTTAAAAGGGCATATCCAAACAAATAATCAAAACCCACTTTGAAAACTTTATCCAAAGTTTGGTCACACCCACGTGGTATATACCCCTTTGTCCCATACCCAAAACAAAGTATGGTAACTACAACCTTATAATAAAACATTCGTTGGCATTTGTCCATGCCATAAAAACCCACCTTTTAAACTCTATTCCAAAGCTGGTTATCATCATGTGCTAAATAGGTGGCAAGCCTAAACTCATGGCATGTGGTTATATAACCATAAACTCTTCCCAAAATCAAAGCATGAAAACCATTGGCATATAATAAACAATATTTGGCATTTTTGAAACCGTGGCCAAAATCATGGGCTTCTACCTAAAACGCTAACTTCAGCGCTTCAACCTTTGCCAACTCGGATAGCATGGTAGCAAAGACTACTAGGTTTGGAGCACCCCGAAACTGTTGCTATGCTAAATATGGCGGGAGGTCCTGGGGTCAAACCCACAGACTTCACATCTGCACTATTGGTTAGATACTAAAATAATTAATTGCTACTTAACATATCGAAACATTTAGTAGGATTGGTGAAGACTTTGCATAGTCATGTTGGTGGCACCGATTCGAATCCTATTGCCCTCATATATATATATATATATATATATTTTTGTTGTGAATGGTTCAAACATATGGCCAACCGGGGGCTGCCATGTGGCAGCCCCATATTGGACCCTTCACCTGCCAACTAGATGCCACGTATGCTACAAAGTGCCACATCAACTGCCAACTAGATGCATAGTCACCTCAACCTGCCACATGGCACCATTGTGGTGGTTCCACATGGCACTCTTGTTTGTTGTTCCTTCCAACCTTTAGAGTGCTCTAACTTTTGCACAAATTTTGCATACGACTTCTGTTTGACGCATTGTTCACGTCATTGGAAAGCTCTTTATGAGCTCTTTGATATAGTGTTGTTCTCGCCGCAATGTGGAGACTCTGAATTTTTGGGTCTTCTAAGATCCTGTTGGATCAACTGGTATTGTGGGGCCTTGAGGTCCCCCAACCAAGGAATTAAGGGAGGTGGAAGGAGAGAGAGTGACAATTAAGCAATGATAAAGTAGGTCAAGTCATGCAATACATACAAGAAAGTAAGTTGGAAAAAGGAGATCCCACATTGATGGAGCCATAAGCCTAGGCTCGAGTTCTAGCCCTCATATTCACAGTACTTAAGGCATAAATCGACAAAGAGCGGCCTAGATCGGTTCAATTGTTAGGGTCAATATCTATCTTGTGGGCTAGGTGTGGTACCTAATCCTATCCCATACTAGCAAGACGTCCATGATCCCTGGTATGTGGAGAGAAGATGTCGAGTGAAGGACGATTAGGGATCAGGGGTTAAATTTGACGAGCACCCTTACCGATCAACCAAAGTTGTTTTTTACGATTTTGTCTATGAAACTACCCTTCATATGACGTTTAATAATTATTTTTACTTTTCTATTAAAATTTATTCAAAATTTTGTACACATTTTTGGAGTGGCCTCTTTGTTATGGATTATGGATTTGGTATCCATAAATATTTTATAAAATAATATATTTCTATTCATTTAAAATTTGCACGCAATAACATTGACACTAAAATAATTCAATGGAATTTTATAAAATAATATATTTATGTTCATTTAAAATTTGAATGAAATAACACTTAGGCAAAAACAATTCAATGGATTTTAGTGACAGACATGAAAACTTAAAAAAAAATTAACACAATAAACGTGCATTCAACTAAAATTGTGTTTGTGCATTCGATTAAAATTGTGTTTATAAATAGGTGAACAAGTGACCATGACCTTACGTGATATAGATATTGGGTGGTGGGAATAATGGTTTCCCTGACCCAGTCTCATTCGAAAGGTTACCACATCAAAACCACCCTCAAAGGTGGTATTGGAAGGTGAGAGGGGAATTATCCCCCTTACTACTCTGTTCTCCAATCAATCTCCTTAGCCGTCGACTTGGGTTTCCTTTTCCTGCGCATCGCTGACGCTTACAAAATTTTGCTTTTTATTATAGTTTGTATCCATATTAATTTCTTTCAAAGAGGAAATGCAATCTACATGTAGAGCTAATTCCACACTAATTATTTCGTAAGCATAAGTCTTAAACCATATGTAGAATTTGAACAAGAAAAATAAAACAAATAATATCCATGTATGTACACTAAAATAATAAACACAAAATTTACACTAAAATATCCATTAAGAATTGTGTATGTGTGTAGATAGTGCGAAGGTATAACTTACAGGTGCCCAAAGGGACATAAGATGTGTGCGGAAACATCAAATTTGGTCAAGCCCTCGATCACTGTCAATAACCTATGAAACAATACGATAGATAGATGGTTAAAGAAAAGCATTTTAAATGAGAGAAACCTGAGGGCAAGGAAGAAACCCTGATTGCGCCTAAACATCCATAGCCGCAACAAACTTCATAGTTATGTAAATAAAGGAACTTGTTAAAACTAAATATTGTACAACAAATATAAAAATTAATAGCCAGGATGATAATCTGGCACGCCAACTATGTCTAAACTTTGATAAAAATTGTATAAAACCCCTAGTTGGGTTAAACAAAAAGGAGTATGAACAGAAAAGGTTGTCTATGTTTATTAACTTTGTCACGAGAATGGCGGAGAAATCTTGTCTGTAACCAGTATTTGACCTACGAAATGGAGGATTAGGTGATTAGAAATGCCCTCAACAAAGGAAGACACCTCGTCCATTGGGTTGGAATTTGAGCTTAACGAAGGCTTGCAAACACCATTAACATAAGATCCCCCTCTGGATATGGAGGGAGAGTAAAACTAAAGATTAACAACATTAAGCTTTATTTAGTTTAGTATGGGAAGGAAGTAGAATTCATAACCTTATTGTACCTACCGATAGGCAGTGTACAATTGTATTCGATATGCTTTGACTCGCTATTAGTTTAGCGTTGACTAACTTAATTTTGCAATTTAAGCTAACTTTTACCTTGGACAATGAAAATTTTATATTTTTTGAATTTTGAATATTCAATTATCTGGTCCATGATTGGCTAATGCAATTGAAGTCTTATTGTAGGGCTAACGACGGGATTATTGGGAATGGGGAATTTGTTAATTGATGGGGGGCTTCTTTAATTGATTCCATCTTAGTCACGGTCAACATGTTGGATGGACTAGGTCTCCACCTCCTTGCATTGAATTATAATCCATGTTGACAGCACCACGACCACCTATATTCAAGTTAGAAGATAGCATATGATCACTAAGTGTTGTAAGTTGAGCCAGTGCGTGAATAAAGGTAACACGCATAGAATTCCTTCGTGGGATGGGTGGATTTTAGGAGCGGGATGGGGGGATTTAGTTCTGAAGGCAAGAACTAGCACTGGCTCCTACAATACTCAGTTCCCACACAGAGAATTCAATTCAGTCAAATCAGTGCATCTATTTGTCGCACCAGACTTTTACAATGCATATTATATATTGAATTAACATGTACCTTACTACCTCAAGTCCACCGCCATTGACAAAGCATAACAAAGAATAAGTGTTGGGTAATTTCCAAAAATTAATTAGGTCTTGAAGAAAATCAAAGTCATACCGAAATTGTTGTTGCAGTGAGCATGAGAAACCATAACTAGTCTGGGATCTTACCTTGCATAGATGGAGATCAAATTCGTCAGAGCTATTGTGGCATCAGTATTTACTATGACGTTAGAACATCAGCAGGTCAATTATTTATTCAATTAATCAGACAGAAGGAATTATAACACTATTTTTCAAGAAATGCTATCAATATATATTTACTTACAGTTATTTATGAGACCAAGGTCCTCATATTCAGGAGTTATGACTCACCTTTGTCTTCTCATAGCACCTGCAACTTGCAACTAGGTATGCTTCCATTTTCTATCTTGTATATTGAAATTAATTGTGACAGTCACATTCGAACTCTGGTTCAATTTCTGGTTGTGTTTTCCTTTAGGGTTCGATTCCTGGTTGTGTCTTTCTTTATGGTTCAAGTTCTCATGTGTTATTATTTCCTGTTGTTTTCTCTTTTTAACAGGTTCAATTTTGTTTTCCAAGAAATGTTTATATACTTAACATCCCTAGCGCTCTTCAAGAATCCACCCAACTCAAAATGTCTGAGTTTTAAAAGTCCAAATGACTGCAATCTCTGAACTAAATCTTGAAACGTTTTTTAACACGTTTTGCCTAGGTTTGTACATGATAACTTTTACAGAAATTTGTCTTAGTTTCCAAATTTCCTGGTAGTTGTTGCGATTGTCGACTAGAAGCCTTTCTTCTAGTCAAATTTCCAAAGCTTGAGAAGAATCACTGAAACAAAAAAGTCATAATTGTTGATACAAATAAGGAATAGCTTCTAGTCAAATTGCCAAAGCTTGAGAAGAATCACTAAATAAAAAATAATAATTGTTTGTATAAATAAGGAGTCGCTAATTGTACTTGCACATGACCATAGACTCCATTACATAGCCAATATTATCATACAAAATGTGTGAAACACTTTTTCGTGGCAGCCATAGCTAAGCTTAACTCGAACTTTGTCATCTAGAAAAATATTGTGAACGCAGAGTTCATGGGTCTAAACATCTCATTATTTATACCGGGAAAGAATATTGCCATGCCAAAAATGAAGTAATCTCCCATCATTCAAAGGGACACTAAGAATGGATAAATAAAAACCTTTTAAATTTCCAAATCTGCTTCTTCACAACAAAATCATCCAATAATATTAATGTTGTTGGAAAAAGGTGGAGGGGAATATTAAACCGCTACAAATGCACCTTAGTTGTGCATTTGTGGGAGGATTTGATTGTCATGTTACTGGAGAATTGCACCAGTTCTTTGTTTCTTCATGACTTGGACCTTAGATACTCGTGTCGTTGTCCAAACACTCAACAAGAATTGTAATAGTTTCATTGTGCATCTGTGGGAGGAGTTGATGGTCATATTACTCGAGAATGCTTCACCTAATATGTCTTTGCACGAGTTCTTTGTTTCTTCATGACTTGGGCCTTATCTACTCATGCCCTTGTCCAAACACTCAACAAGAATTGTAATAGTTTCTTCACAGCTTTTGCATTCCATGTGCAACTCATGCAATCCCACATATGACAAAAATTGCTTCACCGGATCTATCTTTGCATCAACTCTTTGTTGTTCATGCTTGGGATTTTTTTGTGAAGAAACTGTTTTTTATAATTTTGCAAAATTCTTCTGCTTCTTACTACAATAGTATGCTCAGAACTTGAACACTCTTCACTGGAAGCATTTCATTTTTGCTCAATTCCAGGCTGGATGGAATTGAAGACACTATGCTGAGGTGATTCTTAGATCCTGTGTGTGCACTAGTTTCAGGACGCAGTCTTGTTGGTCTCCAAAAAGACATGTTAATGCATGGATGTCTACAATGTTGATAGGATGCATTGAGTCTAGCCACAATGCTGGTCCATGAACCCAATTGATTAGAAATGTGATACACCCCACCTATTCTATTATAAATTGCTTACAACACAAAATAATCAATCCTAATTCAAGATGTTGCACGCAATTCAGAGAAAATTACGATGAACAACAATAGGGATTCTAATTGAAATCATGTCCATTAGTCATTACAACCAATTAGATCTACAAACTTGTCGAATTTGATTTGAAAAAATAACTTAAAATGGATGAATAAAGGTAGTAATATTTTCCATAGCTTACCAATCTGGAATGAACAGTAAAACACAGAAGGATTGCAAGAACCAAGCATAGAGCGGGCTTTCAAAAATGAATCTGGTACATGTTTTCTCTTGTATATGAAACTCCTAACTGCATTGTCATGTTACATAAGATGAATAGCTTAATCACTAAGAGCTTCCACACCCGCAACTTCCACTGCTTTACAAAATTTGCACTAGGGTTTAAACTTCATCAAAGTTTATTGAAGCTTCGAACTCATTTTTTGCCTTTGCGCGACACTGAGCATGTTTCATCCCACAGCACAGTTATTATTCTTATCTGCCTGAGCTTAAAAAACATGTATGTTCGGTCCATCCAACAGACCAGCAGCGAAGTCAACCATTGACTTCGTTGTTGGTCCGTTGGATGGACCGAACGTACATGTTTGTTAAGGATGGTCGTCTTATCCCAAGTTTGAAGGGTTTTAACGTGATGGAAAAGTTGTATTTTTGTCAATTCAGAGCGAAATATCCAGTGAGAAGTAACAACGGGGTTTTGGTGAGGGCTTCGACCAAGGATTGGCGTGCAATAGTGTAGATGGATTACATTCGGGTAATATTTCCGGTGCTCCTTTCTTTATTTATACTCTGCACCCACACTCACCATGGGTCATCGAAAATAGGGTGAAGCTGCCATAATTTAGAACTTTGACATAATCACAAAGTAACTCTTTGGGTGACTTCTCATTGCCTATATCATTACCATGACAAGGGATTAATACTGCACTAATCCCAAACAACAAATCTAATACCAATAATTCCTTGAGCATAGGTCCCCCAGCAGACAGGTGTAAACTTTCCGAGGAAAACAATTTAGTTCGTAATTTGCTTAAAAAAGTTTATTAAACCCTCTTCATCCCACCCCATCTCACCTCAGCCAACCCCACCTTAGGTTTTGTCAAGGAATGATGTCCCATGGAAGGAGACCTAGATCAAAATTCATTTGTTGCATAGAACCCAATGAAACGAAGCCTTCTAAAATGCCTTGACATTGAAGAAAAATCAACAAAATCACTTGATGTCAATTGATTCACTAAGAGAAAATCATAAGATTCCTACTTTTTAGAAATAAAGACAAGAAGGGAAATCTCAAATACATATATTCCCGAAATCGATGATGGTGTTTTGCTTTCAATGGAAGGCACAATTAATAACGTTTGTTTTTTCCTTTCGATGATTCACAATCTATGAAGAACTCCCCATTGCAGACTACAACATTGCATATAACTGCCTGCAAATACAAATTACAACATTGTATGCAACCAATCTCGTAAACTAGGGACTTGAATTACAAAACAAGTAGAAAAAAATGCTATATTTTGTTTAACATAAATTAAATAAATATACATTCTCTACATTCAAAGTTCAAAGGTGGTTTCCAACTGAATTATTATGAAACATTCTCTACATTTAGAGTTCAAAGGTTGTCTCCAATTGAATTAGTATGAAACATTCTCTACATTCAGAGTTCAAATGTGGTGTCCAACTGAATTAGTCTAAAAATGACTTTTAACGGAGTTAACATATATTGTATTGCCCATTATTCTTGGCTATTTCGTTCATCCCACTTACAATTTCTCTGGATGATCCAAATGCCAAACAAGATGCCTGTCAAAGTCGCATGTGGTATTCCTTAGTTTTTCTATTTTGTAGGTAGAAAGTAACCAACCAACAATGCAGGACACAAGAGACCTAATAAATTGGTAATAATAATTGGTACACAAGAGAGCTGGTAAACTAGTTGTCATAGTTATAAATTCGGCATGCCAAAGAAGAGAGTCTTCTCCCACTGACAAATTTTTTAAAGGTTGTATGGAGAGATGCTAACCAGGACGTAACCCCCTGTGTGACTCTGTATATCAGTGCATGCATGCATTCCACACTTGTACAAAAATTTATGTATTTCTACGTTTTTTTTCATATCAAAGCTTGTATGCGTGACAATAGTGCCATGTGTTGTTGTCAACATGATAACATTATGTGCCACTCCATGTCGATTTACATGACACACGGGTCACCAGATGACACAATAACCAAGTATTTCTAAACCATATATAATTATTACTTAAAATATTTCTAAACTATTTAAAAAGCTATTATGAGGGTTTGCTTTAATTCTTATCTTCCATTTTTTTTATTCCAAATAAAAAAAAAACTCTAGATTGAAAAACATGGAACATGTTTCGAATGATATGGGTGATTACATTGTTACCTCGTGAAACAATAAAATATTTTGTATTCTTGAGTTTTTAGTTGCAATATTAAATTGTTGTAGAAGTCAAATATTATCTTCTTGAAGTAAAAATTTATGATATTGATTTTTTTTAGGTCAGTGTAGATTGTTTGAGAATTTGCAGTCTAAAATTCCTAGAATAAAAAATCCAATCATTTTCCTTAAGCTGGTTTGGTCACATTCTTTTGAGCAAGCTCTTCTTTCTTTACGTGTGAACAAAATAATAATTGTAAATATCTGAATTATTTCTTATTCATAGCACTGTATGGTGATTTTGATTAGTTGGATTATTTTTCCCTTTCATTATTGGTAGTTAGAGACGAATATCGTTGCATTATCAATATCTTGGACTAATCCTGTTGATGATTGCTCTAGTGTGGTCTTTGGCAATCGAATTGGTATAACTACTATTGGCCTAATACCAAAATATGGAGGTCATTTTCAACGTGCTCAATAACACTCTGGTGCTGTAAAAATAATCTATGCGTTAATGGATGTTAAAATGTTTGTAGTTAATTTGTGGAATGGACGAAAATTTTCAGACTGGACATTTTCTTATGAATTTGCAGGTGGCTTCAGAAGAATACCTGGTATTCCATACAATGAAGGTTTATGCATGGTGAGCCACTGTTGAAATGGAAAGAAGTTTGAAATTCCATTGTTTTTTTGTGGTTCGAAGAAATTGGCCTTCTATTATTCTTAAATTCTTGGAATGCCTTGAAGATAAGGAATCTTAATGCTTGTATTATTTGGGATGATTTTCTAAATTCAGAATTTTTCTGTCAAAAATATTGTGATGTGTGCCAAGCATTCAAAAAATAGTCTAATAAAGTATTTAATAGAATTGGAAAGACATAAATTCATTCCTACTAGCATTGTTAAATACTGAAGCTATTGGCTAAGCGAGTCTCATGTGCTAAATGATTTTAAAGAGGAGGTGTGATTACTTGCCCACCCAATCAAAGGTTCAAAGATATTTCGTAAGTCTCATTATAGTCACCCACAACTCCCAAGTTGGACATATTTACCATCCTCTCCGCAAAAGCAAAGAGTCGTTAGACATGTTCATGTACTAAGAATGTATGATCCGTTATGCTGTTTTCATGCATATTATTAAAATTCTCCTTAAATAGTGATAATTATGGGAATATGCAATAAGGAGTAGTAAGGAGGAGTATTGTACTTACAAGGCTTTAGTTTATTACACGGGCAGACGTAGTTACCAATTAGTCTCCGCGTTGGTAGGATTAAATCTTCTTTTTAATTGACTTTTGTAGTTGAGTTTTGGAGCAATATTCTATATTCATTGTATGCCATGAACATTAAAGATAAGATTAAAGTTTAATAAGCTACCTTTTGGCATGCAAATGTTTTTTAGATTTTTAATAATTTTTAGTTTATATTGTTTTTCTGCTTTTTTGTGGCTTTTTTATATTTACCAAATTCTTCATTAATTATATTTACAACAATTAGATTCATACACTTTTTTATATGTCAATGTGTGTGTGTGTATATATATATATATTAATTCGGTGTTGATAATTAAGAGTATGTTGCAAAATCTAATAAAAAGTTTAATGTTTAGATATAACCATTCCACATTAGCGTATAACGTATAGTACATTTTCCTTCTTAGTTTCTTAAAAATAATAATAATAACAAAGTGCATAGTTTTCCATCCTAAAATAAAAATAGGAGTGCATTATGTGTGGCAGAAGCCTCTAAATTAACGTTACGTGTTGTTGTAAATATCTAACCATAATTGTTTTAACAATTAACAATGTATTTTGTAAAAATATGAGTGCATTGTGTGTGGCAGAAGCCTCTAACTTAACGTTACATGTGATTGTAAATATCTAACCATAATTGTTTAAACTGTTAACAATGAAAACAATATTTATGTAAGATTATATAGTTTTGTCAATAACCTAAAAAGATCCAAAATTAGTTATTCATATTAATACAAATCTTACTTTTAATTATTGTTATTTTTTTACTAAGAATACTTTATAAATGATGATTTTTTATTAACTTGAATCTACTTAATAAAAGAAAAAAAATATTTCAACAATGAAAACACAACATTAAAGTAACATTATATTCATTTTCCCAATTCAACTTACTTTGTCTCAGTCATATAGTACATTTACATATCATTCAGTTCAATGGACACGCTCACCAGATGTCTACATAAGATATTTCCACAAGAACTCATTTCATTACATATGTTTGTAGCCCTTTATTCGAGAAGAACGAGTGAATTTGAGAACTTCGATAAAGCCAGTCGATACCGTTTGGCAACTGGTTTAGTTGATTTGTTGGTCGAGCATACCATTTGGCATTTGAGGGAGTTGATAAGTAGGTCGACAATACCATTTGGCAGTTGGTTGATGATTTAATTGATTACAACCTTTGGAATCGGGGAATCGATTGCAATACATGTCTCATGGCTTAACACATATTAATGATGTGATATGCCATCGTTAGCTTGCATACTTTTGAATAGTGCGATGCATAACCGAGTTGATTGATCATCACATTACTTGGAAACTTTGGTATGCTCCGATGTGTTATAGTGACACTCAAAACGTTGGTGCACGTGCGATGAGTCTAATATGCAATGTATCACATTGTTTCACCCTTGGGTTCATTCTTTGGAAAATTTAAAGCTATTTCATAAAAAATTTAATATCATTCTATCTACCTGCCACATCTTCATGTTCACTCAAATACTCTAAGACCTCCAAGGTCAATATTAGTAATTTCATAATACTACAATAAAATTTCATAATTTCATAAAGCTACAAGATATCAGTAAAACAATTACAAAGGTATGCATGAATGTTGTAATCTCACAGATCACAAAAGGTTACCAATAATACACATAAAGAATCATATACACATCTAGAAACAAGAGACAAGAACAGATAAGGGAATAACATATTATATTATCACATGAGGGTCCATACCTATATCAAAACTGAACCAAGTTCATAACTGGCTCAACAACCTATTATATATGATTTACAAAATAGTTATGAATAACTACTTGTTGGTTCGGTCAACCGACACGACCTTTAGAGGCCGACCTAATCTCCAATTAGTCGGTTAACTCAACTAGTCAACTCACCGACTAGCTTCTCCAACATCTCCCCTAGGAACAAAATATTTCTTCAGGAGGGTATTCAAAAATTCTTTTGTTTGAAATAGTTACTGCATTTGCTTTGTCTTCATGGACTGTGTAAATGAATGGATGGCCGTTTCTACACACATACTTCTACAATAGCTTCTGCCTTGATGGGCAATTGGTGTTGAAACTCTACCCAATTGCATAGAGCGTTCTGGATATCGATGGTCAAGGTGGTGAGTCTTAACAGAGTCGACATATTCTCTTGAATAGAACAATCTGTAATATTTTCCAAGTCATGTCCCAGTGACTGATCTTTTTCATCTGCTGTATCTAACAATCTTCTCATCTGCGGGTAGATCTTGTCGAGTATGTTTATGCTTGGAAGTGCTTGGGTCGTCCACTGATGTGCTTGTTTTTCTATCCTTTCTAATTTTGTTGTTTCTAATATGATCTGGTCCTGTATTTTTGTTCTCATACTGTCGTCTTGACCTTGTTTCTTTTCTAAATTCTGGATGTGCTCACTGGTTTGTCGATGTTAGTATTATTAATCCTCCCTTGTCCAAATTTGGTCATATGTCTAAATCGAGAGTTGTGTCTAAATCGGGAGTCCATCCAGTCTAGTTATAGTCATTAACACCAATGGGTCCACTTGGCCTAATTGGGGCACATGTTTCAGTTACTAAAGTCTGGGGAACACTAACTGAGGCTCACTGCCACTTATTACACTTGATTGCATCAGTTTAGGAGCCTCCTAGACCAATCCCTACAATTTAGGAAGCCACTGGGAGTGCTGAAACCAACCAAGGTCAGTTCACTTCAGTTGATGACTAGTCAAGCTAAGTTAGGAGTCAGTTACATTCAGTTCTAGTCCTCTACATTCAGTTAGCGCTAGGTTTACTTGACTGCACTCATGTGGGGCACATTTCTCACCTACCACAGTCAGTTAACCTTAGTCAACACTGAATGTAACACTTGAGTTGTGTTTTAGAGCTCCGATGAACTCCAGTTATGGTTTAGACAAGGTCAGTTAACTATTGAGTCCTCCGATAGTGATTTAGACAAGGTCTTGGTTACCTACAGTCAAGTAGAGTCTAATCAATTCGAACTTCCTCATGTGGATTCAAATTGTTTGTGGCTATTAAAGCCATTGTACTTCATTGTAATTATCTATCTAATTACTCTTTGATTAATGAAAAGCATTCACAGCTACAAGCCATTTTTGCACTGTTTCATTCTTTAATAACTGAGTAAATTGTGTGATCTATCATGTGAGTTGTGTGTTTGTCCACAGATCTATGTGCTCAATTTAATATGGTATCAGAGCCTCAGTGGAAAAGGCACTTCTCCTCCTCAGATCTCCTACTGGATCATTTTTTGAGCAAAATTGCTCCTTCCAGCACTGCACCAGAAGCGGAGAATTTACCACTTAATACCCCAAGCAAAGGAATTGTTGATCAAGCTTGCTTGATTAACTAAGCTTGGTGTGAAGAAAATTCCAAAAGTGCAGGCTGTCCGACCTTATGGTGCCCTTTTTTTGTTTTGTAGGTACAACTTCAAATGGATTCATCAGTTCCTCTTCTGAACAGATCCTCAGACTATTATGAATGGAATGTGAAGATAATTATATTTCTGAAAAGACAAGATCTCCTTTGGGTGTCTAATGGACTCGGTAGAAAGTATTTTGAGAGTGAAAATGACTAGCTAACTACAAAGGATGCAGCTTTTGAAATAATGAAACCGGCTCTTTCTCTTAGCTTGCGCTACCTCAGTAGATCTATTAAAGATCCACAGGAACTCTGGACAAGATTGGACAGAACCTTTGGAATGATTGATGAGGATCATAATAGCACTTTGGAGAGCACATCCAGCACCATAAGCATCCTTGATCCAAAAACCTCGGCCTCATTCTCTCTGATGAAGTTGTTCAAGATGAAGAAGAAGCAGAAACTTCTACACAGTCAATTCGAATTGAAGACAGTCTCCATGCGGTGACTCCTTCTCCTGATGCTCCGAAAGTTCATTAGATCTCTAATATCTCATCTTCTCATATTTCTAAAACAGAAGAAGACATTTGAATCTCTAATATTGAAGAAAAATTCTGCTGCACTTCCATGCAAACATTCTCCGGTGATTTTCCTTTAAATTATGTGCAAAATTTACCAGTAATTGCTTCCGAAAGTGAAGAGAAATTTTGATTTTTCTCCCTCTAATGTTGTTGCTGGTGTGAAAATATGTGATACCTTGGATATTTTCGAAGAAATATCAGATTACCAGAGTGATCCATTCGCTCCCCATGATCTATATTTTCCAGCAAATTCCTGCAGGATTGCATGCACCAAAATTCAGAATTTTGAAGAAGAAGAAAGTTGTACATCCACTGTCTTGGTTAACCATTTATTTGAATCTGATATTAACCTTATTGGATATGATATGATCTTATTTAGATCTGATCTGATATTGCTTGGTTTAATATATCAAATTCATAATCTTTCAGTACCGCTTGTAGCTGTTCTCATCAACGGTGTGAAGAAACAAGTACCGCAAGTCTCTTACAAAACTGGTGCTGGGGATTTGATTCCATTTCACAGTTTTGGATCTGTTTTGAACATATTTAGATCTGATTTAATTTCTGATCTGATATTATTTGGTTCATATTTTAAAATCCAAAATCCTTCAGTCATGCTTGTAGCTGCTCTCACCAATTCCGGTGTGAAAAATCAAGTACCGCACTTTCTCTTCAAAACTGCTGATGGGGATTTGGTGTTAGTTTCCTCATATGAGGTTGATGATATGTTATTATGTGATTCATTATCTATTTCAGAAGCTATTTCAGACTATGGAGCTCAAGCATTCGCTCTCAATAGTCCCAATGCTTCTCTACCATTGATCACATGCTCATCTCCTCACAGAACTAGTAAAGAGGAAGATTTTCTGCATCTGCTTGGACACCTGCTCCTAACACTTGGGGCTGTTCTTACCACTCATGGTTTGCTGTTCATGGCTGCAACATATCAGTTTCTTGAGTGTTCCTCACATTCTCTGAATTCTCAAGAACCTTTTCTCACTTTTCAGTTGACTTCAATTGCTCTACATGGGTCCAGTCTTCATTCGGCAGCTGTTTATATTTCTGATTTAGTTGAGCATATAATTCTTCTTCCAAAGAGAAATATTCCTCCAGACATAATGATGGAGAGGTTCACATGCCAGGCCCCAGGATACCTGTGCACAGAAGAACCAGATTGATCCTGATTCTACTTGCTTAATTAGAAGGGGTGATTTTTTCCCATGTGGTTTTTCCCCAACACCTTGTTTTTGAGCAGTTACTTTACTTTACTTGATGTAATGGGTGACCTATGGTCTTAGTTACCAGGGCCCATAGATTTTCCAAGTTAGCATTCAAGGGGGGTGGTAGGATTATTAATCCTCCCTTGTCCAATTTTGGTCATATGTCTAAATCGGGAGTCCATCCAGTCTATTTATAGTCATTAACACCATTGGGTCCACTTGGCCTAATTGGGGCACATGTTTCAGTTACTAAAGTGTGGGGAACACTAATTGAGGCTCACTGCCACTTATTGCACTTGATTGCATCAGTTTAGGAGCCTCCTATACCAATCCCTACAATTTAGGAAGCCATTGGGAGTGCCAAAACCAACCAAGGTCAGTTCACTTCAGTTGATGACTAGTCAAGCTAAGTTAGGAGTCAGTTACATTCAGTTCTAGTCCTCTACATTCAGTTAGTGCTAGGTTTACTTGACTGCACTCATGTGGGGCGCATTTCTCACCTACCACAGTCAGCTAACCTTAGTCAACATTGAATCTAACACTTGAGTTGTGTTTTAGAGCTCCGATGAACTCCGGTTATGGTTTAGACAAGGTCAGTTAACTATTGAGTCCTCCGATAGTGATTTAGACAAGGTCTTGGTTACCTACAGTCAAGTAGAGTCTAATCAATTCGAACTTCCTCATGTGGATTCGAATTGCTTATGGCTATTAAAGCCATTGTACTTCATTGTAATTATCTATCTAACTACTCTTTGATTAATGAAAAGCATTCACAGCTGCAAGCCATTTTTGCACTGTTTCATTCTTCAATAACTGAGTAAATTGTGTGATCTATCATGTGAGTTGTGTGTTTTTCCACAGATCTATGTGCTCAATTTAATAGTCGAGTCTACTGGATACTTGTCCATAGTACGTGTACCAGCTTCGTAGGACTTCTTCCGTGGTAACAGACTCTTCTAAGTGGTCCCACAGTACCTTGTGTGCTTCAGAAAATGTTGTGTACTGTTGTCTTAGTAGCACAGAAGTTTCTTCCTTTTGTTTGTCTTTCTTAATATGCAACTGCATCTGTAGGTTTGACATGATACTTTCAGACAATTGGTATGCTTTTTCCAATGGTTTGTCGGTGTCGGTCTTTGCCATTTCTGGTATCACTGTTTGTGTCAAAGTCCTGCATTTGATCAAGAATTCGACCTGTTCTACTTTCATTTTTTCAATTCTTTCTTGCTTTGTTCGATTTATGGTTAATGCTTCTTTAGTTACTGCTCCCAGGAGTCTATCCAGATCTCCATCTCTTAGCTTTGGTGTTTCAATTGCAGAAGTCCATCCAAGGTGATGAAGGTGGATAGTTTTTAGTGTTTGTTGTTTCTGTTGTTCTTTTTTTTCTTCTTCTCTTTCCTCTTGCCCTTATGTTTTGACCTATGGACCACTTTTGATCCCATCGGTATTGATGTTGCTTGTTACTGTGGAGTTTGTTGTTCTTCAGTCGGCGCATTTTCAATTGAGTGAACTCCCGATGTGGTAGGATTAGTTTGTTGTGTGTCTGGGGTGTGGTTTTTTATTGTTTGTGCTTCTACTAGTGGTGAAGATGGAGGGTCTGGGTTGTGCTGAGGCTCTGGTTCTCGTGGTGGTGGTGACGGTGAATGGTTTGGGGTTATGGGGGTGGTCATAAGTTTTGTCGGTATGGATCCTTCGACTTCTGTTTGAGGGTCGATAGTGTTGTCAAACTCTTCCATGAGGTCGTTGATTTCAGAATCAATGGTTGCATGGGCACCTTCTAGGGAAAGTGGTTCCACATTGGCTGGACGGCTTTGGAATGTTGGCGTGAATGATGAAATGTGGGTTGCAGCTACGGTGGACGTTGGGTCGGGGTTGCGAATGTACGACAATTTGATGATTCCTATGACTGATGACGGTGATGAAACTTGGGTGATTTGTGGAATGAGTCTTTATTGAGCAGAGCTTGACTCGACAAGTTTGTGGGTGGTATTTATCTGTTGGGATTTAAGGAATAGGTTTGGTAGGTCATTGATAAATTGCTGAAGTTCAACATCTTTATCCATCTTTTCCTTATGGGTTTCAGGGATTAACTCATTATAGCCTGGTGATATGGTTGAGGTTGATTCTTATGTTATTCTCGTGGGAGATGGTCTTGGTGAATTTGGGGTTAAGTCAATAGGATTTATTACAGGTGGGGTATCAGTACTTACCTTCTTTGGTCTGCCTTGTTTTGCTCCTGAATCCTGAGTCGACGAACCACTTGAATTGTGTTTAGGCTGATAATTTATTTGCTGCAACATCTTCTATGATGTCGACAGTAGTAGCCATTAGTTCTTCTTCATATTTTGACTCTGATAAAATAAGTTTACGCTTCCCCTTCCCTTTTTCCTGATTGGCTTTGTTTTTCCTTGAGGCTTCTACTTCCTTTGCTATTTTTCTTAAATTTTCTTTTGTCATAGCATACTCTGGATTGTCTAATTCAATATCTTCCTCTATCTGTTCTTCTCCTCCCTCCTGTTGATGAGTCGGGATGATAATATGTTGTTCTGTAGGTCTGACCTCCTATTGTTCAGTCGGTGCATTTTCAATTTGGAGGGGTTTTTGTCTCTCTATCGGAATGTCTCCTGAGGTGAAAGTACTCATATGAAGGTTGAATTGATAGTCTTCCTCCTTCTCCTGATCGGTCAATGGATCTATAATATCTTGATTGTTTTCTTTTGTAGCTTCTGGTATGGGGATGTTGGTTTTTGTCTGTCTTGCCAACTCTGTAAATATCTCCTCGACTATTAGATAGTAGTCGAGTGGTTTTTCCTTTGTTGTAGACCCTTGCTTGTGCCATACTGCTGTGTGGTCTACTTCTAGTTGGATGTGTGCTATAGGGGGATAAAACATCTTCGGATGTTTTGGGGCACCCCCATCTGGTTGTTTGGATTTTTAGGTTCTAGAACCAATGCTCTATGAATACTTTGTTTTCTTCCTATTCCAATGGGGTTATAGCCATTGAAAATGGATTAAAATGCCACATATGAAACCTAGACAAATCCAAGAAGTCTTTATGCCCAACTGGACATAAATGGTACATTGCTATCCATATTAGAAGTGATGGGAATCTGATTATTGTACCTAATTCCTTGCACTTCTCGCATATAGACTTGAGTATGTCGGCCATGTATTGCGCCCAACGGTATATATTTCATGTGCTTGCTATGCGTTTGATTGCTTCCAGCATGTCGAGCTTCAAGTCACAGCCGCATCCTATAACAGTTAGGCCGATGGATACGATTTTAGCCACCATTTTGGGTGTGGTATCCTGGACTTTTGCCTATTATCAGATCCTTTGAGTTTTTTCATGTTGGTGTTCCCGTTAGTTTTTCGACTAACCCTTCCTTGATGCCTAGAGGGATAGGGTCTCCTTTCTTGGATAGTCCTGTGAGCTTGTAGATGGTTTCAGCTGAAATTTCCACCGGTGTGTCAAAGTAAAACTTCCCGTTGTGGTACCGACTGATTATGAATTTAACAATGGTTTCCTTTGTCCCTCCAAAACTAGCCATGAGCGGTGCATTGATAAAGTTCATAATGGTGCTATTATTTACCTTCTGCGCTTCCTATGTCATTTTTTATTGACCCCAGTAAGCCCATTCTTTGATTTCTGTCCAATATTTCCCCCACGAGCTTTCCTGCATTTTTGCATTTTTGATATTCTTTAATCGTTTTACTAGTGTGCTTACAGCGGATTCCAACTCCTTTATTTTGGCTTTGTGGCTCTGGTTTGTTTTGGGGTCATTTTTTCGGTTGTCTGTTCGGCTCTCTTGGTAGTTGGTTTGCTCAACAAGGACTGGTAATTCTATTGCTCTATATCTTGATAAAACAGTAAGTGATTTTCAATTGGCGTGGTATTTATAGGCGGAGTGGATGGCGATCTTGTCGATGGTGTTATTAATGGCGGATTTGATGGTAAATGACGCTCTAATGAAGGCTGAGCTAACATGTTCTGGTTTCAACACTCCCTCTGACTATAGTCATGATGGGTTGATTTGACATTTTGGTCCATTTGTCGATGATGAAAGTATGGTCGATCTGTGGTATGTCGATGATAAAAATGTCAATTATTTTCAAATTGTCTACTACACATGTCGAGGTTCATTTTTCTTTTTTCTTGATTTTTGGGGTTTTAAGTTTTATTCTTTTTATAGGTTTTTGTAATGGTTACAGAACTATTTTTTTTAATAAAATTTTGGTATCGTTTTAGTCGGGCACTGTTTACCAATTTCCGAAATAATGTGCCATGTAATGTTCTTAGTCGAACCGATCCATTGGTATTGATTTCTTCGATAATATATGGTCCCATCCATTCTATGTGTAGCTTTTTAGGTTTTCCTTTCACCCGACTGTTTTATAGTAGTGCAAGGTCTCCTATCGAAAAAAAAAAACTTGTTTTTGATGTTTCGGTCGTGCCAAGCCTTCTGTTGTTGTTTCTGAATTTCTTGGTGTTGTATAGCAAGCAGTCGGTGTTCTTCTAGTTTGGTTAATTGTATTAGTCGATCTTGTCTTGCTTTTTCGACATTAATATGTAATATGTCAGCTACTACTGGCGTTTGCTGTCGAAAATGTAAAGGAACGACTGCTTCTTGGCCGTAGACTAGTTGAAAGGGTGTCTGGTCGATCGAACGTTTATATGTTATTTTGTACGCCCATAATACCGCAGGTATTTTCTCATCCCAGTCATCTTTATTGGTATTGCAGATTTGTGTTAAACCTTTTGTCAATGTTTTGTTAAATGCTTCTATTGCGCCATTCGACTAAGGGTGATAAGTTGTGCTTCATTGATGGTCGATTTTGAATTGTTTTGTCCGTGCCGTAATTGTTTTATTGATGAAGTGTGAGCCTTGGTCACTGATTAAGGTTATAGGGTAGCCAAACCTAGTGATGATATTTTCATATATGAACTTAGCAGCTACCTCGCTAGAATAGGCGTTGATGGGTTCTGCTTCTGCCCATTTAGTAACATATTCAACTGTTGTTATAATATACCTTGCGCCTGTCCTTTTTGCTGGTACTGTAAATGGACCTATAAAGTTGATAGCCCAGATTTTGAATGTGAGCCTTGGGTTTACTTATATTAAAGGCATTTCTGTACTAGGTAGTGGTCGATGTAGATGTTGGCTGCGATCACATTTGCTCACAAAATTTTTATAGTCTTTGTATCTGGGTTGGCCACCATAGTCCCGATTGTTGGATTTTCTTTGTAGTTGTATCTGACTGAAATTTTCCTCATGCTGGTCCATAGTGTGCTTCATGCATAATAGTGTGCTGATGGGCCCGACATTCAATTGCCCTGGTCGAACTACAACTTCAAATTCAAATTCTTGGAATAGTAATAGCCAGCGATAGATTCTCCCGTGGTGCAAAGGTTTATTGACAAGGTATTTTAATGCTTGATGATCCGTATAGAATATAAAGGGGTTAGCTAAGAATATACCAATTCCAATTGTTGGGCCTTGATAATTGCTTGTTCTTCAGCCCTGACTTTTTATAGCATGACGTCTTTTGCAATATAGGTTTACAAACACTTAATGAACCTATCTACTAAAAAATTAGTAGGAATTTGGGCTTGGATTAAACAACAACGCCTACGCCACTCATGAATATGATCAGAGATATGCATGGACTTATCCTATGATAACGTTGTTAGTAATTTAGTTCATGTTTCATAGAGAATAGACAATAGGAAGTGGTTTAAAAATGTCATAGCTAAAGGCATCAAAATTTGAAATGAAGCCATAGGAAGTGGTATGTACCACTTTGTTATGACTCCAGTCAAAGTTCTCTAGAAAAGTCTCAGCATGATGTTATCGTTCATCAATGAGTTTAAGGAGCAGCACAGATGGAATGTCATTACATGAGTTGTCGGGTCTTCTCCAGATTTTCTCTCAAGAATGTCAGAGGGCAACTTTGTTAGAACAAGAGGCCAACTTAGATTGTGCATAACTAGATCATTGGTGAGCTTGGTTAGATACAAAAGATAATGCCAAGAATGGCAACTTGGTTTGGTCAAGAGAATTCTAACACCTAGGTGCATTTCCTACAAATTGGTTGATGAGAGTGTTACCTGGCATATAGGCATTACCAAGCACAAATAATGAATATGTTTGTAAACCTGGTATATGGGTGTGGCTAGGCAAAACTTGAATGAATGGAAAAAATGCTACATTCATCATGCCTTCCATACTAGGGAAAGGCATGAAAAAAATGTACCCTTCTATTCCATAGGATTTTCCTTTTAGGGTTTAATATCTTTCCTTAATACGATGTCTTGACCTATTCATTAAAAAAGTGGAACACAAAAAGGTTAATTTTGAGTTGTCTTTTGCTTTTGGGATCTAATGCCTCCCCTTGATGTGATGTCTCCAACCTATTCATAAAAAAGAAAACTCCAAAAGAATAAATATCACCAATAAGTGACAATAAAAGTTCATAAGATTTAAGATGCAATGCACTACCATGTTGTAGTTAGGTTTATAACTTTGAACTTTGAGATTCAAACAAATGCATCATAGAAAAGAAGAGTATTAGCATGGAACAAAATCCCAACATAAAAATATGTCAATATAACATCATATATATGATAATGCCGTTGCATTTTCATATAGATAGTCAAAGACAACTCAAAAAAATAACTTTGAAACCACTAACAATGTTAGTACTAGAGTAAGCGACCATGTTATTTTGCCAAATGCACTCCAAAACCAACTTCTAAATTCACAAAACTAAAAGCAACTTTTAAATTAACAAAAAAATGATTAAATAATATTTAAAAAATAATCTAATTCACAAACTAGTTATAATATAAAGTTTCATATAACACTCCATAAAGATATTAACACATACACAACTGAAATAATAACCATGAATATTGAAGAAATCCCAAACATCAAATACCTTAATCTAAAACTAAACTATTACAATTTTTTTTTAATAATTATCAATCTAAAATACTTGAAATAAAACAATCAAAATAAAATTGCTTTCAATATCATTTTAAAATATTATTAACATACTTTTATATTGCCATCTAAACCTCTCTTATATTTATGTGAAACTCTATCTATACTTCACATTAAAATAATTGTCTAACATAAAAACAAGTGTAGCTATTATAATTTATTCTTGACATGTTGTAAGTATCACACGTTGCACGTTCATATCATTGACTCCCATATTTAAAATAATAATAATAATATGGAAAGACGATACATGATAATATTGATTGATTCATAATACAAGTTTTGTTTATAATTAAATATATTTCATCGCTATATTATAATATAAACTCTTTTTGGTTTATGTCGTGTTAAAATAATCTCATTGAAATTTTTTGGCTTATTCAATTTGTCTACATGGTTAAATTTATATTTTACTTATCTCACGCTGCATTTTATTGATTTGATTACTTAAAATAATAAAAAATATGAAAAGAACGACAAACTACAGATATTTTGCAATTATATAAATAAATTGCTCGTAAAATTGCCGTCATCAAATGAATTGCATGCAGCGATAACGATGTTGGCATCTCGGATTTTGTAAGTCGGTTGATTCTCTATCTGTCCTATCCAAATTTTAGTCTGGTATTGAATTTCGATATATGAATCTCCTCGGAACCACGGAGAGAAGGATATGCATTGAATATATAGTGTAAAGTTGACTGCTGACTTTCTTATAACCTCGGAACCTTTCTTTATATCACTATACTGTAATCGCATATATGCCAAGAGCTCTGTATCAGTGTATATATGATCTATGTAACATTTATAGCTGCAGACTGTCATACTACAGCAGTTTTTTTTCAAACACGAGTGCAGTTATGGGTGCATGCATGTTTGTTGAACCGCTAAGATTGATTAATATTTGGGCATTAATGATTCATAAATGAATTCAACTCAAAAACATTTTTAATGATTTCAGGCACATTCAAAACATTTCACTGAAAATTAAAGTGGGTTGCTCTATTTTAACCTATGCAGGATTGGCAGCATTCGATATTGAGATTATCTATGTTTTCTGTGTCCGAAATAGAGTGATTTGGTGTTTTTATCTTCCTCAATGGAGAACGAGGACTTAAGGGAAGGTCTTATCTCTCACGTGGATCGACTTGATGCAAACGAATCAAGCAATTTGGTTACTGATCTTCAGTCGCTCAAGGGTTCAGAGGTCCCTGCTTCTATATTAAGATATCTTTATGCGGGTCATTTTTTAGCGAGATGGGGAACCAGGTACTTCAGTATATTTCATTCTATTCTAATACCCAATTGCATGTTTTTTCTGGTCTTGTAATTGGTTTTAGCTCTGCGCATTTGTATGAAGTTTTTAATAGTATCATAACTTGCTATGTAATTGAGCTCCTAAATTGAGCTTTTTCACAATCCTTTCTGAAGGCAATCAGATGCCTTCAGATGTGCTGCTGTAGTATCTAAAATCAAGAACCAATCAATTTTAGCAATTTTTTCTCTGGGCAAATCTTCGCATTTTCTTGGATAGCACTGATAAAGCTATTGGGAAAACTATGAATTTCACAGCAAAAAGCTATAAAATGAACTTAGACCTGGGCATAGTGATTCCTAATCAAGTTAGTGGGAGATTAGGAGTTAAATGAATTGTTTTATGCAGCGCTATTGGGCATAATATAATGTAACAGTGCCTGCATACAAGCACTGAACCCTTGAGAAGAAAGGTTATGCTCTGAACGATTGAATGTGCAGCCTATACTTTTTGGGTGCCTAAAAGGGGGTTTTATATCAGTGATCTGATGCCAGTGTAATTGAGTGTCCACCAGCTAGGTTAGCCATATTATTTTTGCTATTCTAAGGAGATGCGTCAAATTCTGCTGAAACGAGAAGGGGGCATGCAGGTCGGGGTTTATGCCTGAGATGCTGTCTGATGGAAATATTCCAACAGATATCCTGACTATATTGAAAAATTGGACAAGCTAGGACCTGCCCCTGGCTGGCGGGCTGCTATACCACTGAGAGGCATGCCCCTTTCATGATGGATACTCCTTACTGGTTCAATCTAGATTCTAAAAGCACGGACTGCTACCTCCAACAGACTAGATGGTGTAATGCCCTGGCATACTTAGACATTTGCTGGAGCCAAGCCAGGCAGGGGAATATCGTTGTATGCTCAGTCCTTTTAACCATAGTAGCAATATTCTAGCATGAATACGAATATGAAAAAAATAAACAAAGAAAAAATTTAGTACGACTAAAAAACAAAGTAGACATCTCATAAATATAAGAAATTCATTTTTAAAATTTAAAAATTTTAAAGTATTGTTGATTCTTCATTGTAAGTAACTCCAATATATCTCAAATTTAAAACATAACATATGATATAACAACATGGAGATAGAGTTTAATAGGTAAGTATGGTCTATGGTGTATTTTTTTTAATATTGATTAAGTAATAAGTATAGGTTTATGGCCCTAATATACTTGTTCTTTTTAATGTTCATTATGCAATGCCTATTACTTTAATGTTTATTTCAAAGGTTACTTGAAACAATATTCATAAATCTGTTTAAAATGATTTCTGAGATTTTGTATGTCCAGAGTTTACTTTGTTTTTCTTAGCAATTTTTTTTTATGTAATTTGAGTTTATATTTATTTATAAGAAAAAAAAAATACAATAAAAATATAATTATTCTAGTTGAAATTTCACTTTTATCTTACCAAGTAAATTTTAATAGTAATATTTAGTGAATTTTTAAAATATAAAAATTGTAAATATATTAAGTAGCCAACTTTACTGTACCATATCCATACTACGTCTAATAATCACAAAATTTCGAATTCCAAGCCAATTTCTGTATAGGAACTCCCAATATGGCAATCTTGCTTCTATGCTTTAAACACATTTATCTCAAGTGTAGGTATATGCCTGCATATTTTCCCTCTGGATAGGCCTATTATTGTAGATATGGGTGCTATTTATAAGTGAAGAATGAATGTAGACACCCATTAAGCCTTTCCTTCCATTGGTATAAGGTAATGATTATCTGTCAGAGTTTTGATATTCATTGCTAGAATGTCAGGTGGAAACTTTTCATACAATGCAGAAAAAGATGCTTCGTTTGTTTGTCAAGGACTATTGGTAGAGCTGATTATGTAGGGAAATGAATAGAGGGCCCAATGAATTTAGTTCAAACACAATGCAGACCCAGAATCCCTCTGTTGAAAGTGGTTGTCATAAGTGGTCCTCGAACCTAATATTCTTATGTATTCTATGTTCGAAGCCCGTTCACTTATTTCAAATGGTATTAACTACTAGAGCCCTTCGAGGATAACTATATAACGATAAAAATTAGGGTTTATAGTGTAAGGTATGCGGTAGCCCAAAGCTACACTTTGAAAAACATCTGGAAATTATTTGCATTTTCTTTTTGAGAAAATTGTCAAATTATCAATGTGAAGCATAGCTTCTTAGCATAATACTGTATTGTTATAGACAATAAAAAAATTAAATGGCCAATAAAATGGCTGATGGGGTTGTGGCTCAGTGGCGAAGATGGCGGATTCTCAGGCCACCTACCAAGGCTCAAATCCCCCAGATGGCATGAACAAGTGGTTGGGCCAAGTACAAGTCTGAATGATTTTTGATGGAAGAGTACCCCTTGTCATGGCAGTTTAGCAGAATGAAGGTGCTATGGCTGTTTCACTTGCACAAGCTTGCAGCTTACATCTTTAGGCCAGGTGTAATGCTTCTCTTTGAGTTTAAAGGAAGCACTTTAAAACAATCAACGGCAGCAGAGGCTTAGGGGCAACTTTTGTTTTTTAAAAAGTTCACCAATTGCTTTTATTGGCTGAGTGAATTATTTGATTGAATTCTTCTTACAACTTTGTGTGAGATGGCTCTTGAATTGTTTTTAGACCAAAACTAATATTATGTTAGACAAATATGACTACCTTTCTCTCACGGGAGGATCTTTTCACTGAAAAAATATCATCCAAAAGATAATAGATTTCTTTTTTCCTTTTTTCCTTTCAATATAACATTGTTGCCTCCATGCTATTACTTCCCACGGGTTTGAAATTTTCACTGAGCCCTGGTATGACTATGTACATAATATGTGATTTATTTTACATTTGAAATTTTTATTACATCAATATTTGAAGTTCTTTATTTTGGTTGAAATTGTATTCATAATGCTAAGAGAAAAAGGATTAGAGATTGAGTAGAAAACATCATTGAACTATTTTCGTGTCGTTTTGTTTGCCTGCATAACAGAATGTGGGAATTCTCAGTAGGGTTGTTCATGCTATATTTATGGCCGGATTCCCTGCTGTTTACTGCATTGTATGGTGTTGTGGAGGCTGCATCTGTTGCAATTTTTGGTCCCACTGTTGGAGATTGGATTGATAGAGCGCAATATATCAAGGTTTGTTCCTTCTTAAGACTTGAAATGTCCATGCTAATGATAGTTTTCAAAGGTTCAATGTATGTATGTATTATTTCTCAAGGTTAAAGGGATTACATGTTTGATCTAGATCATACCTAAATGAATGGTTATGTCGGAAAGTCCTTCTGAGAACAATATTATTATTGTTTGACTTAAAATGCAGGTAGTACAAACATGGCTAGGACTACAGAATTTGTCCTTTGTTGTAGCTGGAGGGGCAGTATCGGTATTGCTGAGTTACTCTAAGTCAACTATTGGAATGCCAACTTTTATTGCCCTTGTCATTGTTGTAAATGTATCTGGAGCCATTGGTGCTCTAGCAAGCCTTGCAGGTGTTATCTTGATAGAGAGAGATTGGTAAGTATCTAATTCTATTGTGACAACTATGCAAAGAAATGTTAACATCAAGCAAATATCGCAGTGACCATTGATACTAGGGTCCAATAACAGTGCCTTCCACCTCCATGTAGAGAGTGAAAGAGAATTTTCATCTAGCATTGTTGAGATTTTTCCCTTTCCACCGCAAACAGATGTTTGAATCATTGATATCTGTATTTTGAGAAGTTTATATATGCAAATTATGGTTTCAAACTAGCAACTGAGAAAACAACGGTGTGTTGAAAAGGTGCGATGAGGAGTGAAGGAGAAGTGAGTGAGGAGAAGAGTGGCTGTGACACCCATCAATACACCTCGCTTCGATCTCCTAGACTAGGTGATCTGGTCTTAGATCGAGGTCAATCAACATTAATCCCGCTCTATGAAAGATAGGTTTATGCTAGAAGGAGAACATCTAGTGTGCACAGTCCAACCTGTAGAGTTTAAACCACTGGTTGAAGATGATTTGAATAATTCTGTATTATGATTCTTAAATACTCGTTTGACTCTTCATGCATGTCTGTTTTTGGTGTTGGATAGCTTGCCTTCTACCAGTCAAGAGTTGCTCCATGACGAGGTACCTCTGTACCAGCAAATGTCCCAAGTTGGTTTTTTTTTATGAGGTTTGGCATTAGGTTCGCATATATATATATCATAAAATAAAATGACTAACAAATCAAGAAAATATATCATATTTTATCATTATGCTCAATGCTGCATGCACACTAGAGGAAAATGAAATATAACATAAAACATAAAAGAATGTGAAATCAGGAAGCCGGAAAATCTAGCAGATTTATCATTATATATGCATGCCTGCAGCTATTAGAAAAATATATGCTGGCAGATTTTTATCAATATATGCATCTATTGAGCAGATTTTATCATAATAATCAGTAATCAGCTATTAGAAATTAAAATTTACAACATGATCAGAATTTCAACAGCTATAATTTATAATACAATAAAAAAAAAAGAATTTACAACATGATCAAAATTTAAAGTTTTAAACAGCTACAAGTAGATAAGCTAATTTTAGATAAGAATGACCACAAAGTAGGTCAACGGGACTGTCGGTTACAATGATAGTTTATGCATGTGGGAGGATCAAACGATCTCCCTAAAAAGCAAAAGAAAATACAATATAAGCAGTAAAGTATATAGAAGTAGAGATAACAAGTCGAGCTAGGATGAAGCATGGAAGAGTTCTTGCTCCAGTTCCGATCGTGTGGTCCTGCGCAGGGGCGAAGGAGCTCAGGTGGGCAGGATTTAGGAGCCGAAAAGATCAGGGTGGATCTGATACTCCTAACATCCGAGGCTGAATGAAGAAAACTGAGAGAACTGTAAAAGTGTCTGTTGTCCCGAGTCGGGGTCGGAAGGCGCGGATCGCCCTCTCGTCTGATGTCGATGGGGTCTGGATGGTCCTAGACGACTCCTGGAGGGAGGTCTGGTACGGAGCTGCTGCTGAGGTCTGGGAGTTGTGTCGATATTCGGATCAGTAGGTCTCTTGGTGCCTTTGGATGTCGGTAGCATGTTGAAGAACGCTGTGATCTGCTGTGTGGTGTCTGGTCTGGTAGGAGGCTGGAGGATTTGGACTCGAAACCTGAGGGCCTCCTGAATATAAAGTGCTAGACATCTCTGGTCGGTGTATCTGAAGAAAGCAGCTAGAGTTTGGGCCCCTCTGAACAAGCAATAGAAGCGTCCTCTTTTCTCATAATAGACAGGGCATTTGAAGATGAAATGTGACTCGGTTTCAACTTCCATTAGATGACAAAGTTGGCAAATCCTATCCGATCTATCGATCTGGTGATCTGATTCTACCCAGAGTCTATGTGATCTTACTCTGAACTGATTGAGAGGGATGTGGAGGGCATGCATCCAGTGACGAAGCGTATAATGGGGCTGGACAATGACCCTGTCTCTGATCTCCAAGAAGTGCTCAGCATAGAAGGCCATCTTTGGGCGTAACCCTCCCGGAGGATTGATCCAAGTGACCTGGATGAACTGCTTGTAAATATCCTCTCTGATGATCTTATTCAACTCTTGTCGGATAGGTAGAAGGTGACCCGGAGCATTTAGAGAGTACTGGAACAGGGGAAGACGATCTAGTTGGATCCCCACTGAAGCAAGAAGGCTCGAGACCTGTGTGAGCCAACACTTGGTCCTGCTTGGGTGAGTATCACTGGCAATAGTCTGGGCAGAGAAATAAGATAGATACAGGTACCTGTCCCGGCCTTTTGATGAGTCAGCTAGGCCTCGGATCTGATGTAGGAAGGAGACAAGTCTGAAAACTACCTTGAGGCGGAAGGGATGGGCTCCAAATTCAGCGAGGATGATGTGCTGTGGTACTGTCTGCTTGCACCTGATGATATGCTGGAGAAGGAGGATCTGTACTCTTTCAGCCGACGCCCAATCAGACGCTAGTAGGGAGGGTCCCCAGATCTCTGACCCATATAAAACAGTGGGACGGATCAAAGTATTTAACAAATCCATCTTGGATGAGATATCCTGGAAATGGTGATGAAAGCAGTGTCTCTCAAGGAGTGCTAGAGACCCATACCCCTTGTTGATTCGAGGCGGGAGGGTTGGTCATAGACTGAAACGGGGCCCAGGGAACTGCAATACTGAACAAATATAAGTACTGGTGATCTCAACTTCCTCCCCCTTGAATAGGAAGTGAAGGTCTGAAGTTTTATTTGTCCCATTGAAGATCATAATCTTTGTTTTGCCCAGGTTTACCGTCCATTTCTGGAGCTCGCAGAACAGGGCTAAAGCATCAAGCTGTCTTTGCAGGCCTTCTGGGGAGGAAGATAGGAGTACAATGTCATCCGCAAAAAGTAGGATAGAGATCAAGACCTGGTGGAGGAGGCATCCATTTGTTCCCTGTATGTGCTTCTGGAGGAAGGTCTCCAACCCGTCAATATAGATTCCAAACAGGGTGGGAGAAAGCGGGCAACCTTGTTTCACCCCAATGGTGTCGCAGATGAACTCGGATAGCCCTTGCGCCGTGTGAAGGTGACCTCGGATTGACTTGTATAGACGCATGATGGTTGTCAATAGGATCAGCGAGACGCCAATGTCTTTGAGTCGCTGCAATAAGTCCTCTCTCGGAACTGGGTCAAATGTTTTCCGAAAGTCTACAAAGCAACAATAGACTTTCAAGGATCGGTGGCGTTCCTCCTCAATCACGGTTCGGAGAGTAAAGATGTGATCGATAGTCTGGTGTGCTGGTTTGAACCCTGCCTGCCCCCGGGCTCTAAGATTTCTCTGTTCAAAATCTCTGGAAAGCATCATGTGAAGAACGGTAGCATAGAGTTTTGAGAACCTGTGCCCAACCATGATCGTTCTGTAATTATTAGGATCAGAGGTGGCTCTTGACTTGTGAATCGGATGGATGATATGATGAGATCAGACTGATGGAAACCCTTCATGCACTACGTGGTTAAATAGATCAGCCAAGTAGCAAACCAGGACTCGGAGACCATGTTTGAAGAACTCTGCTTGGTAGCCTTCCTCATTTGCTGATTTGTTGTTGCTCATCGCCCAGACGGCTTCTGTGACATCATTGTTAGTGAAGAGGTGGCATGAGGAGGGGGGGAAGTCACATGGATGTCAGCCTGTCCGGGAATGTCATACAGTTTGAAGGTGTGGGAGAACATGGAGGCAGGGTGAAGGTCGGGTGACAGAGGGGAGTGTCGGGAAAGGATGGTGCGCCAGAACTGTTTGGGGGAATGGGCAAGGAGGGCTGAGAGTTCCCGTCTTCTCTGAAAGATAAAATGTCGTTTCTTTCGACGAAGGATACAGTGGTAAGATCTTTGTACATGGGGGTAAGTAGGGCAGGAGTGGAGGAAGGCATGACGATGTTCGTGATGAAGTGATTTGTAGTCCTCGTCATACCACTTGTTCATGGGGCAGGAGGCTAGTTTAGTGGTGTCCAAGGAGGTACAAGTGGAGTGGGGGAAGGAGTTAAGCGCTGCTTGCCAGATTGCAGACGAGAGGCATTGGTACTTGGCAGCGGCTAAGTCGAGTGAGGAGAAAGTGGAATCAGGAGGAAGGATCTGGCGGANTGTTGGGGTCGCCCTCATCAAAACAGAAGGTGGTCTGGGGGGCGAGGAGTGTTTGTTGGGGGGGAGCGGGGTTGGAAGGAGGGGGTAGAAGTTGATGGAGAGAGAAAGAAGTGCGTGGTCAGCTAGGGGGATGGGGAGAATGGAAAGGTCTCGGATGAAACAGAGTAGGCTTTGACTGGCTATAGCGTAGTCCACCACACTAGCCCCACCTCCATGTAGTCGACACGTGAAGAAATGAGAGTCTAGGAAGCAGGGGAGGCCATTCAAAATAAGCAGCTCATGTGATTCTCCTAGTTGCAGAAGATGCTTGCCGTATGCTGTAGTGGGCCCCTAGGCATCTTCCGAGGTCTGGTGGAGACCTACTGCTGCGGGGTCGAGCCCTGTGGTGCAGAACACGTCTCCGAATCGATCGTGGAAAGGAACCTGGAGGTCCTTAGTGCGGGTGTTAAAATCTCCCATAAGTATGACCTCTCCGTTAGCAGAGTACTGAGTGATGCCAGTTTAGAGATCCATAAAAGGGTCCCCATCTTCTCCGTTGTGGATGGAAAATGATGATGACGCAGGTGGAAAGTAGCAAACTGCAAAGTAGACGTGTCTTAGGGGGGAGATCTTGGTTTTGACTCGGATCCACATGATTCTAGCGTACTCGTCAGAGACCATCAAGGAGACCCTCTTCCTGAGAGAGTCTTTGACCAGGCAAACAACTTCTCCTGATCCTCTGACTCCACCAGAGCTCCTTGTATCCTGTTTGCAGGCTGAGAACCAGTGGTAAACCTGTGATGTACGGGAGAGGGCGTACATGGCTCGCATGGGTCTCGGTCACGAGGAGGATATCCTTCGATGCCAGTGCCTCGTACAAGAGACCTGGGGATGACCAGAAAGACCCGTTTCCATTCCAGCAACGGACTATGATATTCGTGCCCTGCCACCTCTCCGGTTGACCCCATCATTTAGAGCTTCCTGTTTGAGGTGTCCATCCGAAGGTTCCTGATTACCACCCATTTTCCTGCCTTCGTTGCTGCTGTGACCTGATCCCTGGACTGTTTGAGTTCTGTAACTTGCACTCTGGTAAGGTCCTCATCAAGGAATATTCTGTTTGGGAGTGAGAAGAGTTTGCGTTTGTCTCTAAGGGCACAGAGCCTATCTGCTGCATTGCGGAATCTAATGAAGAGGGTGGAGTTGAGGCTCACCCAAGCCCTGTCCAAGGTTAAATCTGGAAGGCCTAGGGTATCTCTCAGGAACTTGACTGCTACCTCAATAGGGTCCGCATAAGGAAGAGGTTGAGGGAGACCTCTTACTTTCAAGTTCAGTTCTCTTGTACGTCTGGTCTGTTCTTCGACAAGTTTGGCCTGTACAACCTCCTCAACTTTGGTGAGGGGGTTTTGTCTTTCCCTCGTGCTACTTGTGCCCATGAATTGATGTGCGACTCCGTCTCCTGTTTAAGGGAGGCCTGTTGGGATTTGATCTCTTCTTGCTTGGTCTTAAGGTCCTGGATTTCTGCGTGAAGCGCTTCGTTTGGGGAATGGGAAGAAACCTGTTCTTGGCTTTCTTGTATCAATTTTCTGAGGGATAGGTTGTCCCCTTCAACTTCCGAGACTCTAGCTGCGAGGGAGCCCACCTCTGAGCGGAGTCTACCATTTTTGGCTTTGAGAGATTCCAGCGTTCTGAGCATTTGTTTAATTTGAGATGTCCAGAACGCAAAATCTGATTCCAATGCAATATCCATGGGGTTGTAAAATTCTGGGTTGCCTTGACATTGCTTGAGGTATCAGAATTGGCCTTTGTCATTGTGGTCCTAGGTGGGCACTTTGGAAGGTCCTTTTGACTCTTGGTCTTCTTTCGGATCCTCCATGATTTGTCGAAGGGACGCTCGCGTCTGAAGTGATGGGGCGTTGGGGGGTCGTGAGTGGGGAGGGGGAGGAGGCGAAAGGGCTATGGGGGGAGAGGACAGAGGGTAAGCGGGTCCATCACGAGCAGGAGGGAGGCAGGGCTACTGGGGAAGGGAGGGAGGTTTTAGTGGGGGGGGAAGGTGCGTGGAGGAGGGAAAGGAGGTGTAGTTTTTTTAGCATATAGTGCAGCTGCAAATTACAAAATGAGCTACATACTAGACTTCAAGATTCAAAATTTAAAAGACTGTCTATAATCTTCAAAATATAGTATTCAAAATATAGGTTGTCCATGTATAATATAGTCTTCAAAATTCAAATTTAAAACGCTGTCCATAATGTCAAATTGGATAGAATTCCTATTCTTGTGGCCTACTTGTAACATCATAAAGATTTAAATCATCAAGAGCACATGGGGCAGTAAAGGCACTATAAATGCAATCAGCAGATGCATCCCTAACTAAAACTCTATCATCCGTAGCACTAGGCTCATTGCTGCTATCACCATCATTGCCAAGATCATTTTCTTCTACACTTAGAGTAGGCTTAAACCATGGTTTGGTGGAACTAGATGAATCTTTGGCCACACTGCTTAAGGCCAATTTCAAATGGCTGTGAACATAAACAAGGTTTTCCAATCGTGTAGATAATAATTTGTTTCTTTTCTTGGATTGGATATGGTTAAAGCTGCTCCAGTTCCTTTCACAAGGAGAGGAACTTGATCCTTGCCTCAAAACACGAATTGCAAAATGTGTAATGGAGGTGACTCTGCTCCATAGTAATTCCACCATGTTCATGGAGGAATGTTGTTCCTATCCTCTATGGCAGAAAGAATTCCAAACAACCCCTCTTCTGACTTGTATGCCCGAAGTTGCTCTCTAAGCTTCCTGGATTCTTCTAGATTTGGATTCAACTGCTTAGTAGTTGCATAAAGGCCACTCATGACTTGTAAATCATCATTTCTTTCTATCCCAATCAATCTAGGGTCCAATTAACAAGTTGCTGCACGCAAATGGCTATGCAACATCTTCCATCTCTCATCTATTACCTACTATATTTCCATGTACACTTTTCCACATTGTTAAAGGATTTTGTTATAGCTTCCTTGCAAAGATCCATGCCCTCATAAACAAAACCCATAGAAGGGGTGTCACTATTGACCATGCGAAGCATGTCAACAATGTTATAATTTAAGATATAATTTTCATCTCTTTCAACCTGTTGTCCGCCGATTGCACACCAACAGCAGAAATATTCCGAAAGTTGTCTCCTCACTTAGGAAAGTGGGAGAGGTGTGACCTTGGGGGCAAGCACAGAGCTAGGTACTGTCACCTACTCCTAGCTCCTTCGTTTAGGCTAACTCCTAACGAAGCCAAGGGGGGTTGTCCCTACAAAAGAGTTTTCTAAGGCTCTTAAGGTTGTTAAAGTGTTTTATTTAGTTGCGGATGCAGATGGGTGTTACTTAGGAGTTATTGTAATTAGAAGTGTTTATTTATTATGAGTTCGACACATAAAGCAATCCACGTTGCTAACAAGAGATTAAATGATAAGAAATAGTTCAAGACTTCTTAAATGTGCATTCACAGATAGAAATTAAAGAGGCCACAGACAATTGATCCCAATATAATAGTAATGGGGATTAAAACATACCAGTGCCTTATGGTGTCAAAATGTTGAAAATGCGTAAAGAAATTAAAAGCAAGTCTTGAAATAAAACTATTGAATATTAGGTTGTGCAAGTGCCCTTTGTATATTTTAAAAGATTTTAATGGTGATCTTGCTTAAGGTGTCTGGAAATCTTAACCAAAAATACCTTCAGTGGCTCCGTTCGAAGACATGACGGACGTGTCTGGGATCACAGCTAGGTGTTCAATAACTTAACCAACTGTGCCCAGATTGGGTTGCCCGGCGCCCACACTTGGAATTTGCCCACTTGCCTGAGTATTTAATCGAGACAACGCCGGTGCGTTGGTTATGAGGTAAAAAGTTTTAATTATGTTCCTCTTGTGTGAACTTAACAAGTTCGTTCACCGTTCTGAGTACGAGCCCAACCCGAAAGTTGGCAGAGCATACTAGGTGAAAGATGATCAACGGAGTTAATTAATTAAAGGGAGTGTGTGTTGAAAAGTTTTATTAAGTTAATTGATTAAACTCTCCGACAGAGAGCGCTCTTAACCTTGTCTTATGACGAAGGTTCAAGAGTCTTATCTAGTCTAGATGCCTAATGCAAGGATGATGCAATACTAATGATGCTCTCCGATAGAGAGTGCTCTTGACTTGTGTTTCTGCAAGTTCAAGAGTCTTACTTAATCTATTAATTGGATTAAACAATGTGATGCACAAACATAAAATGAAGATGGTTGATTAAACTCTCCGACAGAGAGCACTCTTGATCCACCTTATGGTGAGATTCAAGAGATTTATGAATGTTAGGAAGTTGATTCACTTATATAAAAGATACACAATTAAGAGATGAAGTAATCTACTTGTTCAATAAATTAAAAGTGATAGGTTAACAATTAGTATTCTAAGAAAAAGATGCAAATATTATGAGAACAAACACATCTAACCTAAGCACACAAAAAAGATGAACACAACACAAGCCTCCCCAAATGGGGGAGGATGAGAGTGGGGACTTAAAAACCCCACTCAAACAAAAGATATTTTATTAAAATTATACAATTTGCCTTTAGGAATTTAATCCTTGAAAGGACTTTTGAAGGAAAGCCTACAACTCTATTATTATTGAACCTTACGTAAAAAGGAGAGTGATTTACTTTTATTTGAAGCTTTTCTTGAAACTTGCAAAAAAGGGAAAAGAAGATGTTGGATGAGAGCAAAAGAACAAGGCAAAAGAAGGCTGAAATAAAAGGAAGAAGAGGGGAAGAAGGAGGGAAGACAAAGAGGAAGTCAAAAACAAGAGAAGGGAAGAATAGGGCAGTGAGCTAGATGGCCAAAGAAATACAAGGAATGATGAAAATGGGGCAACGAAAGAGAAGGAAGATGGCTGTCATAAAAATACAAAAACAGGGCAGCCAATAAAAAAGGGAAGAAAAGGCACAAAACAAGGTGGAAGAAGGCCAAAAAACTAGGGCAAAAAGGGGGAAAAAATGGACACAAACTAGCGCACAATAGGGCTGTCCAAAGTGAAGAAAAGGGGTGGTAAACTAAGGCAAAAACGGGGCAGCGAAGAAGAAAAGGTAAGAAAAGGCACAAAACAAAGCAAGGAAGAAAAGGCTAGCAAGCAAGGGATCAAAGAAATCGAGGAGCAAAGAGAAAACTAGAAGAGGGAAGTTCGTAGATCCAGGTAACCAAGTATGTTTTTAATCTTTGTTGATGGAAGGAAGGAGGAACTCTGACTGTTATGTTTCTTTCTTGGATTGAGAAGCGCTTAGAAGAACCTGCAAAACGAAGGAATTAGATGAAAAAAAAGCCACTGGTTCATGAAGAAGAGCTTGATCTCAAGCTTGTCCTTCACCCTTGATGATCCCTGCAAAACCCTTACACACAAAATTAAATCCGAACAAGATACTCATAAATTAGATTATTAGCCCTTCTAGAGTATACAATGAATAATGATTTAATAATTGAAAAAGGAAGGGTAAGAGAGATATCACCAAAGACAATGTGAATCCACAACTCCAATAACTCATGCATGGACCTCCAAAGTCACAACTTTATTCCAATCTTAAACAAATATTACAATAATTTTGGCAGAGTGTTCAAACCCAAAATCTCCATCTGAATAGAGCTGAAAGAGCCTCTATTTATACAATGAGAGAGTGCTAAAACCCTAAAACCAAATTACATAACCTGACCGGCTTGGTAACACCACTGAGAGGCCAGACCTAAGAATCAAGAGCTGGGAGTGAGGGGAGGCCTCCACCTAGGCAAGGTGCCCCCACTCCAACCCTAGCCACTGCAAACAACCCCAGATTGAGCCCACACGTGTGGAAGGCGCCCCTATGCTGAGGAAAGGCGTGAGCTTGAGGGGAGACGTCTGGATGTAGGTAGAACCACCTTTTAGGTATGGATGAAGCCCTTGCTAGGTTTGGGAAGGCCACTGATGGTGTAAGCTTCAGTCTTTACCTCGATCAAATTATCGGACCAATGAATGCTCTCCATCTCATTTTTTAGCTGGAGATGACAAATCTGCTAACTCAATATAAATTAATTGCTCACTGAATGCTGACTGAAGCTGAGTTATGATAACTCCAATCATCATAAATGCCCAATGAGATGTCATTTAGCCTTTTATTTCGTTGAATTTGGATTAATTTGGAGAGTTTTAATTTTCTCCAAAATAATCATTTTTTAATAAAAATTCATTTTTCTCCTCAAAAATGACTTTTTTGAGAAAAAGAGTGTTATGTGTCCGATTAATGATCCAAAAGTTGGATCTGATTGGCTGGCTGGTTAAGAATGATTTTTGGCTTAAGGTTAGAGCCTTCAATCACTGAATTTGGGGTCCGGATGACCGATTTATTACAAACAGGTTTTTTCCATTTAATTTATGGAAAAATTAATTAAAAAACTTAGGGAAAATTAAGAATTAATTTTTTAAATTTTTTTTTTTTTCCTGTTCGAAAAAGATTTTTCTGAAATTTTTTTAAAGGTCCTGATGACTTAGGACAAGACCATGCTCTACTTAAATAATGCCTAGTAGGTTTATAACATAGTTGGGTTCTAATAACCCCCCAAGGCCCATAATTCAACATCGGGCATTCCAGCTTTGGAGGAAGCGGGAGAAAACCTCGTCAATTATACTCGGCTATAGGCAAAGCATAATTGTCAAGGGAAAAAAACTCCCTGGAATACCTTATTTGAGATTCTACGTCTCAGGAGACCGAACCACTCAAAAATACCCTACTAGCACATTTTATTACAAACCCCGTGGGGCCATGGTCAAAATTATTCAAATAAAACACTGACTAGCCAATATTTGCTAGACATGAAGACGGATCAACTGATACACTGGAATCAGACATTGAACATGTCTGTCAACGGGCGGCTCCTCAGGTAACTCAACTAAGTGCAAAATTAGTGGATAACACAACCAGTATTGCAAACACTGGCAAAAAATTCACGATGTTCAAAGAAATCGTGAGTTTTTCAACTATCGAGCCAAATTTTTCTCGATTTATCCTAAGATATTGCCCATTTTTTCTCGATTTTCTCTGAAGGTGATTTTGACTTCGTGGAGGGTGGAATGTGAGGAGCCTATCATGAAATCCGCCCTTGGAGAGCATTCTTACAACACTATTAATTAATTTCAGAGCATTCTTACAACACTAATTAATTAATTTAACTGCATTCTTATGGCACTAATTAATTAATTTCAGAACATTATTACAACATTAATTAATCCTCCCTTGCATATAATTCAGTATCCTAGACGAACTAATTAATTTCATTTATTATTATTATTGACTCATGATGATCATGAGATACATTTGTTATATTTTTTTATGACTCCAGAGTTAGGATTCAGGACACGATAATTTTTTTATGTGTGATGTATCACTAAACATCTTATATTTCAGTTTTCTTTCCATACTCATGTGACAGTGTGTTATTTGATGTTATTATTGCTTTAGATGTTTAAAAAATTGAAAAAAATGAATATTTTTGTATTTTATAAGTTTGCTGATGTTTGTCGATGTGTTGCTAAGATATTCCGAAATGTGTTTCCTGGACCTTGTCGATTTTTTCATCGCACCGATGTTTGCAACATTGCTTTCAATTTTAACAACAAATAAGGATCAATGAAAGAATAACTATGCACAGAAACACAAAAAAGACACAAAGATTTATCTCAGGAAACCAGAAGGGAGAAAACCCAACAACGTTCTTCTTATTCATAGATATTAGTTCAAGATACAATAGTACATCCAGATACAAGAATCGTCACATAGACAAGCTCTAGAAAAACCCTAGAGCCAAAAGAATAAACTCTCCAATAATAGCGAACCCAGAAATAGTCTTCTACAACCAAGAATTAGCCTTCTCTCTCTCTTTCCATTGAGAAGCCATCTTGGCCTCTTTCAGCCAACATCTCTAGGAAGTTCTGGTTCTGAGATGCGTTCTAAACACATCTCCTGATGATCTAAATCATGGTCCTCAAGAATAGGAGCCTCCTTCTCCTCAATATCGTCATCCATGTGAGATTCTTGAGATCCCTAGAATGCCACCTCCTCATCAAAAGTCACATCTCTGATGATATCAATATGATGATGTCTTAGAATATATACTCCACATGCCTTTGAATTCTCACTATACCCAACAAAGATACCTATCTATCTTGAAGGCTCTAGCTTTGTCCTCTTTTCCTTAGGCAAATGAATGTAGGCTGGACAACCAAAGATCCTCAAATGTCTAACTTTTGGTTTCACACCCGTGGAAGCTTTTTCAGGGGTTTTGTCCTCTAAAGGTTGGTGAAAACATCTGTTCTGAACATACACTATAGTGTTGGATGCTTCATCCCTAGAAACATAGGAACCCCCTGATAATGGATCAATGCTTTAGTAGATTCAATAATGGATCTATTCTTTCTTTTAGCAACCCCATTTTGCTGGGGATTATAAGGTATGGAGTGCTCCCTCTTAATTCAGAACCCCCTGATAATGGATCGATGCTTTAGTAGATTCAATAATGGATCTATTCTTTCTTTTAGCAACCCCATTCCGCTGGGGATTATAAGGTACTAAGTTCTCTCTCTTAATTCTTGCATTCTCGTAGAAATTGTTGAAATTTTTGGAAGTGTATTCTCCTCCATTATCTAATCTAAAGACCTTAATCTTCCTATCTGTCAAGTTTTCTACTTGAGCCTTGAATTCTTCGAACTTGGAGAAGACTTCATCCTTGCTCTTCAATAAATATATCCATGTCTTTCGGGAGAAGTCATCAATAAAAATAGTAAGATACAAGTATCTTCCCAAGGATAGTACTGACATAGGTCAACAAATATTTGGATGAACCAGGTCCAATATTCCCTTGGATCTTTTGTCACTAGATGGAAAAGAATGCTTGGAATTATTTCCAAGTGCACATCCCCTGCATACACCTTCATGTTCGTTTGGAAGATCTGGAAGACCCGAGACCATCTGTCTCAAGGCCGGAAGAGTTCTATAATGTAAGTGAACAAATCTTCGATGCCATAGCTCACTCAAACTATAAGAGTCATGAACAAGAGCTTGAGATGACTATCTTATCAATCTGTAAAGACCCCCAAATCTGGTACCAATAACTTTGGTTGAAGAATTGCTTGAGTCTTTAGTCCACATGAGGACTTGTCCATCCACAAATGCAACTCTCATGCCCATATCTTCCAAGGATGAAATGGAGATAAGATTCTTCTTCAGATCTGGTGCAAGCACCTTTCCCAAATGTAAAGAATCACCTGAGTCTAGTTGAAAGGATGTTGAACCAACTCCCTTTACTTCATACTTGGTATTGTCACCAAGTTCAACATGAAGAGAGGCATGCTTATTTGACAACCTCGAGAGAGGGTTTTGAGAACCTGTCATGTGCCCAAATGTACCACTATCTTTCAATGATACATCATTGTCTGAAATAGAACTTGAGAGAGCAGTAACAATAAATTAATCTTTCTGAATTTCTTCTTCTTGTTTCTTCTCTTTTGGTGCATGCTTCTCTTTAGTTGTAGAGGCATCATGCTTGCCTTTTCCTTTCTTCCAGCATTCTGCAACAAAGAGACCTAGCTTGCCACAATTGAAACATTTGAGCTTGGACTTATCCTTCTTGATCTTTGGATTTTGGACTATCTTTATGCCTTTCTTTCCCTTGTTCCACTTTCCTTTCCACTTTCCAATTTTGGTTGCAAGAACTAGTTCTTTTTCTTTTCCTTTGAGGTAGAGGCAAGATCCCTTGTTTCCTCTTGGATATATTCTAACCGAAATTGATCAAAACTAGGTAATTGACCACACACACATGTCCCTTTCACAAATGGATTTGATTCTGGAGGAAGTCCATCCATAGATGTTGTTGTCGCCTGTTATGCACCTGGGGGGAAAATGCAACATAAATATTCAAGCTACTTGGTGCGTCCTTGGGGGAAAGTCTCAAGTCAGGTACTGTCACCTGATTTTGACTCCTCCGTTTAGGTTCAACTCCTAACGAAGCCAAGGGAGGTAGTCCCTACAAAAAAAGTTTTTAAGGCTCTTAAGTGTTTTAATTGTTTCAAGGATAGGGTTGTTTTAGGAGTTAGAAATGATTTACTGAGTCATAACATATTGAAGTGTTGTTGAAAAAGTAAAATGTTTTGCAGTGTGTCTTGGTCAGTTTTAATTTATTAAAAGATGAGTTGATTAAAAGGCAAAAGGGATTCCTGATATACCAGACGGTACAGGGAATATGTCTAGATTTTGGGAAAAGTTGCTCCGCACGGAAAATGTGGGCTAGATGGAGTCGTGGGGGGTGTTGCCACTCCTGACCGACGTGCGTGTTTCAAAGCCCAAAATTAGGCACACCGGCCCGATGGCAACTGCGAAAAGAGAAGCCACTGTCACCACACTCCTCTCTTCCTCGCTTCAGTATGGTCTTCTTCAACTCAAGGGGGGCGTCCCTAATGTTAAGATCACTAAGGCAGGAAACAATGGTGGACAAGGTGAATAGAAGAGGTTGCCTTAGAGAAATGGTTGTAGCATAAGGTAAATTGAATAGTTGATGGAAGGAGGGGAAAGATCAAACCTCAGTAATGGACCAGTGCCAGTATACCTAAAGGGAGAAATGGAGTCAAGGGAGAACCCACGAGGGCCTTGTGTCAAAGACGAAACTATTAGATTTGCTTCCTCCTAATTGCGGAAGATGCGCTATGCAAACAAAAGAGATACTACACAATCAAACTTGATAAAATGTAAACATCAATACCCGTGTATGCACGCTCATAAAGGGAAAAGGATAGCAACTGCTAGGATTTCCACCTTCCAATAGGATGATAGCATCCGTTTATGGTCTCCGACGCAAACATCCGTTTATGTTTTCTATTAATCTCTGGGGAAAAATCCTTCCATTTTTTCCATCTTTACAATGAAGAAGACTTGCTTCTTTATAGGACAAAAGGCTCTCTCATAAAAAGTAAATAATAAAATATTTTTGGAAAAAGTGTTTATTTTAGATCCACCTTTTTCTCCATAACCAAACAACTCCTCTAATTACTCATGCGTATTTAGAGGACCCTCACTCTATTAAAGTGGACCTGCCTCTTTGACCATTAGTTCAAGACTGCCACGATACCTCCAAAGATGCCATTAACTGTTCTTTACTTGATTGGGTTACCAGATGCCAACAGACTGTCATGTGATGAACCGTAGGTGGAAATGATAGGCGCTCCAACCAATAGTTGCTAGAAGACACGTGGGGCCAAATGGTGAGTTGGTCCTCCAATTCGCTTGGCTGCAAATGACCAAAGAAAGGATGTGGGTTGACGGGTAGCCTCGTTATGTGCTTTGAAACTCCATCTTTTACACGCTGTTAACAAAGCAGTTGATACGTGGGTTATTCGGTGACTTAACCCAGCAGCTCCAAAACCCAGTCGTGGCCATAAAATCTTTAGTGAGTCGCATTGTTTGCCTGGATGCGAGTGACGTGTGGGTGAGCTGTACGCTTCAATATCACGTTTAACATACAGAGGCTAAGAAAACAAGCACTCGTTGAAATTGGCTGCGACTTACTCCAGATCCTCCACGATTTCTGTATGATCAACGTCCTCGGTATTATGTGGCGAATGCTTAGAGATTATCGCCTGTCTTAGTCTTGATGACTCATTCAAAGCTAGCATCAATAAAATCAATGCCGATTTCCACATTTTAAGTATGCAGTAGAGTGGACTCTCGGGCCAACTTGATGTTGAAGAACTCCATGACGCAGCTATCGGGAAGAAACCTCGCGCCCAAGTCTGCCAATGATCTTGTGATAGTAGATTCTGTGTATGGAAAAAATAACTTTAAAATGGCTGCCAAGAAAAACCAGGGACCTGACAATGTGTTTACATGCACTTATTGATTGCTCTATGCGACTACGTGGAGATACTATCTGCGAGAGCCTGAAGTGAACACGCTTTTGGGATCTGTTGTCCACCGAATGCACATCGTCAACAGAAATCTTTTGGATTGTTGTTTCCTAAGCGGGAAAGGTGTGGCCTTGGGGGCAAGCAAAGAGCCAGGTGCTATCACCTGATCCTAGCTCGTCCGTTTAGGCTAACTCCTAATGAAGCCAAGGGGGCTGGTCCCTATTAGAAGAAAATCTATAGTTTTTAGTCTACGAAAGAAAAGACTAAATCTAGGAGTTAATATGAAATGGATGAAATTAAAGATTACCAATTACTGCAAACATGATTTAACCTTAGCAACACTTTAACTCAAATCAGATACACATATTCAATGACACATTGCGTGATTCACTTATGAAAAAAAGAACAAAATAGACTAGTGCCAAAATGAAAAGAGTGCTTGCAAATCTGGGTTGCTAGTGTAGTCTCAGTGAAAGTATTGCAGTGTCTCGATTGGTAAATTTTGGATTATTAAATGAATAACTAAGGGCGTGGGTTAATTGTGGGTTTGGCCCAACAAGTCAAGTCCCTTGAGTGCTAAAGTGGTAATACCAAGTGTCCAACAGGGCGAGGATGAACTTGCTTGGAGTAGCCCTCTGATTCTGTAGTGATTACCCTTTGCAACCTCCCGAGTTCTTGAGAAAATGACTTATATGGATTTTCCTATTAAATCTAGTAGCCCGTATCCCTTTCTGATACAGCCAACTGATCAGACAAGCTGCAACGGTGTAGAGCATACGGGGAAGGAGTCTTGGTTTATTTTATTAGAGACGTAACAATGATTTGTTTAGATGACGACTAAAGAGTCTCTTTCACCTTTCGGGTACTCGAAAAAGAAACGGTCGAATTGATTTAAAAAATTAAGAACAAATAAATAAAAGAAATATTTTCTAATTAATCCTACCACGAATCTCTTTCACCCTTTCAGGTTTCTCGGGAGAGCGTGGGGTAAGTATTTATTTTACTTCCTTAATCAAATAAACAACTAAACTAAAGAAAAAAATGTAAAAAGAAAAAAACACCAAAAACATCGATTCCCCCTTGGGGGGATGGGGAGTGGGCTCGAAAGAGCCTATTCGGAAAGATATTTTATTAATGGTATTTACAATGCTTGAGGTGGATGCCAATGGTCCTTACAGATCTGGAATCCAAAGGCTTACAGGTTTTATGAGTAAGACAAGATCAAGAGTGGTGCTTCGGGAGGTCTTTGAACAACTTAGATCTTTGATTTTCCGGCAGCATTTCTCCTTGTCCTGGCAATAAAAGTGAAAAAACAGCCACCTGTAATGCACCAATGTGCCAAATAAAGCGTTAATAACATAAAAATATTAAGTACTAAAAGATGGAAATATGCACAAGTACTTAATAAAAACTAGATCTACTTTGAAAATATTACTTTATGTTTCTAGATCTAGATACATGTTTAAATAGATCAGCCTTGAGATATTGCTTGAAAGAGAAACTAAACTACTTAAGCATGTGAGTAACCGGAAGAAGGAGAAATTTTGAGTTTGAAAGAGGAAGAAGAGAAAGCTTTGCTCAAGCTTGAATTCTTCTGAGACTCGAAGGCATGGCATTCATGGGCACAAGAACATGTAGACTCCTCAAGGTCTGAAGAAGAGGGCGATGCAACTGAGCTCTTCCCCTTACTCCAACGTCGTAACTTGCAAAAAAACCTGTTCACACTTGCACAAAATGATCAAATCTAGTATATTTAACAAATGGAAACCAGAAGGAACATGAAAATAGCTTAATAAAAATGCTACTTTCGAATCTCAATAAGCTAAAATATCAGTAAATAAATTGAAGCATCAAATATTTACCCCACATGTTTAATAAAACCCTCCAAGCTAGATCGATTACCAATTTACTCCAAGCATAAACAAACTAGAACAATATTACCTCAATGAGCATACACCATTCACCATGAACATTGTTGTCTGTCAATTGCACACCAGCTGCAGAAATCTAATGAAAGCTGTCTCCTCACTTAGGAAAGTGGGAGAGGTGTGACCTTGGGGGCAAGCACAGAGCCAGGTACTGTCACCTACTCCTAGCTCCTTCATTTAGGATAACTCCTAACGAAGCCAAGGGGGGTAGTCCCTAACAAAAGAGTTTTCTAAGGCTCTTAAGTTGTTAAAGTGTTTTTTAAAAGGTTGCGAATGCGGATGGGTGTTATTTAGGAGTTGTTATAATTAAAGATGTTTACTAATTATGAGTATGACACATAATCAAAAGCAATCCACGTTCCAAACAAGAGATTTAAAAATTCCAGACTTTAATTAAGCATTCAGTGATAGCAATTATAATGAACCACAGACAATTGATCAATATAAGATAATTATGCATATTTAATCAAGGACCAATGCCTTATGGAGTCAATGATATTGAAATGCGCCAAATAAAATAATAAGTCTAGGAATCCAACTAGTAAGTATTAGATTGTGCAAATGCTCTTGATAGGTTTTAAGGATTTTATGTGCTCTTGATTTAGGTGTCAACGAAGGTTTTTCAAAAGCTGAGAGAATATTCTAAGTTCTCTCTGTTGAAGACATGTCGGGCTTGCCCAGTATCCCAGGTTGGTATCGCGAAGATTGACCAGCTAGCTGAGAAGCTTAGATAGTAGGATTTCGGCGCCTCTATTAGGAAGTCCTTTGGAAGATTCCCTACAACGCCGGTGCGTTGGTTACGGGGTGTTAAGTTTTATTAAGTTATTCTTGCAGGGTTAAAGATCCAGTGCCGTTTCTGGGTACTCCGATCTGAGATCAGTCAGAGCATACTCCGGCAAGGAGGGGAGGGAGTTAATTAATTAAAGGGGTGTGTGTTGCAAGTTTTATTAAATTAGTTAATTAAAACTCTTCGACAGAGAGCGCTCTTGACCTTGTCTTATGACAAAGGTTCAAGAGACTTAGTTAATCTAAATGCCTAATGCAATGATGTGCAAATCTAATAATGCTCTTCGATAGAGAGTGCTCTTGACTTGTGTTACTGCAAGTTCAAGAGACTTAATAATTAATTAGTTAAACTAGCAAACAGTAGAATGCATGAAAATAAAAGAAAGACAGTTAAACAAACTCTCCGACAGAGAGTACTCTTGATCCACCTTACGGTGAGATTCAAGAGATTGTGGTTCTTTTTAAGATTAACAATTATAGAGAAAGATACACCACAATGCAAGGAATAAAATCTAATCTAGCAATTAGTAGTTACACTTAATGAAAAACTAGCAATTAGTGGAAATGAAAACTAAGTCTAATCAAAAGAACTAAGCTAAGTGCTTTAAATTAAAACTACACTAAGAAAAATGAAAAGGAACACAAGACACACTTCCCCCAAATAAGGGAAGTAGAAAAGATGGGAAGCTTGCTCCCACTAGCCTTTTTATTAATAATTTACAATGCTTTGTTGTGTTCAGCTTCTTCTTGAATAAGCAGATGGTGAGAAGGGGAAGAAAGAGGAGGGAGATGTTTTGGTCTTTTTGCTCTTGCTTGCTTTTAGCCTTTGGGCTTGTTGTCCGCCGATTGCACACCAGTAGCAGAAATCAATTGAAAGCTGTCTCTTCACTTAGGAAAGTGGGAGAGGTGTGACCTTGGGGGCAAGCACAGAGCTAGGTACTGTCACCTGTCACCTACTCCTAGCTCCTCTGTTTAGGCTAACTCCTAACGAAGCCAAGGGGGGTAGTCCCTACAAAAGAGTTTTCTAAGGCTCTTAAGTTGTTAAAGTATATTTGAAGGTTGCGGATGCAGATGGGTGTTTTTAAGGAGTTATTATGATTAGAAGGTGTTTTACTTATTATGATTATGAAACAAGATCAAAAAGGCAATCCACGTTGCAATGAGAGATTAAAAGATAGATTTAAATTCTAGACATCAATTATGCATTCAGTGATAACAATTATATTAAGCCATAGACAATTGATCATATAATTATGCAAAACAAAACCAGGACTAGTGCCTTATGGAGTCGATGAAACTGAAATGCGCTGAAGAAATAAACACAAGTCTAGAATTTAACTCGATGAATGTTAGATTGTGCGAGTGTTCTTGGTAAGTTTTAAAGATTTTAATGGTGATCTTGCTTAAGGTGTTTGGAAATCCTCACCGGAAATACCTTCAGTGGCTCCGTTCGAAGACATGACGGACCTGTTTGGAATCACAGCTAGGTGTTCAATAACTTAACCAACTGTGTCCAGATTGGGTTGCCCGGCGCCCACACTTGGAATTTGCCCACTACCTAAGTATTTTATCGAGACAATGCCGGTGCGTTGGTTATGGGGTAAAAGTTTTAATTATGTTTTTATTGCGGTTTTAGCAAGTCCATTCACCCTTCTGAGTACGAGCCCAACTCGAAAGTCGATAGAGCATACTAGGTGAAGGAGATCAACGAAGTAAATTAATTAGAGGGAGTGTAAGTTGAAGGATTTTATTAAGTCAATTAATTAAACTCTCCGACAGAGAGCGCTCTTGACCTTGTCTTATGACAAAGGTTCAAGATTCTTATCTAATCTAGATGCCTAATGCAAGGATTATGCAAGACTAATGATGCTCTCCGATAGAGAGTGCTCTTGACTTGTGTTTTTGCAAGTTCAAGAGTCTTTCTTATTGATTAACTTGATTAACAATATGATGCACGAAAATAAAGTGAAGATGGTTTATTAAACTCTCCGATAGAGAGCACTCTTGATCCACCTTATGGTGGGATTCAAGAGATTTTTACTTTAAAAAAGTTGATTTACTTATTGAGAGATACAAACTTAAGATATGAAGCAATCAACTTGATTAATGAATCAAAACTGGCTAATCTAACAATTAGTATTTTAAGAGAAATGTTGCCACATTCGATTGGAATGATCAAATAAAACTTTTTAACTCACTTTTTATGAATAACAAACTAATCAAATATGCACTACTTTGACTAAGATCAGATGATTATACTACACTATTTTACCATTAGCAATAAAAATGGAAAGCATGAAAGAGAGACGATGCAGGCTTCCCCCAAATGGGGGAAGAACGGTGTGGGAGCCATAATTCCACTCGCTTTTTATTAATTTACAATTTTTGATGACTTGTTCTTTGCCTTTTCTAGGAAGAACAGGGAAAGAAAGGGATGGAAGAAGCGGGAAAATTGTCTTTTTGTTCTTTTTGCACTTCTTGCTTTCTCTCTTGCTTGCTTCTAGCCCTTGGGCTTTTCCTGATTCCTCCTGCAAATAAGAGTTTAAAACAGTTTAAACGTTATGCATTAGTTAAGACTTTAAAGACAAACTACAAATTAAATTCTCGAAAAAGAGGACAAAAACTAGCAATGAAAAAAGAGGAAAGAGAGGAGAAAAACCAAAGAAAAGGGGAGAGAAAAGATGGGAAAGAGGGCTGTCCTAAAGGTGAGAAAGGGGGCTGTCCAAAAGCAAAAAGAAGGCTGCAAAATAGTAAAAAAGAGGGCAGCGAACAATCAAAAGAGGGTTGTCCAAAAAGGAGAAAGATGGGCAAAAAACTAGGGCAAAAGAAGGTTGTCCAAAATGAAGAAAATGGGCTGCAAACTAAAGTGAAAAGAGGGCAGCGAAGAAGGAGGAGTAAAGGCAAGCCAAACAAGGCGATGGGGAGAAAGTCTAAAGGTTGAAAAAAGTGAACTAGGGCTTCCTAAGTGACCGGTAACCAAAGAACATTAACTTATGAAAATTTTATGAGATGGAACTTGAAGCAAATAGGACTCTTTAAAGCCTTCCTCTTGAAAGAATCCAAGTTATTGTAGATCCTACAGAGAAACCAGTGTTAAAAGAAAAACTTGTGGTCTTTAAGATGAGCTAGATGCAACCGAGCTCACACCCTTCTCCAAGATAGTAGATCCTGTCCAAGATCAAAACACTTCACAAAACCCAGTGAGATCAATCAACTAGCATGCTAATAAATATAAAGACTCATCAACATTAATATAATTGAATATGTATTGCTCATGAAATCTTTTATAAAATAGCACAATCAACCAACTTAACAACTGTAAATGGAAGATTTTACGTTCTAAACAGTAGACTTCTAAAACTAATTGATTATATCATATATGAGTATTGCAAATAAAATAGATGGACATAAATCACCTCACAAATTCATTCACCACAAGTACTGCTGCATGGACCTCCAAAGTCTTGATTTTATTCCAGAAGATGAGCATAAGCCATTACAAAATCTTACAGAGTAAGTTTACAATCAAGAGATCCACTCGAATAGAGCTAAAAAAGCCTTTATTTATACAATGAATGAAGAACCCAAAACCCTAAAACCAGAAAACCAGACCTAACCAGACTGGCCACCACTGAGAGAGCAGACCTAAAGAAGATGAGCTGGGAATGAGGGGAAGTCTCCACCTAGGCAAGGCGCCCCCATTCCAACCCTCAGCACTGAAAACAAGCCATAGAAGGAGCCACACGTGTGGATGACGCCCTCATGAGGAAAAGGGGCGTGAACCATCTGATGAGAGGCATGGGCTAGGTAAGAAGTGCTGCTGCTAGGTCTGGAGGAGCCATTGCCAATGTAATCTTCAGTCTTTACCTCGGTCAAATCATCAAACCAATGAGTGCTCTTCATCTCATCAAATTCAGGAGTTTAGCTGGAGATGACAAACTTGTTAACTGAATATAACTTTATTGCTCACTGAATGCTGACTGAAGTTGAGTTATGATAACTCCAATCATCATAAATGCCCAATGAGATGTCATTTAGCCTTTTATTTCGCTGAATTTGGATTAATTTGGAGAGTTTTAATTTTCTCCAAAATAATTATTTTTTAATAAAAAATCCATTTTTTCTCCAAAAATGACTTTTTTGAGAAAATGTGCATTATGTGTCTGATTGATGACCTGAAAGTTGGATCTGACTGGCTGGCTGATCAAGAATGATTTTTGGCTTAAGGTTAGAGCCTTCAATCACTGAATTCGAGGTCTGGATGACATACTTATTACGAATGAGATTTTTCTATTTAATTTATGGAAAAATTAATTAAAAAACTTAGGGAAATAATTAAAAAATTAATTAATTTTTTTAACCCGTTCGAAAAAAGAATTTCGAAAAAAATTTAAAGGTCCTATTGACTTAGGACAAGACCATGCTCTACTCTAACAATGTCTAGTAGGTTTATAATACTTAGTTGGGCTCTAATAACCCCCCAAGGCCCAGAATTCAAAATCAGGCATTCCAGCTTTGGAGGAAGTGGGAGAAAACCTCGTCAATTATACTCGGCTATAGGCAAAGCATAATTGTCAAGGGCAAAAAACTCCCTAGAATACCTTAGTTGATATTCTACGTCTTACGAGACCGAACCACTCAAAATACCCTACTAGCGCATTTTATTACAAACCCCACGGGGCCATGGTCAAAATTATTCAAATGAAAAACTGACTAGCCAATAATTTGCTAGACATGAAGACGGATCAACTGATACATTGGAATCAGACATTGAACATGTCTATCAACCGGTGGCTCCTCAGGTAACCCAACTATGGTACAAAAAGTTGGTAACAGGGCTCTCCTTCACCTGCCTGAAACTAAGAGCTTTGAACACTAACTCGTTATGGTGTTAGTTTATAAACAAAAATTGAAACTAGATCTACAAACTTAGTGACAAAAAACGAACCCAACCGTTACCAAAACCGGAAGAAGAAAAAGACGAATAAAGGGCTACGAAAAGAGAAGTGAAAAAGGGGTGAAAAGAGGACCAAGTAAGGTCAAATGAGGCTGAAAGCAAAGGTGAAAGAGGGGCTGCAAATCGACGAAAGAGCGCTGCAAAAAGTGATGAAGATGGCTGAAACTAGGTCCCAAAAGGTGGCTGCAAAAAAGGGTAAATGAGGTTGCAAATTAGGGCCAAAAGAGGTTTGCAAAAAGTGAAGAATGAGGACAAAGGAGGGCTGCAAAAAGTGAAGAAAGAGGGCAAAAGTGGGCAGTGAAAGAGGAGAAGAAAGGGCTGCAATAAAAAGAGAAAGATGGCTGCAAATTGAAGATGGGACAGCCAACAGGGGCATAAAGTTTGGTGAATGAATGTTCACTTTAGCCCAAACCTTGCCCTAACCCAAGAATGTAAAAATTTCTTAAACTTTAAAAGATGAATAAAAATGAAGAAAAACATTCAAACCTGTGGCTTTTCTTGATGATGCTTGGTTTCCTTGAAGCTTGAAATTTCCGGAAGTTGTTTTGACTTCAAGAGGAGAGGATGCACCTGAGCTCGAACTCCTACTTGATTGGATGAAGTGATCTGCACAAATTCAACTCAAACACTTGCCAAAAGATGGATTAGATCATGTATGTTTTACCAATTGAAATATAAAAGAGCATATTATATAATTGAATAACCAATGCTACTTTCAATTTCTAAGAGTGAAACCATAAACAATTAAATTGAAACTTCAAATAATTGATCTTACGTGCTTGCAGAAGCCTTCTAAAGCATGAATCATTAACCAACATAAGCATGAAAGAAGAGAATTGAAACACTATCTCCTCATTCGCCAAGAGCATTCATCCACATTTAACAAACCATATGAGCCTCCAAAGCCTTAAAATTTATTCCACGGTTGCATAAAGCAACAAGCATTTATAGAGTTTGGACAAAGTTTCTCTACACAAAAATCCATCCCGATAGAGCTAAAGAAGCCTCTATTTATACAATAAATGAAGACCAAAACCCTAAAACTAGAAAACCAGACCTAGCCGGACCGGCCATCACTGAAAGACCAGACTTGAAGAAGATGAGCCAGGAGTGAGGGGAGGCCTCCACCTAGGCAAGGTGCCCCCACTCCAACCCTAAGCACTGAATTCAAGCCATTATTGAGCCCACACGTGTGGATGACGCCCTCTAGAGGAAGAGGGGCGTGAATGATGAAGAGGGGCGTGAGTTGGTAGGTGAAGGCGCCTCTTAGGTATGGAGGAGCTGCTGCTAGGTCTGGAGAGGCCACTGCTAGTGTAATCATTAGTCTCTGCCTCGATCAAATCATCAAACCAATGAGTGCTCTCCATCTCATCCAATTTGGGAGTTTAGCTGGAGATGACAAGTCCGTTAACTGAATATATCTTTATTGCTCACTGAATGCTTACTGAAGCTGAGTTATGATAACTCCAATCATCATAAATGCCCATTCAGCAATGTTGAAAAACTCGGCCTCGGCA